>CADEHL010001000.1:2579324-2940343 GCA_902827135.1 Harpagifer antarcticus
GTGTCGGGCCATTTGACGGGGTCTCGCACTATGAGCTGCACCAGGTGGAAGATGGAGTTAGTGAAGAACGGAGGCGCCCCCGTGTGGAGTTCATACAGAATGCAGCCCAGAGACCACAGGTCGGCCGTGTGGTCGTACGGCTTCTCCTCCACCAGCTCAGGAGACATGTACAGCGGGGTTCCCTTGATAGAAGTCAGCACCAGGGTGGAGACGCTCATGGACCTCGCAAACCTACAGCATCACATGAAGTTTATGCTTGTTTTCAAATTGAACCACAACGTTTTTTTCTTTCAAATAATCATCAGCATCCACCTACCCAAAGTCGCAGAGTTTCACCACTCCGGTTTTCCCTAACAGAATATTTTGAGGTTTCATGTCACGATGAAGAATGCGATGGGAGTGTAAATAATACAGAGCAGAGACCAGCTGGCAGGCGATCTCACGGACCTTGGAAGAAGGGAACAATGAGCTCATGTTGATCATGAGAAAGCACAATAAGTCTGATGTATGGCTTAACTCTTTCCACAAAAAAATGCATACCTGGCTCTCTGGTAATTTCCCATCATCCTCAAGAATCTGGAACAACTGACCCTCTGCATATTCAGTTACAACCACAACCTGTCACAAACATATAAGGCAATACTGAAGCTTAAGCTGGCAGGATAGTGTGCAAGTGTGCTACTATACGCAAAGGTCCCGCAGCAAAGAGGATGATGGAGGAGGTTGCAGTAACAACTCAAACCCATTAGCAGCTATTAAATGCAGGAAGATAGCGTATTAGCTGCCATATAGGCCTGGTTTCAATATTGAGCTAATTTACCTAATATGTTAAGTCAAGAAATGTGTTAATTTCCAAATTAAGATTTTAAAAGAAAGATCAGTTATATTTCTAAAAGAAATGGGAATGACCTCAGATAAAAAGATACATAGTTTGTTAGGTCCAATAATGTGTTGGGAACTTTGGTGCAATGTGAAACAAAAGCTTATGTTGAACTTACCTCAGTTTGAGTCTCAAAGCTGTCAAAGAGTTGAACAATATGTGGATGTTCAAGACCTCTCATGATGTCAATCTCTCTTTTGAGACTCTGTAGCTCCTTCTCAGAGCGACCCACCTTAGGCATGAACTTCAGAGCCACCACCTGATGGACACAGACAGACAGTTAAAGGCATGGATCAAAAAACAAGCAGAGGTGGGAAGTAACATTTACTCAAATACTATATTTAACTACAATGTTGAGGTACTTGTACTTCATTTCAGTATTTCCATTGAATGCTACTTTACACTTCTAATCCACTACATTTAAAAAAGGTTAATAATGTTATTTTACTCCGCTAAATGTATTTAACAGCAAAATGCATCTCTAGAAATGTAACTAGTGGACTAACTCCAAGTCACAAAAGAGTCTAATTATTTACAAATGTTACATAAAGTCAATCAGAACTGTGTTTGTCTACAACAACAAAATGCTACTTGATGCAACAATATTATTATATATTATTAATTTTTCTGCACAATGATGACTTTAAGCACATGTTGCTGCTAACACTTTTGTACTTTTACTTAAGTAACATTTTGAATTGAGGACTTTTGTATGTAATTAAGTACTTTGACAATAATGTATTGGTACTTTTACTCAAGTAGAGCATCGTAATACTTCTTCCCCCTACAGACCAGTTACACAGCTATCAAACTGTTCCAACAGAGGTGACTTACCTGGCCTGTATATTTTTTCCTCCCCTTGTAAACCCGACCAAAGGAGCCCTCTCCAGCTAGCTCCAAAACGTGATACGAGTTCATCTCGACGGTGAACGGCAGGAGGCTAACCACAGACACGGTTCGTCGGTAAGTTATTTGTTAGGGCTGAACACGAGGTTTTCCATTCCTTACAAACAAACCAAACGTTAGTCCAACACATTTAACTTTATAAGTCACAACTTTAGCTAGCAGCCAGTTGTGAATGCTACCGTTAACTTCGAGCTTTACTTTAGTGTAGGCTACCTCCTCTACTTTTTGGATGTAGCGACAACACAAACCGCTGGAGACCAAGTCTAACTGCCGTTTCACAAAAGTAACAAAAAACCTACATAAGTGTGACTTTCCACACATATATATGCACGGTATGTATACGCGTGGTGTTTAGGATACATATTTTACCAACAACTTGCTCTATTCAAAAGTATTTACAATTGTAATATCTAAGTCAAAACTGGCTCTACTTTGGACAACCCACACGCAAGGGTCCTTCGCCTAGCAACCACATTTGCGTTCCTGGCAACGGAAACTGGACACCAAAAACAATACTGCTTTTCTCTTTATTTTATTAATTGTACCAGTTACTTTGGAATAGAAATCTCACTCACTTGACACCTTGGCAATATTTACTGTGTTACACAATATAAGTTTACACAACATATCTCCAACAGTCCTACATTTAGAAAGAATTCAAGATGGTTGTGCAAAACTATGTAATATCACATTGAGTGTAAAAAGTAATACAATTCAAACATGAGTAGCCTACATGTATTGGTAGGCCTATAGGAATATAAGATTATCAAGCTTAAATGCGGATGTGTTCCTTGAAATAACTTCATATTGATAAGTGTATTTATTTATCCCAAGTACAAAAGTAAATAGTTGGGTATACATTTTCACTATCAGTATAGAATACTTAAAATGTTTACCAAAATACAGATATTGGAGCAATAATCATTCATTTGTATGTAGCCTAAGAAGCCCAGTTACTCTGTTATCCACCAGATGTCGCACTCTGCACAGAAACAGCTCTGACTGCATGATATGAAAGCTGATAATAAATTATATCAGCCTCATATTCATCTAACACTTCAGATGCATTGTTATAGTAACTTTATGTTAACATCTATGTTATATTTCTGATCAGTTAACATGCAATCGAATTATTTATAGCATCATTCTTTTTATTGTTAGGCTATATTCAAAGTACTGCTCTTATAAACAAAACTACTTTTAATAATTGCATCTCTTCAATGTGGTCAAAAGGGCTCATTTAATTATGATTTGATGGACTCCTGCAGGTCAAGTGGAGTCAGTTACGCATGTGCCCCTGGAAGTTGGAGATGTGATAATGAATCAGTGTGTTGGGACACGATGATAGGCCTGCTGTTTACTGAGTCTCAAGTGGCCGCAGAACAAGTCTCGAGCTGAGACGCGCGTCCAATGAGCGCCTCCAAAGACTGCCCCCTCCAAAAGAGAGATTCAGTTTCCATATTTTTTTACACATGACGAGAATGCATAAAGTCCAGAGAAGGCAGCAGTCGACTCAGCACACACAGGTGGAGAATGGGAATGGGTCATGACCAGGAGGAGTTTGCACTGAGTGGACTTGTACGACCTGCATTGTTTTAGAGTCCTGCGCTCTGGATTATGCTCTTCATCCCGTTCTGTGTTTGACACCGCTTCCACTGAGCTTGCACATTTCATATCGTGTTGCTTTCTCTGATGGTCATTGCATTCTTTATTGAATGCAAACATCGTCATGTTTATCAGGACAACTTTTCTCCTCTACCTTGCGCTCTCGTTCTCAAAACGTGTTCGGTGCATGGAAAGTGAACTTTGCTTCCCTATTAGATTGGATAACCAAAACCATGACAGGAAGGATTTTGACAATGACGTGGATATCCTGAATGGAAAACATGTGTTAAAAATACGAGCTTTCCGGCAGGAATTGGTGATCGATTTGCACCAGGACTCTAACTTTATTGCCCCTTCCATTTCTAACCAAGACGCGTTCTGGCTCTCCAACAGCGATGTCACCACTGACCTGAGCCGGTGTTTTTACTCCGGATACGTGAATGACGACCCGCATTCTTACGCTGCTGTAAGCCTTTGTAAGGGTTTACAAGGTGCATTTGGCTTCCATGGCTGGGAATATTTTATCAGCCCGGTGCAAAATGACACCACAAGCGCAGAAGGTGCGCACATCATCCGGCGCAGAGCCAGCAACAACCTGAAGCTCAACTCGACCTCCAGGTGCGGAGTGGACAGTGACATAAGTCTCCAAGTGGCACAATCGCTGGAGAAATACAAGCGACTAAAATATGACAGCAATTCGACCGAAACATTGCTGAAGAGGATGGGGAGAGCCAAACGTTTCGCCTCCATCCCCAGGTACGTGGAGACGCTCGTGGTGGCCGACGAGTCCATGGCTCAGTTCCACGGAGATGACCTAAAACACTACATCCTGACACTTATGGCAGTGGCAGCGAGGCTCTACAGGCACCCCAGTATTCTCAACTCCATCAGCATCGTAGTAGTGAAGATCGTGATTATATCCGAGGAGGACAAAGGACCCAAGGTGTCCGGGAACGCAGCCATGACGCTGCGAAACTTTTGCACTTGGCAAAAAAAGATGAACAAAAACAACGACAAGCATTCAGACTACTGGGACACAGCCATCCTTTTCACTAGACAGGTAAAGTGATTCATCCTGCAGGGTTTAAGATAACAAACGTGTGGTGATGTGGTTTTCAAGTAAGCGTAATTACGCACAGACATTCTTTATTTTGAGGATATTTATCTTTAAATCTTCGAAAAATAACGAGGCCATGATATTGACTTAAACATCATTTTTTTGTACATAAGACATGTTTAAGTTTCGTTAGAGAAACTGTACTTTACATGACATGCTCCCCCCCAAAACTCCTGCTGTGTCAGGTAATTGGTTTGCTCTCAAAACACTCTCTCCACCTCTGGTGAACACAGAGAACAGAATATCCAGTCCACCAATAACATCACAGCTTTGACACTGAGGCTGGGTCACTGAGGAAATGACTAGGGCTGAACAGAGAAACAGCCCTGATTGCACTTCATGGATCCTTAGAGGCCAGTTTTATAGACTTGGAACCCACCTCCAATTTCTCTCTGCACTCCCAAATATGTGGCAGATGACGCAGGGTCAGAGATGAAGTCAGATCATTGGTCAGTGTGCAACACAATGTTCTCATGAACTGTCTGCTTTTGGACATGGGCCACTTTGCTTTCACTTAGATGCAGAACACTGGGGATAAAGTTGACAGATCAGCAGATGAATTACTGAAGATTATTGTGTTTGGATATAGTTCAGTTTGCAGTCAAAGGTGATGAAGTTAGAGTCTCAAAGGACTAGAATTAAGGAGTCAAAAGTAACAAATAAGGTGCTGAATTACCTTTGGCCCATGTCACTAACATCACCGGACACATGATCGTATCAGACCTCAAACAAATGTTTTCACTGTAACTTTGCCAAGCTTTACTTCCACCAGAGATGCGTTAGTGGGAAAGCTCTCATTTCTTTCAGCCTTTCCCATTCTTCCTCCAGCTGTGGGTTTTCCAGCCCTACCCACCTCCTTCCCTGTTCCTCATTAAACAGTCCCCTGAAGGGAGAGATGGAGGGAGCGGGGGAGTGATGTAGGAGGGGGGAGGTCCCTCTATGTCACATATACAGGGACCTGCCTGCATACCTGCTCTCCCAAAGTCTTACACAAACTGCAGTTAGCCTGCAAAGTTGCATGTTTTTAACACATTCTTCACACCCTTCCTCTCTCTCCTATTCTTCCTGCTTTACACCCCTTTGTGTGCACAGTATGCTCTTTCCATTTAGGCCATGACACCTCAAAGATGGGCTGTATTTTCCATAAAGCTACAAAATCCAGGGTGTTACCAGATTTTGGTAAGCGCCACGTGCAGAGTTGATGTTATAAGCCCTGTTGCCAGTTGAGATGACCGCATTCAACTGACTACAGTGAGTCATATGGCTATAATGTGCAGTATAAAGCAGAAAGTCATACGTCAAGGGATTTAGTCATTGTTTGGGTTAAAATTATATTGAAACTGAATAAGTGCGACCTGCTGTAAAAAGTTCTGTATTTCTAAAGACGCTGCTTGTGCCAGGAGGAGTCAATCCAAAAGAAATGTGGCCCATACCCCTCGTGCCATTCAAATTAAAAGGCTATATTTGGGTGACACTGTAACAGTATAAGTGCACAGAGCAGCATTTATAGTGCACACCAAACAATAGATCAACATAATCCATCAAACACCATTTTTGATTAGGTCAGAGGATTTCAAATTGGGAGGCTCAAAACAGCTCGTGGAGGCTAAATAATTTTTCATAAGAAGATCACACAGGTTTGGTTTAAGAGATAGTTTAGAGATTAATTGTATTTTGCAAACTTGTACTGTATTTCTTACTTTCCCAACACATGCATGGGACAGTACTTATTTATGTTTTTGACCTAGTCTCGGTACAACAGTATAAATCTGTAGCATATTTGCCTGCACTGATATTTCACTTTTTTTTTGCACCAAACAATGTCGTATACTGTTTATATAGTATTCAATCCGAATGTATTCAACAGCCGGAATCTGAATACCTCAAATACTTCAATTTAAAAGTGAGGCCGAATGAATATCATTATGAAATTACATGTAAAACTGCCTGGTCTTATTTGATAACATCTGATTTTCTTTACTAAACCTTGTTTTATTCAGGCCTGCAGCACACGGACACATTTACCCTTGTAGGTACTTATTAATAATAGTTTACACTTAAGCTGCTGATAGGGCGTCGGTAGTATGTTTAATCAGTGGTGTTGTTTTTGAGTTGACCATTTAATTCAAGGGGCCTTTACCGCTTGTCTGCCTTTTACCAGCCCTCAGTGTAAGTTGCAGGTTTTATGAAGACCAACTCGGTGTTGTCCAGAGGCAACTGCAATGTCTTTAAAGTCTTTTGCAATTTTACTCAGTTCATTACGGAAAGTTTATTGTATGCGAACATACACAGTGTCCAACGAAAGACCAAAAAACGAACTGTAAATCTGACGTATTTATGTCTCCCCTGGGAGAGAGGGGGGTGGTTGCACTTTAGCTCACAGCGTGTTTGCCTTTTATTTGCAAGATAGATAATAGTTTGAGAAAGCAAAGAGGGCACCCAAGTGTGGCCGGATGTCGTAAACTATGTGTGTGATACTGCTGAGTATCAGAGCTTTTTTCCCACTCCTAGACTTTTGTTTTAAAAGTAATAACTAAACTAAAACTCATGCAACATGGCAGTTATGAGTGATGCGCACAAATGGTATTTGAATGCATTAAAAATAACTACTCAAAATAAAATTCTTAAACACACAAAGATAGTTGACAAATGTGGGAATGAGGTCAAGCAGAGAACAAACTCTTTGACACTGCTGTTCCTTCTCCTCTGCTCGTCTTGCAGTTTATATTTTTTGCTCATAAATGGCCCAAGCGTTCTCATTTGGTCTGCACACATGAGCACATCTGTTCTGGATTTGCGCTGGCCAACAATTGCGGTTTTGTGGTTTATTCTAGGAATGATTTGTCATAGCGCTCGAGGTCTTCACTTGGCAATGTGTTCAATGTGTACATCCAGTGCAGGGGAGGAGAGCAGGAGCTGAGCGGCATCAACCCAAAGCTGTTATTTTTTATCTCTAATAGCCGACCACTGTTGGTTTTCTGTGTTTCCGGGGTAGCTGTTTAGGAGCCGGGCAGATGGGCGGTTCTCTGTGGCGGTTTGTGCAGAGGTTGTCCTGTGATTAGGAGGTTCAGCTCTAAATGGATACTCGCTTAGACTGGGTTTTTTTTTTTTGTTGAAATCCTTGTGGCGGAGAAATAGGTCATCTGGAAACTCTGCCCTGGCTTGGAAATGTTATGATTGGGGACAGCTACTTTAGCTCATAGAAGAAGGTGTGCTCTAAACACTGCTGACCACTAACAAGAGTGGGCGGTGGAAAGCCTGGCTTAACACTGTTGCATCTTTCCGTCGAAAACAAACTTTACTGTAATGACAAGACAACCCAAAAAGGATAATTCCAGCTACGACTCTGGTTTGTAGCTTTGGCGCTTGTTTTTATTTGTAGATACAGTAACGTTGTACTCACCAAGTTAATTGCTGAGGGCCGGAGACAAGGTGACATCACTAAAAAGTCAGACAGGAAGAGTCAAAAGATCAGACAAACAAACTCAGTGGTATATTAATACATACAAATGATGGCCAAGGCTACAAGACTCAAACGTATGGCTTGTTTTCTAGCTCTGACGACCTAAAATGTACTAATGCTAAATGTCCATCCATCTTCTCCCGCTTATCCGTGGTCGGGTCTCAGGGGTAGCAGTTCCAGCAGAGAGCCCCAAACTTTCTTTTCCCTGGCGACATCAACCAGCTCTGACTGGGGGATCCCAAGGCGCTCCCAGGCCAGCGAAGAGATATAATCCCTCCACCTGGTCCTAGGTCTCCCCCTTGGTCTCTTCCCAGCTGGACGTGCCTGGAACACCTCCCTAGGGAGGCGCCCAGGTGGCATCCTAACTAGGTGCCCGAACCACCTCAACTGGCTCCTTTCTACGCGAAGGAGGAGCGGTTCAACTCCGAGTCCCTCCCGGATGACCGAACTTCTCACCTTATCCCTAAGGGAGACACCAGCCACCCTGCGGAGAAAACCCATCTCGGCCGCTTGTATCCGCGATCTCGTTCTTTCGGTCATGACCCATCCTAATGCTAAATGTATTTCATTTAATCCAGGATCTGTGTGGCGCCTCCACCTGTGACACTCTTGGTATGGCGGATGTCGGCACCATGTGCGACCCAAAGAGGAGCTGCTCTGTGATCGAAGACGACGGCCTACCTTCAGCCTTCACCACGGCTCATGAGCTCGGTAAGCCAACGCCACTCATCATTTCATACACAAACAGAAACATTTGCTTTTGTGTTTGAGATAAGAGTACCTTTGTTTTTCCCACCGGACCTCACGTTCCCTCTCTGCAGGACATGTGTTCAACATGCCACACGACAATGTGAAGGCCTGTGAGGACGTGTTTGGGAAACTACAAGACAACCACATGATGTCCCCCACTCTCATTCAGATCAACCGCACCAGCCCCTGGTCCCCCTGCAGTGCTGCCATCATCACTGAATTCCTGGACAGCGGACACGGTGAGTTACCACGACCGCTGAACTCTGTGTTTGACTGCTGGCAGCCTCATAGTGTGTTTAAAGGGGTGTGAAGCCAGGACAGCACAAACTACTGAGAGTAACGTTACACATTTTACACATCAAAGTCTGTTTATACATTTTAAGGAGTACCATACAGTAGCATATGTGAAAGAAAGTTGTTTAAAGCCTTTTGTTGGTCCAGATGAAGCTGTGTGAAGTCTGTCTAACTGACTCAAGGGATGTCACTTAAAGGTGGGGTAGGACATTTTGGAGAAACCAGCTCGAGTGCGCTAGAATTTGAAAATACACAGCCGGAAGAAATCTGCCACTTCCTTACAGAGCCCCTCCTCCAACACACACGAACGCGCACATGACCAATGAGGGCACGAGATAAGTGTGTGCACAGATGGAGGGCTGACAGGCAGGTAGGCCATCCAGTTACTTTAGCCGGCTCAGATGATTGGTCGTGTTTTTTACAGTACCACGGCTTCCAGAGATGACATTTTTGGCTAGCACCTCAAGGCTACATTAGCCACTATTAGCACAACACACTAGCAGACGAGTTGCATTGTGGGTAATGTATGCGCCAGGTTTTTAAAAAGGAATCCGTAGTCCTGCTGCAACAACTTTAAACGAACATCTAGTTAGGTTTTGATTACATTAGAACATACACATTGAATTATTCATATAATCAGAGTCTTTTCTCTGCATCGTATTCGGTCCATCGCATCTTATCTTATCTTCCATGGTTCTGTTTGCCAGTGGATCAGGATATTCCCTCCATGCAATTGCTTAAGAGGGGCAGACTTTTCTTTTGACATTTGCTGGTTTTTACTCAATGTTTGTGGTTTAACAGCCTCTTGATTTGTAATATAACTACAGTCATCAGTCTAACTTAAAATGAGACACGTGCCTAACCTTGTATAGCACCACGCTCATAGAAAAGGATGGCAAAAGCAGCAGTCCAGACCACAGGACTTGGCCTTGGAGCAATGCTAAACGTTTATTTTAAAGACTGCCCCCACATCTGTCCACATTTAGAGGGCTTTACTGGGGAGAGTGGTTTGGAGTAAGAGGTGAATCTGCCCAGTGTTTCCCATGCAGGTTTACTCCAAATAGACCAACGTTTTGCTCCTTTGTGTCTTTTCAAGAGATTGTCTGAGGACAAAAGATCCCAACTGGTTTAGAGTGAACACAGACGAACATTTTTGACTTGACAAGGAGTGATTTCTATCTAGCAATGTTGTAACTTGGCTTCTCCCGGCTGCCTGTCATAAATCTTGATTTAAAAAGCAATGGAGAGGGAAAAAAAACAAGTTGGCACATGTTCAAGGCAGTTTTCATGCTGTGCTACGCCCCAAATTATTTGTAACCTGTTCATTTCTCCACACACAGACATTGCCAGCTATTGCTTTCGATAATTGCTCTCTGGTGAGAGAGTAGGAAGGAAGCGCTGAAGTTTTGGCTCTTCAGTGTGGAGTGACTTGTTTATGTACCATTGCTTATAATCAGTTAATCAGTGCGTTTATTCTGCCAAATGTGCCACCAGTTAAAGCTCACTCACTGCCTTATTATCTGTTGTGAATTCACCGCAACATGAATGGTGTAATAAACGGTTCAAAGCAAGCACCCATTTTTCCCCCAGTGCAGAAGACTTGTTTTGGAAGTGTAAATTCCCCATAAGGATGAGAAGCTGTGTGATAGAAACTCCTCCTGGAAAGCTTGAGGTTCCCTGAAATTGATCTTTCATGTCTCCAGGCACCTGCTCGTCAAAGTCTTCCTATTATTAGCCTGTTCCAGGAACGGTTTCTTTGTGCTATTTATAGTAAATGGAGGCCATGCCTTTGACCTCTGAACTGCTTGCTTGCCACATGTCATTTTGGTTTAATACTCAGAACTACAAGTCTGAGATTTTAGCAGACCGTTTAACCCTGGATTGGATCAAACATGGGAAGATGAGCTTGTGGGTTTTTAGTTCGAGCCAGGGATGGGCATGCATGTGTGTGTTATGCGTCTGTGTGCGGTATGTGGCAAGCGCTGCATCAAGCTGTACTTCCACTTCAAAGAGCCAAAATCACAAGGGCAATGGTTGCTTACAGCCTCCAACCCACAATCCCACCCACCCACAACACACACAAAGTGGAAATACTGATGCATAATTGTAGGTTCGATTTTTTTACGGTTTGGCGGTCATATATGGGTGAAATGTTAGCCCCTAATTTAATCAAAGTTAGGTAAAGCAAAGCAGTCAAACCATAGATGACGGTCGGTATTGCTACTGTGTGTCGCTCACTGAGTTTCCATCTTCTAGGTGAATGTTTGCTCGACCAGCCTCAGAAACCGTTGGTCTTCCCCGTCATACTGCCGGGAACATCCTACGTCCTGGATCGTCAGTGTGAGCTTGCGTTCGGAGAAAACTCCAAGCCGTGTCCCTTTATGCAACCACCATGTGGCCGTCTGTGGTGCACCGGAAAATCCAATGGCCATTTGGTGTGTATGACCCGGCACTTCCCCTGGGCAGATGGCACCAGCTGTGGGGAAAGTAAGGTCTGCGACAGAGGGGTCTGCTCGGACAAACACTTTTATTATGTGAAGGTAAGACTCACAGGAGTTCTTGATATCAACATTCACCTTAGGTTTGCAAATCTATATGATTGGCGTTTGTTTATCTGCAATCAATGGGACATTTAAATTATTAAGTCAATCAAATGAGTGTCATAGAAATGGGCCATTACATTCGGGATTGTGGAAAACGGTATTTCGATCTCTCTGTCTGTACACACAAACTGAATTGAGAATAAAGTGACACAACGACACAAACGCTACGTGTGATTTGGAGTAAATGCAACCTTAACTGGGATGTGATTAAGTTCAGCTTTTTTTGTTATACGTTGTGCATAAATCCAACTGTATTGTGTCTTTCCAGGTGGACGGTCGCTGGGGTAGGTGGGGCCCGTTTGGTTCCTGCTCACGCACATGTGGAGGGGGCGTCCAGCTGTCTAAAAGAGAGTGCAACAGCCCAGTACCATCAAATGGGGGCAAATACTGCCAAGGGGTTCGGGTCAAATACCGCTCCTGCAACCTGAACCGCTGCCCTGATACAGGTATGAGACAATCATAACAGACAAATGTGTCCAATAACATTTTTCCCACTATTGCGTTCCCACCCCTAACCTCCTGCATCCTCCCTCCCATCACTCTGTATAGGACACACATTCCGCGAGGAGCAGTGTGCGACCATGGGCCGTACCTTCATCAGTAACCGCATCGACCCCGCTTCGGTGTGGCTGCCCAAATACTCTGGAGTGTCCACCGACGACAGGTGTAAACTCATCTGCAGGACGAACGGCAGTGGCTACTTCTATGTCCTGGCACCCAAGGTAAACGACCAAGTGTATTCCACTTTTCCTGAACAAATATCACAGAGGCCCTATCATGATGTTGTGGGTTTCCCCTTTCCTGTAATCTGTTAAATACGTGTGTGCGCATGTAAATGTTCTGCTAAGGCCAAAATCCCAAAGTTCCCTCTACTGACAAATGCCATTGAACGTGATTTGATAAGGGACGGGACATCTCTAAGTGGTAGACCAATCACAACAGAGCTGGCCAGCTAACCAATCAGAGCAGACTGGGCTCTGGTTTCAGACAGAGGGTGAAAAGAGGTGCTGCAGCACAGGAAGTATGATAAAAAGAGCTTTTTGAACATTAAGGCATGGAGACAAAAAATGTCCTCTTTTGAATTTAAGAGTATTTCTTTGGTGATTTGACAAAAATGTCTGAATAAATAAAGGTTTTGATATATGAGGAAAAGATAGAGGAATGGGGATGTACTGTATATCAGCCAGCTGCCTCTGGTCTCGAAGAGTGAAGGCAGGAATGAAGGAGAGGAGGAGGCCAGTTTATTTCTTTCCGATAGCAGGGTGTAGAGTGAGCTTTAGCAGCGGTGAGGCCGAGTCACTTCACACTTCACTCCATCATACCGGCTAAGGAGGAGTAGATAAGAGTTCACAGGGGACACGTAGCTCTGAATCACGGAGCAGCTGGATGTTTTAACCACAGAGTCATGACTTTAAACCAAAAATGGGTTTACAGTAATGTGTGCAGTTTTGTTTCATGAGCTGGAGTTTGGCTCATTTGGGGCCAGATAAATCTCAGGGTGGAAAAATGTCCGCGTCATTCGAGTTCACCATCGCTTTCAGAGAACTTGTTATCAGTCAGATATTCGCAGACGCAGTGAGGCTGATTTAGCTGACAGCCTCACTTCAGATACTGTCGTCCACAGAACATACGTCATCCCGGTACCCGCGTGTTCATTGTTGATTTGTTCTGTCTGTAACTCGCACATTCTTGAGAAATATTTTGAACATGTATTTTGTCTGCTTGCTTTGCAATCTTGAAAACAGATGTTAAGAGTACTGTTTTCAGTACATGTGGTGAGGGATTTAAAAGCAGTTATATAGTGGCTGCCGTTCATGTTTTAAAACAATCAAAAAGTATTCATACAAAGGTATTTTAGATTGGCTAAAATTGGATTAGATATACTTTATTCACCCCAAATTGTCACAGCAGCAGAAAGTCAACAGGTACTACGCAAGAGTTTAAAATATAATAACATGAAAATATAATTAAAGGTAAACAAAAAGCAAATATATACAACAGTCAAAAAGCTACATGGAGTATCCAAATTAAAATACTCTATAATATACAAATCTACTACAAAAACTGAAAAATATAGACATACGACACTAAATACATTTGAAAAAGTGTGCCAAGTTGCATGCCAATCCAATCCTATCCAAAAGGGATAGCGTGAGAACAATATATATGCTTAATATTGAGATTTAAAGCAAAGTCAATTCCGATGGACTGTAACAGAAATCCTGTTAAAAGGTTCAGTGTTGAATGCTCTTAACCTTATAGTCTCTTTTCACTCCAGGTTGTGGACGGGACTCCATGCTCCCCAGATTCCACTGGAGTGTGTGTCCAAGGAAAGTGCATCAAGGCGGGCTGCGATGGAACAATTGGCTCCAACAAGAAGTTTGATAAGTGTGGAATCTGCGGTGGTGATAGCAAGGGCTGCAAGAAGGTGTCGGGACTCTTCACAAAGCCTCAGTGAGTAGAATCCACGTCATCATGGGATATTACTTCTGTCATTAAATATTACAGTACAGCTCAATGCCTTAATAGGGTCATTGGAGATATAACCTAAAATGACAGAGGGAAGGGGAAAATTATGAAAAATTGGGATATTCCCTAAGATTATAAATTAATACATTTGCAAGGCAAGAAACAATTGCTCATCAACTGCAGGCACTACACACAGCAACATCTGTGGTGTAATGGTGTATATCCAGCCTTACAAAGTGAAGCAATGTGGTTCCTTGACCAAAAACACAACGTTTTTTTCTAACAAATTCATGACTTTAATCTCAGGAAACCTTCATAGGGTTCCTATGGAAGATTACCCCCCTTTCTTCTGTCTACAATGGCCCCAATACGTTGTTGTATGATAGCAATTTCATCCTCAACATTATAAGCTCTCATTGACTGTAATATGTTTTGGCATGCAGGCATGGCTACAATTTTGTGGTCATATTACCAGTGGGTGCAGCCAACATAGACATCCGTCAGCGAGGCTACAAGGGAATAAGGAGTGATGACAACTATCTGGCGCTTAAGAACAGCGAGGGCCACTACCTGCTCAACGGGAAGTACGTAGTGTCAGCTGGAGAGAGGGACCTCATCGTGAAGGGAAGCCTGATGCGCTACAGTGGAACAGCCGGCCTCTCAGAGACCCTGACGGCCGTGAAGCCTTTGGGGGAATCCCTGACTGCGGAGGTGCTGTGTGTCGGCCAGATGACGCCGCCTCGAATCCGCTACTCCTTCTACCTCGCCCGGCAGATCAAGGAGGACAAAGCTCTCAAGAAGGACGGACGTGTTAGCTCCCATAACAGCGTGCTGGCTGAGGATAGTGTCAAGGAGAAAGGGGGAGACACCCTGAAGAAGTCTTATAGGAAAGAGGATCCCGCTCTTGGGAAGTGGATATCCTCGGGCTGGGATAAGTGCTCAGTGACCTGCGGTAATGGGATGCAGAGGAGGATGGTGCAGTGTCTCAGACTGGACGGGAAGCCAGGGCAGGACTGTGATCCTTCACAAAGACCCCCAGCCACTAGGGTTTGTGGAGACCCCTGTCCTGAGTGGCATATTGGCCTGTGGTCACCTTGCTCCAGAACCTGTGGGAAGGGCTTCAAGAGAAGGCCGTTGCACTGCACAACCCAAAATGGGCTTCTGCTCCAAAGAGAGCACTGCATTGGCTTACGCAAGCCACAGGAGCTGGACTTCTGTAACCTAAGGCCTTGCTAGTGACTTGAAAAAGTATAAATCTTTGTTCTTTTTTAAATTGACTGAATTGAATCCACCTGCAATATAACACATGCTGTGTCTGTCGGGTGCAGATTGTTCCACCTGCATCATGGGACACTTGTTTGGAAGAACCAAAAGAATATTGGAAGGAGAGTGAAATCCGCAGGATAATTGCTGGAAGATTTGTTTCACTGCCATCACTCTTGACTTTTTAAAGACACGATCCAGGTCTGACTCTGATTTTGGCAAGATAACATGATAGAGGGTCAAATGAAATGTAGTTGAATCCTGTGTACTGTCAGCAAATACAGAATGCACATTTGCAAGCAATCAATCAAGTTTACCTTACGGGTCTGGAACCCATTTTATGTCACAATGTTTTTTGTCACAAACTGTTCAAGTTTCAAAGTTTTACTTGAGTCTTGCAAATAGATGATTGAACCCTTCTGGTTGTCCAGAAAATGACTCCCTTCCTTTTCCCAAAGAAAATCTATCAGTATTGACGTGCATAACTTTTTAACTTCATAACTAAAATACAATACCTACACTTTTTCACACAAAGAAGGACAGTCAATTTGGTTATTTAATAGTATGGGCGCTCTTATAGGCATTTCCTTCCAGGGAATCTTTTGAAATGCCAGAATTGATTCAGAAATGAAATGTATCACCTCATTTATATGGTTGTACATAAGCAGCCTTAACTTTTATGCTGGTGCTGCATTGCTTCTACAATTATATCATTTTAAAGAGGCCCTATTATGCTTTTTGAGGTTTTCCTTTCCTGTAGTGTATTATATACGTTTTTTTGTATGTAAATGGTCTGCAAAGGCTTACATTCCAAAGTTCCCTCCAGAGGGAGTTTCTCTCCCCCCGCGCCTGAAACGCCTTGATTGAACTCCTTTGTTTACTTCCGTAACATAGTGACATCACTATGTAACACTCACGCTCCTATTGGCTAGCACTCCAACACATTGTACATGATAGGCTAAGGAGCGGGACATCTCTAAGCGCAACAGAGCCGGCCTGGTTTCAGACAGAGGGTGAAAAGAGATACAGGCAGTAAGAGAAAAATAAAGCATGTAAGCATGTCACAGTAGAGGCAATATACAAATATGAACCTGAAAACGAGCATTATAGGGCCCCTTTAAAAATATTTTGTATGTGGAGCTGCAACGATTAGACAATCAACAGATATTGGTGATTCATCAGGCTGGACCAAACATTGCATTGTCCATCTGAAATAAGGGCTTAGCCTGATATCACACGCACCGCTTCTTATGTTTGATCGCTTCCTTCATGTCCTTTATCATCCCCCCCACAACATTTGTCTACTCAGTTCATCACGTTCAGCCATGCTAAGTCATGCCTGTCTGGCAAAGTTACCACAGATCATTTATTATCAATGAAAGAATAAAGCAGATAGTGGAAGAAAACCTGGCAGGCCTTCTGTTACGCTGTACAGAGTGTATGTGTTTTCCTGGACCTCCTTGTTTATGGCCCCACAGCCCGAGCCAAGCTGTTCTTCTAGACACTTTCTGAAACCCTGTAATCTATTATATTCTTGTTTTGCTTCCTAATGGGGCCACATTGTCCAGTGCAACGTCCAACTATGGGATGGATCCAGCGTTAGTTGGATTATCATTTTAATTTGATCAGCTTTTGCACTTTGTACAGCAAAAGAAACCTATGACCTACATGAGCTGTATTGTATACTATGTATATTTGTATTCAGCTCTGTGAAAAACTAATGTAAATACTTTTTTAATCTTTTTTTTTTTTACACAGACATTTGTAATTGTCTTGGACTTCAGTGTATTTATTCCAAAAATAAAGCCATTCATGTACAGTTATATCAAGTACTGCATTTTACTTTCATGATTTAATAGTATCATCATCAATATTTAATATCAATATCGTGGCCCGGTCACACATGTTTCTGCAACATCAAATTATTCCAATGCAATTTCCGCAATACGTAGATTTGCTTGTGGGGGTAAGGTAAATCAAGTCAAGGTTTTTCTTTCTATTTCTATTGGCCAAATCATAACAAGATAATACTATTGAACATTTAAGGGAATGCTATATTATGCACTGAAAAGTCTTTCTTCCCTTTAAGAAATGCATAGTTTTTGCCAAAAATGTAGGCTATAATACAGCCAGAGGGAGAAAATGTTAGAGCCCATGCTGAGCAAACTTTTAGCAAAGGGTCAGCATTAAAATTAAACAGAAGAAAGACAGGAAGCAGATGAAGTGTGGACTATGAAACATGTGGCAGAACACATGCCCAACTTCCCTGCTTCCTCTCTGTGAAATATCCAAATTAATTTCCAGCTCTCACATGTGCAGCCGAAGGTAAGAGCATATACAGTAGGGGAGATGGGTGGCCAACGGGCCTTGTAACAGTTCACCATATCCTATAAACTCTGTTTTGCCGTGCATTTGTTTCACGGTCAACATTTCAGTCATGCAACTACAGATGTTTTCCACCGAATGACGTGGATTCATTCTCCCTGTCTGTGTGCAATAATGCAGCTGTGTGTGAGAAGGTGGAAATTTGGAATTGTGCGATACTGACATGATGACTTATGCATGTCTGAGGACTATGAAAAAAAAAGGTCAGAGTCAAGCATGGGAGTTCTCGTGTCAAATATTTTTTTAAACTTTAGAGAAGGAAGTGATTTGTCCAAAAAAGGCTGAATTGTCTGACCTACATAAGAGCAGATAGAGGGGAAACCTGGAGGAGAGCCAATGGAAATATTTATTTGTTCCCCTAGTTGGCTCTTGCCTGAGTTTATAGTCATATCTTGTTGCAGGTTTGATGGCTTTAATTGAGCCAGACTCCTTATCAAAAAGAATATTTGGCTTTATCAGGTTCTCCCAAGTTTTGATTTGTAAAAATAAACCTTAGATTGGGAGGCCAATGTTATATTTCAACGCAATGCCAAGGAATTATGATCTCATTCTCTGCATTTTGCAACACACATTTCCATTAGAGTGATAAGTAAATAAGATTAGCAACATCAATTATCAAATGATTGTCACATGACTTACATTCACCTGTTGGATCCTAGCCGTGGGTCCTTTCTAAAAGGATTCTTGAAATAAAAATATAGGTGTTACATGTGTAGCTTTGCCCGTCATTCATCTGAAAGAATAGCATTATGTTCAACAAATGAAAATATGAGATTAAGTAATATGGCTTCATTGTGTAAAAGGTTTAAGAAAAGGGTTTAATACAATAATTTGACCAAACTGCCCTTTCCAAGCAGCCATTAGGTTTACAGATTGACTTCCTGGCTCCCTTCTCCAATACTTACTGCAATTATGTGTTATCACTTTCACAGACTATTCAAATTGTTTGGATAATGTGGTGGCTTGTTTACAACCAATTAGATCATTAGCGCATTTATGGACATGGTTGTTGTATCTTAGTCGCAGATGCTGTATGTTTCTCTGGGAAGTACAGTGTTATCATAACCAGCCCAAAACGACCAAATTCAAGTTGTATTAAGTCAAAATTATCTTTTTTCTCTGGTCAACACACTGAATGACCTGCTCATGCGAACTCTTAAAATTAATTTAGTAGATACACTTTATTTTATGAGTCCTGCTTCACTCACCACTGCTGCAAAAGCTTGCCATTGAGCCATGATCTAAACTAGCTTGGTAAACCATCTGTTCATCATTGCATTTACTGTCTAAAAAAATAACCCATAGCTCTGCATTCTTTCTACCCCCTTTAATAGTTTCCCTACCAAAGAAGGGCTTACCCTTAATTAGTGAAACCATTAAAAAATGGTGAAGACCGAAGGCTTTCTGTAAGTAATTAGGGTCAGAGCAATAGTGACACATTTTCTCGGTGGCGTCTTCTGTCTGATCAGCAGCAGATTTTGTTCTTGCAGCTATTGCTGAGTCAGATGGACAACACACCACAGACCCTTTAAAAGAAATCCTACGCTAAACGAAGTTCTTTGTAAACAGTCCATGTGTTTGTAAGTTGGTAGGCCTACATGGAGAGGCCCAATGTGCAGCTAATTTCATATGCATCTTTGAGGAGGTCTGCTGACTGTAGCAAGAACAAGATCTGTCTGCAGACAACAGGGATGACAGATCCACAGCTGACCTCTGGCTCACAGAAAACTATTCTAATGATTCAGCTTAGTGTGGCCGAGTTAAACTGCATACTTTTTTACAACATATTTTCTGTTTATTATGTGGGTTTGGCTTCGTCAAGTCAAAAGCAATTATCGAAGCACAACAGCATTTAGTTATCAGTTGCCCTGTATGTGCCAAAAAAGAGAAGTACTGTAGAGGTAAAGTTGTTTGATTCATACAAATGTACTCTCAATACAAAGCTACAGTAGGCTAACTTAGCTTAGCACAAAGGCAGGAAACAGAAACAGCTATAAGGCTCTGTAACATGAGGCTACTGATTACTGTTTGGGAGTCTCAGGGTGTTTCTCAATGTCGAGTACGCTTGCTTGGTAGCACATGTCTTCCGAGTCACTTGCTTCAGAAGCGAGGCAAGAATACTTCCTGGCATTCGTAAAACGAAGAGTGGAACAGGCGAGCAAGTGTGCAGGTGTGCATCATATGAGAGGCCCCACCTTACATTTTCCCCCACAGATTTGGGGAAATTGGTCCGTGGGCAAAGCATCGTGGGGATTTTAAGACAGCGCAGTCTACACATGTGCAGCCTCGAAATGTCTCGCTACGAAGTACGCCGGGCTCGGTAGAATTCCAAGTATGCTGGACATTGGAACAGTCCTTCGGCGGCACTCGATGACGTAGTATGCTCAGGGTTGCCAACTCTCACGCATCTGGCGTGTGACACACGCTTTCACTCTCAATCTCACGCTCTCACGCTGCCCAAACTATTCTCACGCCAAAAACAAGAATACCGAAGACTAGAAACGGTTTTGAAAACTTTTGTCACGTAGTGATCATCTTCTCAATAGAACATCTTTGATAATGTCTTCTGGCCAATCAGAATCAAGATAACGGCGTGGTGTTGTTCCAGGAAGTCCCGACAGAGAATACTTTGCTGTAGTACATCTCTATACATCAATACAACATTACGTGTTGATAGAATGAAGGAATGAATGAATGAAAACTTTATTACAGACTCAGGGCCCAGATAAAAGACAACACATTACATAAGATATCGACTCATAATGAAATAAGAGCCCACGGTTTGATGATTGATAGGTGTGTGGGCTGTCTTTCATTTTGACACACAGAACAATGGGGGCTATCCACCCTTATCCACCATGTAAAGTAATTCACACAGCCTCTTCCCTCTTCTCTCTGTGAGGAGCAGCAGGTTCAGCTTTCAGAACAAAGTAACAACAAACTAAAATGGCATTAATTGTTTTAATATGTCGTGTAGTAATAGATTTATTTATTTTTCTTCTCAAGAGCGTACCAGAATGTGTATTTTATGTTAGTAGCATTATATTTCAAAACAAACACAAAAAAAATCTCCTGGGGGAGAATCCCCCCAGACCCCCCTGCAGGGGTTGGGCTTTCAGCATGTCAACTCTTTCACCTGTGGGGAAGTTGCAGGATTGGCTCCAGGTCGCCCTTTTTATTTACTACAAGACAAATGTGCCTTTTTATTTGATACAGTTCAATTTGGATTGAGACAGGGAAATAATCTAAACCTCACGCGTGGCGTTTCACTGTCAAGGGTAGCGTGTGTAATTACATTGCAAATACTGACTTCACCCCACCACTGTATGGGATAGCCCTGCCATAGTTTACCCAACACAAACACTCTCTGGCAACTGCCGACCCGTATTGCGCAAGCGCAGATCTAAGAACCAGTAGAAATGATAAAAAAGTAAAAATCTGCTGCTTATTGTTCTACTAGGCCAAAATAGAGTCAAAGAGTATATGAGAGTGAGTGTGTTAATTAATATATTTGGCAGTTTGGAGTAAGTCTGTAGATTTGTTTGTGTGTGTGTTTCATGTATAGGCCTCTCACGATAATTAATTTTGTTGGATACATTTTCCCGGAAATTATTGTCGGCACCGTTGTATGACCATTTTAGACCACTGACATAATGATAATATATAATAATAATTCAAGTACATCCTTTCAAACTGCTAGTCACATCCTCATGTAATGGAAAGTTATCTTATCGTACAATAAGTCAATTAATTGCTTATCGCGACAGGCACACAATAAAACAGTGGAAACAAACATGTGTTTGACTTTCATTAGTGAATGAAACTTTGTGCCTTTTATAGTCTGTGTCCAATATTGTGTATTTGTATATATTGTATATCCTATATGCTAAGGTCCCGCTACTGACACGATAGCAGTCATTTCGTGCGCATATGTAATTAAACCCATGATATCAAAATCTCACTCCAGCCAGGTACCCAAAGTTGGCAACCCTGAGTATGCTTGAAATAGTGGCTCTGGAGCAGCTTTACTCGACATTGAGAAACACCCCCTGACTGACCAATAGTATGAGATAATATGGCTTTTTGTAGGTTTTACACTTCCTTTACTGTAGGCCTACTATCATATAATGTGTCAAAAAGTGATCTTTAGAGGTTCTATGTTTGGCTATCTTTGGACAGAGCCTGGCTTGCTCAAAAAAGGTATCTAATAACAACTACATTTGGTCATCAGCTGCCCTGTTTAATATAGTAAGTGCCAAAGATTAAAGGCCAGAATGCTAAATACAAAGCTACCGTCTTCAAATTTGGCTTAGCACAAAGGCATTTAACAGAAATAGCTATATGGCTCTCTCACATTGGGCTATTGGTTACTGTCTCAAACAAACAACATATTCATTATTGAGCTTCAGCGGTGCTAGGTTTTGTTACCTTTGGAAAGAGCCAGGCTAGCCGTTCCTCAGTTTCCAGTATACCTGGAAAGCTAAGTTAGCTAGCTGTTGCTGGCATAGCCTTATATTTTGCGTACAGACATAAACGTGGACTCATTCTTCCGTTAACCTCTCTGTCAGAGTCAGATGGGAAAGATCATTCCGTTTTTCCATACCTTATAATTAACGTCTCAATCTGGGATCCATTTGTTTGATGCTTTCCGCCAACAGTTTCATGTAAACATTCATACACTCGTCATATGGAAACTTTGCAGGAGAGCTTTCTGATAACTCTGTTGGTACAGCAACAATCCACTCTGGTGACACAATGTGATCCCAGCACTGAGGCTTAGCTCCAAGCCTTACAGAATATTATATATATTACTTTTAAATTACTTAAGAGAAAACTTATGTATGAGCAGAAATGGGGCAGAGATGTTAAGATACATTCTAAAATCTTCCATACTTTTCTAATCATCATCTGTATTGTGTCTCCTAAGTAAGGGTCAAAGGTTGACCATTTAGGGCCTAATCATAGTGTCTGGTTTATAATAGGTTTTGCAAATTGTAAGAAAGGATAGAAAAATTAGCTGGAGGGAGTATTTTGGAGATCTGACAAGATAAACCCCTTGACTTCAGTGTGTGCTTGTTTCTGTGGCATGTCTGTGTGAGAACAGGGTCACTGAGGACATTCCTTTGGCCGGAGCTTAATATTTACTAAATCTCAGAGCATTTAAGAGGAGTAATGACCACTTTCTAAACCCAAGCATTTAGTGTCTGAATGCAAAGCTTTGATAGCAGGTTACATGATCCAGACATTTTAGCATTTATCCATGATGTTCCTGAGATTAAGCCAGTGCAAGTGCAGACAGCAGACACTACAGAAAACATCAGCCTTTTTACCTGTGTGCAATGGGAATGAATGGGCCTGTCTCCTTTGATGTTAAGCCTGGTATTATAAAGAAAGGCTTCAGTAGAAGCTGCTGGGAGTCCCAGCAGCTTCTACTGAAGCCAGTCCCCAACTTCGGGGACTTCCGGCCGGGGACTTCGGGTGGCAGTATACGCCGTGAAGTTGTTTGCGGCCTGCCAGTAAACCCAAAGCAGAAGAAGAAGAAGAAGAAGAAGAAGAAGAAGAAGAAGAAGAAGAAGAAGAAGAAGAAGAAGAAGAAGAAGAAGAAGAAGAAGAAGAAGAAGAAGAAGAAGAAGAAGTGACGTCAGCGGCTTCATTTGCGTAATCTTCCCTCAGGGAAGTACTCCGGTGTGAATGTGATCTGTACTCAGCCCCCCATGGGGCACTGAGTGCCCCACACTGAGTGCCGGGCACTGAGTACTGCAAAGTACGCGGTGTGAACGCGGCTATTGGCACCAGCCTCTAGTTTCACGTACAGTAGAGATGTGAACTAAAGATGTGTGTTTGTTTGAAAGACAACGACAGCAAGCCTTTCTCGTTGGTGTTAGAGAAAACAAACAAGGGTTAAAAGGGACAGAAGTCTGGTTTGTTCTAGTGTGTGCAGATGTGTTTCTTTGTGTTGGACGGTGAATGCAATGATCTCAGTTTCTGTGCAGTCTCACTGTCCACATAATCATCTGAATCACTGACATTCTGTCATAAAAGAGGGGGCTTTTTATAACGCTAGACAACTTCATCGGGGTTGAGAGGAAGGCCAATAAATGACATCCTCCGTTTCTAACCCTGATGCTTTCTTTCCTTTGTCAGCCGCCTGTAAGACAGTTGGAAACCTCTGACTGACCTGCAGTAAGGCTGAAGCGAAAGGAATGCAGAGTAACCAGAATTCGTTAGTGAATACAGGTGGATTTATTTTCTCATTGTAGGGAATGAAGGATGGAAAGAAATTCATTAGGACTAAGTACAGCTGTCTTTGCACTGACAACAAATCTTCCCTTGAAGGTTCAACTAGAAGCCAGATTGTCGGCCTGGATGGGGCAAGTAACCAAAAAACCCTTGATTTACCTCTCCTCGAGACAGAACGTTCTTATTCAAAACAATTAAAACAGTCACAATTTCCTTTAAAAGAAGTATATTTTATCATGATTTAGAACTTTTGCATATTAACCCTTGAGACAAGACAATGGCTGACCCGCTTCACTGGTTCCAAATGTCAAATATGTACATTGTTAGAGGCATAAAGAGGTTTTTAAGTAAAGTTATTTACTAGCGAAGGGGCAAAGAAAAGAAATGCATGATTTATGTGTGTAATGGTTCCTGTGTTGTTAATCATCTCATGGGTTTTAACACTCCAGGTTGGCAACTGCTGTTTTAGAAGTAAGCCCTGCTGTTTACTGATCCTCATCCATTTGTCAGTGTTTGAATTGATGCTGCAGCACCCATCATCAGTCCTCCATCTGTGCTGGAGCTACTCCATCCAAGCAAGATGTATACAACTTAAAGACTGGAACATGACCTTTTATGGTTTCTATTCAATGTATATGTCTCAATGTATTGGAAGGTGTGTGTTTGATGATAGATGAATTCAGATCAGTTCAACCAAGGCTGGAATGTGAATTCTTCTGCTTGAGTATCAAAGTTGTTGATATTCAGACGAGCAAAAACTGGAGAGCAAGAGTGACCCATATACAGTGTATATGTTGATGTTCAACACTAACGTCCTGTAACGCAGCCAGCTGAAGATTGCTTCAGTGCAGCTGTATAGAAAATACTTTAATATTTCATTTGAGTTGCTCATCCCAAGACACCATCAGAGCTAAATCTGGGGTTTCATATTCCATTTACTCTAATCAAGAGGTTTTTAAAGTCCCAGAATGAAGAGAGAGATTGAGTAGAACCATGTGTTTCTTTATGAGAGGGGATATGGTAAGTAACCAAAAGTGGGGGGCTTGTTTTAGAGTTCTGACATTTATTCTTCACACTATAATTTGGATCACAAAGACAAAACCAAGCGTATGAAAAATATGGCATCAATCACGGAGCTGTGATCAAAGTCACAGAGTGTATACAGAGCGCTGGAAGAGCAGGACACGAGCTGGCTGCTCTGTCCGCTCGTAATCTTATTCGTGAATGTTTTGGGTGGTCTGGCTGCTTTGGGTCCTTTGTTTAACCTGAACGCACTGCACCGTGCCCAGGAATAGTCCATTGGTAGCAGTCCAGAAAATGATGAAGAGTTCCCCTTTTCTAAAGTAATGCAACCTGTTATTCATCAGGAAAATTGACGTATTGCATATATGCTTAATGTGTTCATGTATAAGTTTCATTTGCAACAACGTAAACCACACTTATTTAGTTTTTGAGCTAGCAGTGCGTCCTGGTTTCAATTGAGAATTGTAATGATGCTAGCTAGACATTTTTGGAAACAAATGGCAAGTTTTTTCCTATAGTTTGACAAGTTTCTGGCGGATACAAATAATCTGCTGAATTTCAAATCGTCATGTTATGCCTCTAACCTTGGACCAGAAGAAAAGTGAAGTCCTGCTTCCTGCGGTTAGCATGCATTGGGATTGTAGCCACATTGGTCTGACCCCACAAGTCCCAGAGGACCACGTTCATTTCTCATTGGCCAACCATCGTGCAAGGAGAAACAAGAGAACAAAATCAAATTACGTTATACACCCCATACAACTGAGTGTTTAGTTGAATTAAGGCCATGTTATTCAAGTATATCACTGTCTGAATCCAAATGTGGAGTACAATGTGCAACAGACGACGTGGCATTATGAGAGTTCATGCCCAAACTTTAAGTCTTTCATCTCTACATGAGCAGTTGAGAGCTTTAATCATAAATAATGATTTATGAAGAGCAATCAAGGCCAGAAGCCCACTAATCTAAACCTGATGTAGGAAAAACACCCCAAAACATGCCTGGAATATACATCAGATCTGTGCAAAACACACAAGGTCATACGCTGTCGGATGGATAATACACTCATGCAAAGTCATGTTCTGTGACATTAAAGGTGGGGTAGGTAAGTTTGAGAATCCGGCTCGAGATACACTTGTTGTTATATTCCATGGAATGCTCTTAACATCCCGATAGCAATGAATATCTGAAGTGCTTTGACAAAAAATCCATAGAAAAAATTTCATCTGTGGAAGCCGTGGCGCTGTAAAAAGCACGACCAATCATCTGAGCCGGCTAAAGTAACTGGATGGCCTACCTGCCTGTCAGCCTTCCATCTGTGCACACACTTATCTCGTGCCCTCATTGGTCATGTGCGCGTTCGTGTGTGTTGGAGGAGGGGCTCTGTAAGGAAGTGGCAGATGTATTTTCAAATTCTAGCGCACTCGAGCTGGTTTCTCCAAACTTAGGTTTTGTGCACTTCAGATATTTCAAAAATACACTATTTATTCTTTTTGAGCTGACATTTCGCCATAACCCTAACATTCAGGTCAAGATGTTCAGGGCAACATGACATCCAGATGTGCGAAGGATGTTCTCTCAAGGAACCGCCCAGAACCCAGGGAGCACTACGAAAATTAATAAGAGACAAAAAGCTAAATTGGACGAGCATTTTTAGCAGAGCCACGTTAAAGAGCATTTCCTCGTGTTGCTTTAATGTCAGGAATACATATCAGAAAAGTAGTGCAGTTATTCATTATGGTTGGAGATGAATAGAAAATGTCCCTTCAGCTCTCTCCTATGTTTTGCCAAAGTGTATGGCAAGCGTAATTATTTTCCAATCTCATTAAGTGCTATTTTTCTTGATCAAACTTCAGTCACATCAAGAATGAAATCAGTAAGAAAAACAAAGCTCTTTCTACACAGGCTTCCACAAGGGGTGCCAAAAGTATTTGATTTAGAAATATGTTTGATGGTTATTTTCCAGTTGCAAATGGGGAATGTCTTATGGAAGCGCACAAACCAGACACCAGACTTGATGGATTATTTGCAGGTGCTTCAGTCTCAATGTAATCCTGTGAGGCTGATTTATCAAACTATTCTCAGATCCTCGTTCGCCAGCTGTGAAACTCAAAGATCGACATCAATAATGATTGATATTGGGAGGATAAATAATGTCTGTTTTGTTCTCTGAGGTTCCCATTGAACTGAAGGGGACCAACAACTGTTTTATGGGTGCCTGGAGGCTCCTGGGCAGATTTGTAAATGCTCATAACCAGGGAGGTGTAGACAGGATTTACAAGAAGGGGCTCTATGTCATGCTCTGAATGCCTGTGTGACACATGTTTTAAATATGGAATTGAACTCTTCACATCCTACAGAATCAGTTAAAATGTGTTTACAACTAAATAAGAGACATATGGTTTTCAAGATGCAAAAAAACAAATTTGAGCTAAGTGCTAACCCTAAATGCTAACGCTCAATGCAGAAAAAACACTTATCACAAAGTACATCTGAGTTTTTAGTTCTTATGTATCAGGTCAAAAAAACTGAGTATTGGACAAATGTATATTTTAACCCAATGGTAGCCCTAGATAATAAGTCTGGTGATCAACAAGAGATAACCATTTATGATCCGTCTGAAACTATTTTAAATGATTTCCAAGTCATTTTGCAGCATTGCCGTTGTGTTACATTGTGATGTACAGAAGACAAAAGACACAAAAACCATTAAAAAAATAAGAAATGAAGCCACCTGTGGTACCATAATCATAAATTGAATTGCAAATAGGCTTATATAATATGGCATTAGTTTGGAAAATGTATCTATCAGTCAGGAAATTCATGGGAATTCAAATGGAGTGGACTCCTGTAACAATATCTACCTTTAACTTTCTGGACTGAATCACAATCTCAGAGGCTCAGGACCCCCAGACAGAAAGGATAAATAATAACCCTACATTTTCTTGAAACGGTCACAAAAATGTTATATTTCTATTATTCTACTACTTAATGGCCCTAACAACACTGAACTATTTCCATTTGTCATTCACTCCCACATGTGGATGCTGCTGTGGAGAGGTTGCAGAGATCCAAAAGAATAACGCTAACTGAACACAGGCCAAACAATTATACATTATGAGTCCATCGATCAAAGCGCTGTCGTGAATAGAGGTTAAGCTGCCAAATGCATCACTAAAAAGAGCACAGAAGAATGAGATTGTATAACTGATCTTTCCTCTGTGTTTTAAAACTGTTCTACACAATTAGAATTATAACTTGGACACCTGTGGGCAGTTTGCAGCTTTCCACATTAAATGAGAAGCTAAGAAAGCAACGGCAATATTATGTATGTTGCATTGAATAATATATAAAGGGAGGTACTATTGTTGCCACATAAGCTTTTTAAGTAATGAAAAAGAAATGAAAACCACATTGTAGCCATGCTTTTACAACAGGATAATAATGATAAATTGAAGTAGGACACAATCGAAGCATGGCAGCAGCAGACTGTTTTAAAAACGACGTAACAGTGCAGGTGACCAGGGTTCAGCCTCCTGTTTTGGTGCCGTACAGGGAACATTGTGAAGCCAGATGTGTGTTGGCATGAGAAAGGTCTTGTGGCAGACCTTACTTCACCTCAGGTGAATCCTCCCGAGGCTAAAGAGACACATGCTCGAGTTATGAAGCCTTCCAACAGCAGACTTTCTGTTTAGCCTGTGTCTCTCTTCTGCTCTACAGGTACAGGCCAACAATGGAAAACATGTACCAAGACCTGACCAGCGACGTCCAGTCAGGTTCTGTTACATTGGAGTATGACAGGGGAGGCAGAGCCTCCCCTATCATACTCCAATGTAACGGAAAAACAACTAAAGAAAAACTAAATAGTAATAATAGTAACTTGTCCCTCTCCACTGATCTGTGTTGTAAATGTGATTTCTGTATGATTCCAATCGCTTTTTTTAGTCAAAATCAGCCGAGCTCCGCTACAACTACGGGTAGCGATGAGAAGTGAGGCAGGGACGAGCTCTGCCTCTCGTAAGCCCACAGTAACTGGCTGGAGCGCGGGCACTAATGTAGCGCGGGCACTTATTTTGTGAACGCGCTCCAGCCAGTTACTGTGGGGTGATGTGAGGCACAGATGAGATCTGCCTCACCTCAGAATGCGTCACCCCACAGAAAGCGGGCCCTAAGCGCATTCCTGAACCATGTCACTGTATGTCACCAATGTAATGTTTGTAGATCCCTTTATTACATTTATCCTCGCCATCCATATTCTCTAAATAACTTATTTCACGTATATATGATATTTAGGCTCGCTGCTGGTCTCATCGTACAACGGCAATGAAAAAAGCACCAGGGGAGGCAGCCATAACCTCTGCCGCACTGAAGGGGGCGCAAGTGAGCCCACAGGTCCTTGTTGCTACTGTTATTCTAGAAGAGACGGTAGACGCAAACAACAAACTAGACTTTTGAAACTAGAGGAAGATAAGGAGGACTTTTACAAAAAAGCAATAGAGATTGTTGTCCAGAAGGATAGCATGGACTTCATCTTCAAGTCAAGGTAAGACCACAATTGTAATGAAAATGGGATCTTACTAAGAAAGAACAATCCAATATTTAGATTTTGGGTATCCTTTTGTTGAACGGTCTGTTTAAAATGAATCGAAGCATCAGACTAAAAAAGCTTTTGAAAATAACCAAATATTTCGATTAAGGTCAACATATAATATTTGTAAATCTGACTCTGAAAGAGTCAGTGCCTCACCAGCCATGAACCTCACCGCACATCACTGGACCTGACATGGGTAAGGAATTTGTCTGTGGGAACCCTAACCCAAACAGTCTTTGCTGTACACTGAAGACTTACTGTATAGCTGAAATACAAAATGTAACATAGCCATCGTGTTACCTTGAAAACACGTAGATTCTTGCACACCCACAGGGGAGATGGCACAATGGTTTGTCGTAACATATGCTAATTAGAGGTTCTGATGATGGTGCTATATTCAAAACTAAAGGAGATAAAGCTCTGTGATAAAGCTCCGTGAGAAAGTGAACAGATATCGCATGGACAGACTTTAATCCCACTCATCCCAAAGCCAGCTCTAAGGTGATCTTGTGGATGTATTTTCTCTAATGCGAGCTGCTGTTGGACACAAACATCGGACACATGTTCTGTTTTACCTCAAGAAATCTCCTGACCCACAGATCTCCTATGTTTATTTTTCGTTACTAATCCAGGGTGGATAATAATGAAAAGATTACAGAGATAAAAAGTGATCTCACTCTTATTACTTTATCTTAAATTGTCAGCAGTAAAACATCCACTGGATGCTATATTCAAAACTAAGGGATCACCAAAGTTATCAATCATTATCACTCATATTACTCCTGTGAGAATCATGAATTTCTGATCCAAAATGTATGCTAAAATGTCAAAGAGAAGTTACTAACTGTCATACAGATTAGTGCAGTTCTGAGAGCCGTGGTATTTGCGGTTTTCCCGTTCCTGTAGTTTGTGCATGTAGATGGTCTGCAAAGTCTCAAATCCCAGAGTTCCGTCCCTCTGGAGTTTCTCTGATGAACCTAAAAATGAGAATAATATGTCCTCTTTAAATTGACTAACAACAAAAATAAGACTGGACAAGAGTAGAGATCATGATCATCTGACACATGGCAATCCATCTCATAGTTACCACTAACTTTGCACAAACCATCACCTAAAGAGATTGGTTTTAGAAATGTAAATCTAAAATGTTTTCTTCACCTAACCTCAAATAACCCTCCTCATTCAGGCAATTCAAGCCAAGGCATGTCCTTGAAACAAACAGTCATTTTATAAGGACACTTTGATCCAGAGTGCTTTTCATATGCAGAAACACATAATTTAAACCACTGTCACAAACATGTTGTTTTTGTTAGAAACAAATTGCAGATCTTATTACATTTTCTTTTGTTTTAATATCCATTGCTTTGTTTTATTTTTTACGGGACAGTGATTTCTGTGCTGCAAGCGTCTGTTATTGCCTCGGGGCTGCATAGCTTGTTGCTTACTGATTCCATTTTCTGGAAAGAATCCCCCCGGGTAGTTCAGTCCCACCAAACGTCAACGGTGACTCACATGGGATAGTGTTGACATTTATGCTTAGAACATCAGTGAAAAAAACAACATTTGGGGTTTTTCCCTTTAGCCTACTGTAGTGTGTTATAATTTTGTTTGTGCATGCAAATGGTCTACAAAGGCTAACATCCCAAAGTTCTCTCCAGAGGGAGTTTCTCCCCCACACACTCCCCCCCTGCCTATAAGACCCCGTTTACACAAGGACGATAGGGTTGTATCCGCATAGTTTCTCTTGCGTATAGCCCTTTCGTTTACACGAGGCCGTAACAAAACGATATAGAAACGGACCCAGCAAACGATAACGGGTCCCAAGGTGGACAGATCTGCAAACGGAACGCTCTGGGGGGCAAACGGCTCCGTGTGTACAGTGTACGCCTCGATACATCATTTTCTGATAACGATGAAATAGCCCCGCCTCCCTCTCCCCACGTCTCCTGCTCAGAGATCAGCTGCTGGGCTCTCAGGAGAGGGGGAGGAAAAGAGAGGCTCCGTTTATTATTCTTATATTGTTATATAAAGTCATTATCAATTTGTTTTAAAGCTCAATAAATAACAAAGAAGACCTCTGACCGGTACTTTTCTAATTTTGTCCGGAAGATTTCAACTTTAACGGACATGTTGACCGGCGGACATTTTTTTTAACGGAAACTCTGCCGCATGGTTCCCTCGTTCCCTCGTCCCTTGGAAGAGGCGGAGAGGTGGGTGTTTTTCATCTGCTGGTGGACTACCGGAGATATTTACAGCAGGAGCACACGCCGTCCACCGAGGAGAATAAACAGAAGGGCAACATGGATGTATGATAAGAATTGCTGTCACTACCCGATCTGCAGCTCTGCCCAATCTGCAGTGCACATGTGCGAGATGGTCCGCCATATTTGACAACTCCGTACGGCAACCCAAGAAGGACACTTGACACAGTGGCTTTTGGCAAAGCTCAAAAAGAAAACTCGAGAGAGATGAGTTATTGTTATTACAACGTGACTTCACTATTATTTAACAACTCTTTTTATTGGGTTCTTTTATTTGGGGTTAAGTAAATAATAAGTGAGAAATGAATTTAACTTCTGTTAGACAGCTATCATACTGAATACATATTTACTGTGAATGTGTGCAAAAATGTATGGCATATAGCTGTCTAACAGAAGTTAAATCCATTTCTACGGAGTTGTCAAATATGGCGGACCATCTCGCACATGTGCAGTACAGATCGGGCAGAGCTGCAGATCGGGTAGTGACTGTCACTACCCGATCCGTCCCCCTGCCCGATCCGTACTGCGCATGTGCGAGATGCGCAGTACGGATCGGGTAGTGACAGTGACAATGGCAACCATGCTCAGGGGTCTTCTTCGCTGCTTTTGGTGTATTTTGTGGTGGCAGCAGCGCCACTTATAGGCCCGGCATATGTACTACAGCGTTTCCAGCGTTTCCAGCGGTCTCGTGTGAACAGACACGTTAATTGAGCCGAACGCATGTGAACGGAAGACTTTTTTGTAAACGCAAACGTTCCCGTGTAAATGGGGTCATCACTATGTAACCCTCACGCTTCACTTCTATTGGCTCCAACACATTGTATGTGATAGGCTAAGGGGCGGAAAAACTGTAAGTGGTTGTCCAATCACAACGGAGCCGGCCAGCTAACCAATCAGAGCAGACTGGGCTCTGGTTTCAGACAGAGGGTGAAAAGAGGTGCTGCAGCACCATGTGAGAACAATTTTGAACATTAGAGCATGGAGACATGTCCCAGTAGACACACAACATACTGATATGAACCTGAAAATGAGCTTAATCTTGTTACACATCTCTTATATATTTGAATATGATCATTATATGTCCTCTTTTACTCAATATCTTTCCTTTTTTTTCTTTTTTATCCAATTGGATGCACTTCACTCAAGTCTACCGGATCAAATCTACCATGATAATAGAATGAAGGTTTATTAAAGAAAATGCTCAACTGTCAGTAAACAAAGAAATAATTGGACAATATTGAGTATAACTAAACTAATGTTCTTTGGCTGTACATCTTGTACATCACTGATTATGCAGATGACACAGAGCAGAGCTCAGCTGTATATGCTTTGGATGGATGAAATGGAGATAAAGCTCCGTGAGAAAGTGAACAGATATCGCATGGATATGTCTTTTTCTAATGCGACCTGCTGTTGGACACAAACATCGGACACATGTTCTGTTTTACCTCAAGAAATCTCCTGACTCACAGGCCTCCTAATGTTTATTTTTCGTTACTAATCCAGGGTGGATAATAATGAAAAGATTACAGAGATAAAAAGTTATCTCACTCTTATTACTTTATCTTAAGTTGTCAGCAGTAAAACATCCACTACCCTCAGAGTAACCCATCCGAAGCCAAATGCAGATTCCAAAAGTAAAATACGAGTTGAGAGGTGATATTTATGACTAATGAAACGTTGTACGTGAGCGTTGGCGGGACCTTCCCAGAAACATTCAAACAGGATATTTGGCCATGTTATGCATTTGGAGCTTTGCCTTTGCTTGGCTGTGTGATTTTACAGCCTCTCTCTGATACATGTCCCAGAAGAGGCTGGTCCGGTGGTCAGAAAAAACCCACAACTATAGCCAGAGTTCCTTCAATCTGTGACGCTTTCTTTCAGATTATGAACGATGATTGATGTTCATGTTTCAGAGGAGAACCTGGGAATGGTCCCTGGAGTCGGGGTCGTGACACAGTGGGCTGGGAAACAGTTTTGGGGAATGAATTTGTTTAAGACGTTGAATTCCAATAAACAACATTCCAGCTACATGGTCTGGCTTGCCGCAAAGACCAGTGTGCTCTTTGTAGACCCAGGAGTACAAGAGTTTTAGGGACTTTATCAAAACATGTTTCCTCGTAAAACTTGCAAGCATCTGTTCCATCACATAATATTTTATTTTTATATAATCTTTTGGAGATTATGTGTTACTTTAAATATGACAAAAACAACATAATGTAGCCATATCACTCTCTCTGGTCGGCAGTTTTGGAGCTTTCCCTTTCCTCTAGTGTGTTATATAGGTTTGTGTGAATGTAAATGGTCTACAAAGGCTACATTTCCCAAACAACCCCCCACACTCCCTGCCTGAAACGCCATGCACATGTGTAGACTCTGAGGTCTTAAAATCCCCACAATGCTTTGCACACAGACCAATTTCCCCAAATCTGTGGCGGAAAATGTAAGGCGGGGCCTATCATGTGACACACACCTGCACACTTGGTCGCCTGTTCCACTCTTCGTTTTCCGAATGCCGGGAAGTATTCTTGCCTCGCTTCTGAAGCAAGTGACTCGGAAGACATGTGCTACCAAGCAAGCGTACTCGACATTGAGAAACAACCAGAGGGTGAAAAGAGGTGCTGCAGCACAGGCAGTATGAGAACAATAAAGAACTTTTTGAACATTAAAGCGTGGAGACATGTCCCAGTAGAGACACAACATACTAATATGATCCTGAAAATGAGTTTTAGTCAAGTTAACTTGGACACCTGACTCAAAATGAACAATGATCAATATCTTCCTCCTCACTACTGACATGTGAACACCTTATTACCAAGAATTACAGATCGTAAGGTACTGAACAGAAACAATTATTATTTGTATCTTGTGAAGACCATGAACACAGGGTCGATTAATATTTTTGTTGAATGCATTAAAGCAAAACAATATTCAAGTTACTGCGCTGATAACAACTGAAATATGGCGGTGTCCTGTTGTTTCTGGAGTGCAGATGTTTCCACTATCCTGTCACATGTTTACTGATCAGTGAGCCAAATTCATGACGCTTAGGAAAAAAGGTATTTATAGCTGTGTTTGGACTCATGGTTTAGTTGCTGATGCCTGTGTCATTGTTGTGATTTGGTGTCTGACTGAGTGTAACCCAACCCCTTGAAATAAACTGGTCCTTTTAAACATGTAAGAACAGCAGTAAGAGAGGTTAACAAAGCCAATATGCCACCTTCAGCTATATAAGAATCAACAGCAGTTGCATTAGGAATCAGCAGTAAAAGGTTCGTTTTAATGCATCTCGGCAATCATGAGATAGCCGTAAGTGTCTCATTTGCAGAGGACAATATATCCATCTGATTTTGGGTGAAAACGGGGAATGACTTTACCTAAATGACAAAGTACTGTCCCTTTTTAAAATGCTTCAAAGAATGCCTGCTTTTTAATTTTCCATTAAAACACAAACAAAATTCACATTCATAATTGTATTGATGTTTTTGTTATACGTTCTTAAAGTTTGCCACCATTATTGAATGTAATCTATTGGTTGTATATTGATTTTGTTTTTTCTATACAATTGTGATTAACATTATTCTGGTGGAGGATCCAAAAAAGCCCAGCAGGTTGTTTGCCTCTCCCTGCACTGTTTATTATTTGTTATCTGGTTGTTTGTGTATATATAAAATTGAGAAATCAAAGTATCGGCCAACTTCAATAAATGAATGGATGTCACCAGGTTGGTAACCAAACAGGAAACTATGCAGGACGTTGTGTACAACACACTTCAGTGGAGCTTCTGCACAGCATTTGTTTATACAGTAACATTACATAGTGTTCATATTAGGACAAAATCCAAACATATCATATGTCCCATCCTGAAAACACTGGTTCCTGCAATAAACGGCACACTCCATTGCAACCTTTAACTTTTCTTTACACACAAGAAAACTATACAAAATTGCAGATTTTGGTGGAGAAATTGGCGGAAAAAACCCAAACCTTTCATAGTAAATACAACAAATCAAAATACATTACAGAGACAACCTAGCACCAATAACTTGCACTTTTTTATGACTAATTCAACCCAAGCAGAACATTAACTCATCTGTTAAAAAAAGGACCTATAATTATTAAAACCGTAAAAATATTCTTCGAGACCCTGATGAAACGCTGTGTTCTTCAGAAGTGTATTTTACAGAGTAGGGCAGTTCAAACAGCTTACCGAGTGCACACATGTCTGTCGTGCCCCTCACTCATCGCCCTGCAGAGCGCTGACCCAAGGCTACATCTGGCCGGCGGCCAGAGGCGTCACTCAGAGACTCCAGTTCATCCACAACGGATGTGGATGTCTTCATTATGGCTGTGACAGCAGCTCAGGGCCCTTTCAGCACACGCACGCACGCACGCACGCACGCATGCACGCACGCACGCACGCACACACACACACACACACACACACACACACACACACACACACATTTGGCTCCCCTTGATGCAGGTGTGGTTTTGGGTCTTTGCCAGTGAACCAGATTAAAGGATGCCATCAGTGTATGAGTTCATTTCAACACAGGAAAGAGCAGTAAATCAGTGTATTTAGTGAAGTCCAAAACATAGGGCTGATATCCTGAAATTATTTCCTTGCTTTGATTCTTCCGTTTTCCTTTAATACACTATAGGTAAAGATCAAGTTAGGGTATGAGGGATCTTTAATCCATCCATACTAGAACATTCAATGTATTTACTAGCAGGACAGAAAAAGGTTAAGTATGGCCTTAAGTTAGACCAGCAATTGATGCTACAGTTTACCTTGTGTTGAATTGTGCTATATACATAAGCTTAGCCTTGCCTACTGTTCATAATATTTTGTAATTGGACAACACAACAGATGTATCCTGATTTAAACATTATTTCAAACATTATAATATAATTCTTGCATTGAAGTGCCGGCTCAAAAAAAGGCAACTTAGAAGGGACTTTAAATTTGATTGACGAATAGCTGGTGCAACCCAATCCCTGGTTAAGGGCTTGAACTCTTATCGATTTATCAAACATTTACTCTCGTCAGACATTACAAGGATAAAGAGCTACAGGTGAATATGTGTGTCTTTATGAATTGTATGCTAATGACAATTGTGAGGATTGCATGATTCCTCACAATATAATATGCAGTATACCGTTACTCCTTTTCTTACTACCTACTAGTCCAGGGGTATTTAAAGTGATATCAAAGTGTAGAGAGTGTAGATTTTCCAAAAACGTGGTAAAATCTTACAATGTTCTGCTGCTCATCTGCAAGAGGGCAACCAGCTTAAACACACATTTATAGAAAGAAAAAAAAAGGTCGAAGGCAACTACAAATTGTGGAATTTGAAGGCACCGGCGAGACAGAGATTAGGATGTCACCACGTTTCCTCTCAATAAGAGAATTTAGAGAGAAAGAGAGTGAGTAAAGTGGTTAAAGTGGTTAGAGAGGGTAACAGACTTACCACACTGTAATGTAAATGGTCATTTGAGAAATGACTCATTAACTGCATTTGCGGCGGGACCTCAACATGAATTATCCATTCAAATCCACGTTGGCATGAACACTGGATATTGTTCAAACTATTTCTTTTTGGCAGTTATATCTTTGCCTACAGTACGTAATTATCATCTGGGAGGATATCCTGCTTTAGCGAATTCTTCTGAGTCGTTGAAAGCTTGACTCAGAATGATACAGATAATTGCACAACGTTCACACAGCCACAAGTACGTCAGCAGTCATTTTTGGATTAGCTGATTTCAACAAAAAAGTATTAGTAATTTAATATGAACAGCTGAGACATCACACTGCTGGGAAATGAAGCTTCTAATCGACCCGTTTCCACACAATTGATTTTTAAAAGCTGAATTCTGGTGCAGCTAGTGTTTCTGTGAAAGTTTATTCAATCAAAGAAAAATGTTTAATTGATACTGACAGACTTATTCTGCTTGACTATTGTATCTGTGTATTTTGGCACCATGGCTTTGGAAACATAGGCACCCACATGCAAAAACGTTTTAAGTTATTGATAATAAATGTTTGGAAGATTGACCTTGAGAAGACAAATCTGTGCCAAAAGTAAATGGCGTCCCCCTCAAACAGAACGCTGCAGATATTTTAGCCTACGTTAACCCACTGTACCGCTTTTACAACCATCAATTTTAGTAATTGCTTCAGTCCCTCATCAACCTCATTTCCAGGAGGCAGCAGGAGGCAGCTGCTTTCAGCAAAAAAACCTCCAATAAACCGACTGTCCACTTCCTGCCCACTAAATGACAGGTAGTTAGTCACTAGCTTAAGTTTTAAAAGCTTAAACCAAAGCTAAAAGGAGAGTGAAGGATGTTTTGTAGCCATGAAGTTGTTCCATGTCTGCTTTATCCGGCAATAGTATGCTGAGCATTAATTAGCCATTGTTAATACCATTTCCTGCTACAATACCTCCTAGATACTTAAAGGTTAATAGGATTGGTCAAGCTCAAAACTAACAACATTGATAAATAGCACTATAGGTAATGTGATAAAATATGCATGAGTGTTGAACTGTTCCTTTAAGAGTGTAGTCCATCTGTTTTATTTTGCAGTATGTCCATAAATGTGTCAGAATCAATAGGAAAGCTTGGTTTTCCCTACTGCAAGTTGAATTACAGGGTATATGTAGGGTAAATACTGCACCTCTTCACAAACCGAAACACACATATTAAGCACGTATGCATGCGGGGTATGGCCCAGAGCTGTAATGTTTTTTCTGCAACTTCCCGATCAGTTTAATTACCCATCAAGTATCTGGCTGACCCAGAGCCTCAGCCAGCTGACTCCGGGCCACAACTGGATATGAATAACAAATCAAGCCAAAATTGCAACATAGAAACCAAACGTTCCCTGAGCACTCTAATGTAGCGTCAAAAGAGGCTTTTAGACTAAATAATGTTGCCTGTCAGGAGAGAAACTCCTTCAGGAGGGAGCGTTGGGATTTAGGCCTTTGCAGACCATTTACATGCACAAATACCTATATAACACACACAAGAGATGGAAGGGAAAACCCCAAAAAAGGATAATAGGGCCTCTTTAACATTTATCACAATGATATACATTAATAATTTAAATTAAATATATATACAAAAACGATAATTACAGTAAAGCTCTTTTTTTAGAACCTTAATTCATATTTAAAATACAATAACTGGAGAGCTTGTTGGAAAGCACAACGGTTCTGAGAAATCAAACATTTGCATTTAATTTGCTACAGTCTCAGTGTCAGTGACCTCAGTCTGAGGACAACTGAAGCTTTGCTACACACCGTCTACTCTGCAGGCACGACAAGGTGTGTGTGTGCTTTATTTTACAGTCAGTGTGTTTGCCTGTGTCCTCAGAACAACAGCTTGGGTCCAGAAGGCCCCAGTGATCCTCGTGGTGCCCCCCCACCCCCAACAAACACTCACACAGTTTCTCTGTTTCCCTCGGCTGTGAAGACAGGGCCGACATCACTCCGCCCTTCACCCTGTGACTCATTCACAGAATATTCTATTTTCCCCTTCCCATTTCTTTTTTTCCCCCCAAGGCTAAAGCTATCCATTTTATCTACAGAGACCTTAAAACAGCTGTTGTGAAACACACATTTCTTTGGCACAAAAAAATCACGCATCAGCAGCGGATTATCTCTGCTCTAACATACTGATAACATATTGTACAGGGTATCCTACTGTAGTCAGCTGATGTGACAGCTGCATTTTTCTCAAAGAGGAAATATTATGGATGATATTTGTATTTTGTGTCTCTACTGTGACACGATTACATGCTTTAATGTTCAAAAAGCTTTTTATTTTCTCATAAGCTCATGTGCTGCAGCACCTCTTTTCACCCTCTGTCTGAAACCAGAGCCCAGTCTGCTCTGATTGGTTAGCTGGCCGGTTCTGTTGTGAATGGTCAACTGCTTAGAAATGTCCCGGCCCTTAGCCTTTCACGTACAATGTGTTGGAGCGCTAGCCAATAGAAATGGGACTGTTACGGATGTCACTGTTTCGGAAGTAAACAAAGGAGTCCATCAAGTTTTATTTATAAAGCATATTTATAAAGCATATTTAAAAGCGATTTTTGGTCGAGCCAAAGTGCTGTACATGTAATAAAAACACATTACTACAAATTCACAATAAGAGACAGTAAATGATAACAGATATATAAAAAACGCAGGGAATAGTCAGGTTTCATGCTCCGCTCTGACTAGAAGGCCAGGGAGAAGAAGTGTGTCTTTAGTGAGGATTTAAAAACCCCGAATGGAGGTGTTTCAGAAGGGGTTGTGTGGGAGAGAAACTCCCTCTGGAGGGAACTCTGTGATTGTAGCCTTTGCAGACCATTTACATGCACACAAAACTTTATAGCACACTAGAGGAAAGGGAAACCCCCAGAAAGCAAAATAGGGCCTCATTAAGTACCAGAACTCTTAACATAGAACAAAGGAAATTAACTTTGGATTACAATATCATTATTTTGAAGTGTATCGTCCAAGCACTGCCATTAGGGAGTTTGTTGAAAACATCTGATGATAAAACACATCATCAAAAGTTGAACATGTAGCCTCATACGGCTGTGCCCTCAGTAACAATGCATGCCAGAGTTACATCAGCCAAACTGCAGTATCTGTTCCCGACTACAGTGTAGCACGCAACAACCAACCTGCGAAACTCATTAGCTCGCAGCAAATTGGTTCCACATGTAGAGATGCACTCCCACAAATGGTGTGTCACATAAAGTGGAAAACTTGGCATGAAATTGTGTAAGGGGGGAAAAAATGTGGTAAACTGTGTGAGAAACATTGTTGGACAGCAGTTCACTGAAAGGAGTGGTTTGGGTGTTGTATAGCGTTTCTAAAATTGATAAAAGTGATCCTGACAAGAGACAGTGTAAAACTTTAACTGCAACAGCCTTCAGTACAATAAATAGTATATAGTCGCTTCCTTTGAAAGAAAGAAGTGGTTAAATGTAAGTGTTTGTTCTCTTCTGCACACACTATACAGTACAGGTGCAGAAGGTACTGTATGTTATATTTATATCAGTTGTCCTGTAATTTCTCCTTTAGAGGAACCTCCAATTACCTCATAAAGATATTCTATGGACCTTTCCTAAACCTTTGATTTCCTTATCTCTATGTGGGAGGTTTACTACATTCAACAAAAAGGCCTACATTACTTTCGACGCTGCTCTGTATTTTTGGGTCTGGGGGAAGTTTTGCTATAAATCTATTAATCTTAAGGTGTGAATCTAAAGGAGTATGTACTCTGAGCCTCTGTTAGTGGGCGTTTAAATCATAGACTGTATAAAAGAACATAGAACCATGACATCACTTATTTTTTTTCATTTTTTAAGCCATGAATTTTTGGGGGGAATTTATAGGTGACACAAGAGAGACTGATTAAGTTCAGAAGATATATTTTTCTGCAATTTACCGAAATCCAATGGAGAAATCCCATCGCTTTTAATTTAAATGTTTACAGGGAACCCTTTGTGATGCTAACTTTTGGGTTGGCCTACAAAAAGACATCATCGCTGCACCACTTCAACCCCATCTGACATACAATATAACACAATACAATACGACAATACTTTCTTGTCAGATCAAGTCAGACATTTTTATCGCATCACGGAAGATCCATTTGCAACATAAACAGGGATAAATATTCAAGACGAGAAACGAGAAAACCCAAATGTAACATAATATTACATCACTAAAGACAATATGTTCAAGACCCTTTACCACACATTCAACTTGAGGATTAATTATATATTTAATTTTAGGATTGACTAGTGCTCAAAGGAGTGCTTCAGTCTAAATGTATTAAATCGTGGGTCCCTTGAATTGATGGTAACAATTCATATTCACTGGCATGACATTGTATCCAGTAAAATGAATTCACAACACAGATTTTGATATATAACTTGGACTGGACTTTGATGTGTAGAATCAGGGAAGTTCCCCTTTGAATCACTCAAGCTGCTGGTTTATCTTCAGGAGGAGCGTTGAGTCACCTATCTCCCCCATCTGATCATTGTTAGCATATTTATCCTTTTCCAACCCAACACCCACTCAGCCCACAGAGACCGATGACGCATTTACTCTCCTACTAACGAACATGTCAGAAAGCCACCTGCACAAATTATTATTACTATGATCGACAATATCTACGGTAATTGATCTTAGTCAGGGCGTGACACATCAGCACAGATACATATTCAAGTCCTTGTGGTTGAAAAACAAAAAAATTATATTCCAGTTACAACAGCTGTAGCACATTATTTATTTTTGCACAAGCTTAACAGTTAAACTGAACCCACACTTATGTTAGGACCATAGAGGTTAGGACAAAGCAGACCAGTAAAGTTTGATGATGTTATTTGTTTTGTATGTCCTTTTTATGTTCTTGCTGTAGTGGGATTTAATGAAGTACATGTAGTTCTTTATTTAAGTACATTTTTGAGGTACTTGTACTTTAGCTCATTACATTCATTTAAGGCAGATGCTATTTACACACGAGTGTCCGTAGCTAACAATGCTATTTGCATCCGGGTGTCCGTAGCTAACAATGCTATTTACACCCGGGTGTCCGTAGCTAACAATGCTATTTACACCCAGGTGTCCGTAGCTAACAATGCTATTTACACCCGGGTGTCCGTAGCTAACAATGCTATTTACACCCAGGTGTCCGTAGCTAACAATGCTATTTACACCCGGGTGTCCGTAGCTAACAATGCTATTTGCACCCGGGAGTCCGTAGCTAACAATGCTATTTACACATGAGTGTCCGTAGCTAACAATGCTATTTACACCCGGGTGTCCGTAGCTAACGATGCTATTTACACCCGGGTGTCCGTAGCTAACAATGCTATTTACACCCGAGTGTCCGTAGCTAACAATGCTATTTACACCCGGGTGTCCGTAGCTAACAATGCTATTTACACCCGGGTGTCCGTAGCTAACAATGCTATTTGCACCCGGGAGTCCGTAGCTAACAATGCTATTTACACACGAGTGTCCGTAGCTAACAATGCTATTTACACCCGGGTGTCCGTAGCTAACAATGCTATTTACACCCGAGTGTCCGTAGCTAACAATGCTATTTACACCCGAGTGTCCGTAGCTAACAATGCTATTTACACCCGGGTGTCCGTAGCTAACAATGCTATTTACACCCGAGTGTCCGTAGCTAACAATGCTATTTACACCCGGGTGTCCGTAGCTAACAATGCTATTTACACCCGGGTGTCCGTAGCTAACAATCAGGGACAAAAAACACCTGTGCTATATTGTGAACATGGCTGTAAGGAAATAAATGTCCCACAGACCCCCCTGATGAAAGGGGGTTAATTAATCTGCCACAATAGTTGGAAAGAAGTTATGAGACGAGATGAATTTTAGTATGTTTATTTATTTAAACAGTGACTAAAAAAAATCAATGATGTAATTGTGCCCCCTGAGGCTCTTCATGTGGTCCTTTTAGCAGGGCTTCAGCATCCTGAAAGACACAATTACACATGTATTTACAATATACAGTAGACATGTCATGCCCCACCCTTGTGTGGCTTTAAATTGAACCCACAAACAAACACATAGACTCAATAAAAAGGCACTTTTAAAATCTGTGCTTTTAAAAACAGTAGGCTACTTTCCATCAGATCAAAAAGGCCGCAACTTCAGCCATCCTGCTGTTTGCCATCCGGGACTTACTGTAGGGTTCGGGGGGGGGGGGGAATATAGCCGAATAGCTGCCGTGTGTCCGTTTTCACCTGGGTGCAAATAGACACTCCGTTAATTTAAAATGCCCTGTTTATACATTTTAAAAGCAAATATTGTACTTTTTACTACATTAATCTGACATATTTTATTACTTTACAAATTAAGATGGTTAGCTAATAAGATGAGATATACTTTATTGATCCCAAATTGGGAAATGTTTCAATTACAGCAGCATGTAAAACAAGTATTGCAGATAATAGAAGTAGAAAATAAAGACATTTACGATACATCTCAAAATAGTAGATAAAACAGAGTGAAATAGTTGAACATGAAAAAATCTATTATCTATTATACAAATAAATAAACTATGCTTTATTGTTAGAGGTTAAGATATCCTGCAGCAGTAAATATAGCAATTAAAATGTGCTCAACATTTGTCAGCTGTGATGGACACCCTCATGAGTTAATAATCATAATCCAGTTGTTTAATGATTCTGATAAAAAGTCATTAAGCATAACATAAGTACTTTTACTTTTGGTACTTGTATATTTGAATGCCAATACTTTTGTTCTTTTACTTAAAGGTGACCTATCATGCTATATTTAAATGATATAGTGTATGACCATACCTATATAAGGTATATTTATACATTTTATTTTCCAAAATACCAAACAGATCATTTTTTAGCCATGCCTCGTTTCGCTCATTTTCGCTTTATTCCAAACCTGCCTATGAAAATTCTGAGCAGCAGCTGACCACGCCCCCTGCAGAAGAGCCGGCGAGAATCACGTTACCATGCTTGCTGTGTTTACGAGTGTGGAATACACATGTCATCTCAGAGCAATGCATGTGTTCAAGCATATTATCAATTTGATCCAGAAACTGAAGCAGCGGAGGTTTTGGTGGAGGTGCAAACATCTCAGTTGTCAGCAATGTGTGTTTCATGTGTTTTAAAAGCTCAGTTATTGACTTCTTTCTAAAGGGGTACATGTGCAACTTGCGCCACGATGCCTTCTGAACCGGAGCATGTGCTGCATGGAGATACCACACGTAACATTAGCTTCACTAAGTTGTCTGTTTAGAGAATACATTTTTCACATGTCATTCAATATATGTTTATCACACTAGGTGTAAAGACGGATGCAGGAACTTGAGGACTCTAACCTGTGTGGTGGACCATCCTGGATTGTGTGCCTAAATGTGTTTTCCCTGCAGAATGCATTGAATATTTACAGAGCTGAACACAGTTGGACTACAGTTGAGGCAAATAGAGCACTGAGTGGTTTGTTTTGACTGAAATTGTAAAACGAATGCTAATATTGTTCATGGAAATAAATACTGGTGTATATGGCTTTATGCAATCTTTCATTCTGTCATTGTACTATTATATACTACACAGCAATGGCATAACGCACCCATGTGTATGACAAAAAAAGTCCACACACAACCTTATGCTTTTGAAATCAGAATATTCTTTACCCATCCAAACATGAATAATCACGACACATTTGATATCAACTCGGAACTTTATTGTCAAAATCAACGGTTATTTGAACCCATGGAGAGAGGAGCAGAGTGGTGATTCCGGCCTGCGTTGTCCTCTGATCCGTGAAATGTCTATGTTAGGTTCAGACAGCAGCCAAACTGAACCGTGTGGCATACCCGGCGATGACCTCCTCCCTGTCAGGTTGCTCATAATGGTGCAGGGTCCACAAAGACTTGGTCGAAGATGAGGTCCATCAAGTTGGCCACGTAGCCTGTGCAATGTTAAAAAAAGCACAACAAAAAAAGTGGTTGAGATTAGTAAATGCATGTCGTCAACAACAACATACCAGGGCTTTAGCTCCTTATTACTCGTGGTGTGTGTCCCCTCGCATACATACATACAGTGTTGTATCCTAACACACCCCCATTTATATTCATGTGCGCACACAAGTAAACATGCAAAAGCTTTTACATATAACGCTGCAATAAACGGCATGTCTCATTAGCTTAGCTTAGCGTAGCGTGAGTTAGCGTAGCTTAGCTTAGCTTACAGATCGATGATATATGATGTTCTTACAGACTACAATCACAAAAGCTTTTACATAATGCTGGAAAAAAACGGCACTTACCTCCAGAAGATTACGTTTGTTATTATAACTTACTCAATATGATTTTTTAGAGGATACAAAATACTAATACATAGGAGAATAAATACTTGTGTTATCGGCTAGGCCAGGCGTGGCTTTACAGCCTTCACACAGATCGCCATTACGGCAGTCTGAACATGTTCGCAAATGCCTGATAATTAAAATAAAAGACAAAGCAAAGACTGCGGAGCGTACAAAATAAAATGTTACAAGAACATATAAACACCTAACCGATTACTAGTTGGGGTTGAGGCGACATTGATACGGCTAAGCTACATGCTACAAGCAAGAGATAGCTTTATCAGGAAAAACACCGCTAAATAAAAACTTACAGCTTCAGAATTGGATGTGTCCTCACTGGCCTGGTCCCGGATGGTTGGTATTGATCCCGGGTGTAGCATTAGTTTGGAGGCATATCCGTGTTGGACTTGAGAGAAGTTCATAAACATGTCCGTGGTTTAACTGGCTTAGACATCCTGGCAATAGCAGGCAGAAACACAGATGTGACTGGGGTAGCCTATATGCGAATAAGAGGTTTGGCAATGCACGGCCGTGGCTCATTCCCCTGATAGGTGGAGAGTTGACCAATAAGCGGAGTACGTCTTTGTGACGTAGAAAAGTGTCGGAATGTGGATCCATTTTTTTCAGATCCGTTGCAGCCCCTTTTTTAGAGATTTGGCGAAGGAGGAAAATAGAGAGGGTTGTGTTTTCTGACACTTGGCGAGTTCCCTGGAACACCGGGGACACATAATCATGTATAAAAGACGTACAAAGGTGCATTTTGCATGATAGGTGCCCTTTAAGGTTTTGAATTCAGGACTTTACACATTATTTAAGCAATTTAGTATTGCTAGCATTCTTAATCAGGTTTCAGTGTTCATTTTCAATGATTATGCAGCATCCTAGTGTTGAGCCTGTACACTAATGTTTTTCAGAAGAGATAAATAGGTTGTAAGGAACAAATGTATTATGTTAACGAACCATTTTTTTAAATGTTTTCAAGCTTTTCAAGTGAGGCTGTGTATGTTAAATTGTGTTATGTAACTCGCCAAGAGTGAGGGCCGTAACTCTAAACCATATGGAAACAACTGTAAACAGCACGGGTGGTTTCGCTTAATGTAGCCCAGTGGGCCTTTGAAATGTAAATTACAATGAGTTCATTTGGAAGAGTAACTTTTCTCACCTGGGGATCTGTAAGTGTTGCAGTGTAAAGGATTTTTTTGATTAAAAGGCCTCTTAACCAAAACTTAAAGAGGCCCTATTATGCTTTTGGGGGGTTTTCCCTTTTCTGTAGTGTGTTATATGTTTGTGTACATGTCAATGGTCTGCAAAGGCAAACAAGTTTATCTCGCACACTCCCCCCCCCCCTGCCTGAAACACCTCCATTGGATTCCTTTGTTTACTTACTGTAACATAATGACATTACACGTGCACTTTTATTGGCTAGCGCTCCAACACATTACGTGATGTGCTAAGGGGCGGGACATCTCTAAGCGGTTGGCCAATCACGATAGAGACAGCCAGCTAACCAATCAGAGCAGACTGGGCTCTGGTTTCAGACAGAGGGTGAAAAGAGTTGCTGCAGCACAGGCAGTAAGAGAAAAATAAAGAGCTTTTTGAGCATTACAGCATGAAGACATGTCACAGTAGCGGCACAAATGACAAATGAGAACCTGAAAATTAGTCTAATACGTCCTCTATAAGCTCTGGCCGGCAAAATGAAAAGCCAATGCATTCCATTAATCTGCATGGTTGGAGATTCCAAATGTGCTGCATAATGTGGCACTCAATTAGGACAAACACAGAACACTAATAGTGTTGAAAAGCAGGGGTACATTCACACAAGATGGACATCAAATTGATAAAATCTGCATCATCTCTAAGACACATTTTACCAATACTGAATTCAACCACATTTCCAATAACCTGACCTTATAACTACACCAAGAAAAAAGATGACAGATGGTACTATTCATCTTTTAAAAGAGTCTTCCAAGTGCGCACATACACAAATGCTCGCGTGGCCAACAAACTCTGTTCCATTAATCTCAACTCCCACATCTGACTGTGTCTCTGCACGGCGGTGACACTGACCACAGCTGTAATGAGAACAGCCGTAAAGAACAGACCTCTTTTCTCAGAGATGGATTCAAGTCAAACCGCATCAGAGACGATCTGGATACGAAAAACATGGTAATGTTAGATGCAAAAGAGCCCTGAAATCCTCACAGTCATCGGCAATCACTCAAGAGTAAAGAGGAAAAATCCTTTGGTTGCTTCCTCCAAAGTGGAAGGGATTTGAATACATGTGTGGAGTTAAATTCCTACAAGAAAGAAAAAGTGGAGTTTTCCAACCATCTTTAAGTTGGTAAGATCTCAAAGTGTTAGTTTGTTCTTTACTGAGAAAGTCAAGGTCAAGTGCAATGTTAGGGCTTGGGGTTTAACAGATAACATGCAACAGGATTACTATCAGGATACAAAGAAGAGTAACGGTATTCCCTTACCGTTACATGAACAAATACGTAATCAGATTACTGTCACATTTCTAACAATTTGGGGTGAGCAGGATTACAATGTTACTAAAAAGAGTGTTTGTTGTAAAAGGAGCAGATTTGATCTCTTCTTTGTTAGCTGTACTGTTCTGTAGGCTAATATTTGAAATTGTGAATCTATACGCCTAGCGCCTGAATTTACTCTTGTGACTATATAAAGAGATTATTGGATAGCTGATGCTTTTCTTGCAAGTAAACACCCAAAATCATATGATCCTGTCACTAGTCTTTTTCTTGAGATGTCAAACTTTTCTAAGGTTATGATTTACAGGTAATTAGTCATTGTAACGTTTTTAAAGAAAACCTCGTAACCATGATTTTTTCAATAGAAACAAGGATTTAGGATGAAACCATCTCACTCCTCTTATAGTAAGTATCTAGAGTTCCTCTCCTGCTGAGGCGATGACTTATGATAGTAGATCTTTCTGTGAGCAGTGACGGCTGTTATTCATCGGTTTAACAGTTCATAACACAGAGATACATCGCCTACAAACAGTACAATCTGCTAAGCAAGCAGAAAGTAATGGGGGTGGAACTCATCCAAGAAGCCAGCTTTGATATATCCCAGAGTAATAGTTAAACCAGAGAGCAGCCTTTACAATATGAAGGATAGCTGCCAGGTGTGATGAAGAGGAGGGAAATATACGATAGCACAAAGCCATGAAAAGGCAGAAAACATTTTACTGCATTAATAACATTTACATTTGTCGTCTACAGGCAACAGTTTGATACTCAATATGGGGATAGTTTCGAAATGAAAGGCGGATTCAGGATAGGTTTAACTATTACGAGTGGTGTAAAGTAACTAAGTTCATTTACTGAAGTACTGTACTTAAGTACAATTTTGAGGTATTTGTACTTTACTTGAGTATTTCCATGTAATGCTACTTTGTACTTCTACTACAATTCAGAGGAAAATCTTGTACTTTAGTCCACTACATTTATCTATTAATTTATTTGCAGATCTGGATGAATGATTAATGAAATATAATCAAGTGTTAAATCAGACTTTAGTTCCACCTGGAGTAAATTCATAAGCTACCCTGCCGTATACAAAGTCATTCAGCTTTGATACCAGCTTTGAGAACACTTTAATGATCAATCATTATTAAACATATCATATATATTATTCTGAAATGGACCAATCTGCACAATGACTACTTTTACTTTTGGTACTTTACGTATATTTTGATGATAATACTGTTGTACTTTTACTTGAGTAACATTTTGAATGCAGGACTTTTGTAACAGAGTATTCCTACACTCTGGTACTTCTATTCAAGTACAAGATCTGAGAACTTCTTTCACTTTAATCTGTATAAAGACAACTATTTTCTGGTTTTATAGGGAAATATGAGGCGCTAATATTTACTTTAGACAGTCTCCAGTTATACAGTCTTGTAACAGTAATACAAAATTGTTAAATTCCTTTGTCTCTTGTATTATTGGTAATGCATATATTAAAATGGTGTGAATGAGGACATTTTGGCATTTTAATGTTTCAGTCTAAACCACAATGGCTTCCAGTTTAATTACTCCCTCTGTGTACACACAAAACAAACACAAGTACAAATTATATTTTATTGCAGCCCCCTCTCCAATTTGAGTGTTTGAAAATGTTTAAATGCCGATCTGAATCCATGCCATATGGTGATTTTGGATGAGGATAGTTTAATGATTATGTTTACAGAACAAAATATTTACAATTTAAATGGTTTTATGGTCATTTTTTATGGCCAGATGTTGTGCTGTATGTTTCTAAGGCGATGTATTCGGAAGAAGAGGTGGACGGATTTATAGTTTCTGGAAGTCTTTGTACCAAAAACATTTGAGTTAAAGGTAAACATCCAGACGCAGACAAGCAACAGACTGCATAACACAAGGTCATTGGCTCCATGTCAATGCAAAAGCCACGCTACGGAAAAGACAAGGAAGCTTGAAATGTGTGGAGGCATGTAAACAAAGTTACAATGATGTACGAGTCCTATTTGGCTCAATCAACTTGATTGAAGATTGAACTCAGTGACTTTAGAGAATGTTTAAGACGTTTTGGCTAATTACCATTTAGCTTTACACGCAGATAGACGTTAAGCGCAATATAACAAGTCTGTGTAAACAAGTCTTTGTGTTGACAGATACTCCATCAGTGTTGGCTCAGTTTATTCAAGACAAATACGGAGTAAATTCTGTCCAAGATGTGGAGAATCTTCCGTCCAAAAGAGACGTTCTGTCCCCATCCGGCTAATGAAAAGCTGCCAAGGTGGAGCCTGATGGGACGAAGGGAAACAGCATCTGAGTCAACACTGAAACTGCACTTGGGCTCTGGAACAAAACAGTGTCCTAAAACTGTGGAAATTAAAACAGTACTAGATAAGTAATACAGAAATACATCAGATTACCTTTCAGAATCAGAGTTAAGTCATATCAAATGTCTGCAAAAATCCTCCTAATGGTTCTCTGGGTTTCATTTGATGGGACTCCTTTTCTATCAGAGTTTTATTGTTGTCTTATAAAGACGTGTGGGAGAGAATCTGGAGGGAACGTTGGGATTTAAGCCTTTGCAGACAATTTACATGCACACAAACCTCTATAACACAGTAGAGGGAAGGGAAACCCCAAAAAGCATAATAGGGCCTCGTTAAGTCCATGAAATCAGTTTCACATAGTGTCAGTAAAACGTCTAGCACTGTTACAAATGACATACATGTATTGGATAATCATAGAAAAGTCTCTGTTTAAGCTTTCAGACCTATTATATTATGTGTAAATACAAATTGTAATTTATTTCATTTTTTCGCGACCTTTAAAGGTTGCGATTGAAATATATTCAATATTCTGTGTTTTGGGTTTTAGACATATTGGATCACATAACTCAGAAATAACCATTCTCTCTCCTCTGCATACTGCTGACAGCGGGGATTACACATGACCATCAACGGTAATGTATGTTCAAAGAGAGAAGAAAAGGGTTCAGTAAAGATACGTACAAGCGTCATGCTCTATAGAAAGCTGATGTTGTTTCTTCTTGAGATACGCTTTACATGTTTTGCAAGACAGCCTTGACGTCTTCAACATTATTAGAAACAGCAGAGGCATCCTTATTCTTAGAAATGGATCAAGATTGATTGATTTGTCCACTATAAGACTATATCCTTCCAAATGTAATAGTTTTGACTTGAAAACATGTTTTGGAGGAGGTGTACAAGCATATGTTCATGATCAGATCTGGAGGGGACATTCATCTTTTTTTCGTAGTAACTTATAAACTTCTGAGAAAAAAGGATCTAAAAGCAATTTCAAAATATCGTGAAAACAAGATCATGAGAGTTTGAATCCTGGTGACGCAGATGCATGATTTGTGTGTGAATGTAAAGAAAGACATGAGGCAGCAGAACACACCTGGATCTGACCAATGTGGTACGAAAGCATTATTATCGTAAGTGCAGCAACTTTCTTTGTCATCATTAATGGATTACACAATTACATGAAAAGACGTTGGAGCAGCAGGAACATATTGATTCCAGATGAATGGAATTCACTTGTAACACTGAGAAAGGACCCGAGATGGGAGACCACCGACTTGGAGCGAATGTGTTGCCTTGAGTAAAAACACCTGATGTTATTTTCTCAGAAAAACAAAAGTTTGCTTTTTAAACCTTTATGGGCTATACTAAAGCAAGAGAGGAGATGTAGAGCTGTAAACTAACAGACACGTTGAGTGTCTTAGGTCACCACATGGTTGTTCTGGCAACAATTACTCAAACATCCGTCATAGGATGTCAGTGCGGCTAAACAGCCCAACAATGCTGGTGTCTTTCACTTCAGATTGTGACCTTTCTGCCCTTTTATCAGATATAAAGATATTAAAGTCTGATTGATTTACAATCAGCAAAGAGGCTTTGACAGGAATGGATGTGGTGTCGTCCTGCAGAGAGGAGAGTGGCTTTAATTAAAACCAAGAGGCTTGAAGCAGCCAGCGTTATAAAGCTCTGCCTCGCCAAAGCCTGGCGCCTGCGAGCTCAGCACAGCCAGCAATTTGTGTTTCATCTGCACCATCAGAGCAAAATGAGAAACATCCAAACATGTCGTATGAATAAAATATAAAAGCTGGCTTGCAACAAAAATGATTTACAAACAGAGAGGTAATGATTCAATCAAGCAACACGGCAGATTTGATGGAGATGGAAATGTACAAGGAGTACGTTATTATTCTTTTGTTGTCATTATCTCTGATCATACTACTACTACTACTTCTACTGATTTTTCAGAGATGCTAGTCTACAACTTTCCCCTAAACATTCCATTTAGATTTACCACTACTGCCATTTCTTGGCCTACTGTTTATCATATATGTGTCTTCTTCAGGAGACTCATATATGTAGTGTTTGTAAAGTGCTTCCTATTATTAAAGCAGATGCTGTTCAATCTCCAAAACAAGCACAATAGGCGCTTTTACAACGGAGTACTTTTCCCACTATAGTTCCGAAAATGTGTGTTCACACCAAAAAAATCCGGAACTAGAACTTAGTTCATGAGAACCTTTTCAGCCCCTTTTCAGTCCCTGCTAGAGAGCAGGTACTTTCATGGGAGAAAAAGGTTCTCATTTCTGATTGGCTGAGCGGATTGCAAACCACGCCCCGTAAAACTCCCAAAAAGTTTTGTGAAGCCGTCATTTTATTATCCTCGCATTAGCATTGTCACTACCCGATCCGTCCCCCTGCCCGATCTGTACTGCGCATGTGCGAGATGGTCCGCCATATTGGAGAACTCCGGACGGCAACCCAAGAAGGACACTTGACACAGTGGCTTTTGGCAAAGCTGAAAAATAAAACTCGAGAGAGATGAGTTATTGTTTAACAACTCTTTTTATTGGGTTCTTTTATTTGGGGTTAAGTACATTGTGAGAATAAGTGAGAAATGGATTTAACTTCTGTTCAACATCATACTGAATAAATATTTACTGTGAATGTACGCAAAGATGTATGGCATATGGCTGAAGTAACAGAAGTTAAATCCATTTCTCACTTATTCTCACAATGTACTTAACCCCAAATAAAAGAACCCACTAAAAAGAGTTGTTAAATAATAGTGAAGTCACGTTGTAATTACAATAACTCATCTCTCTCGAGTTTTCTTTTTCAGCTTTGCCAAAAGCCACTGTGTCAAGTGTCCTTCCTGGGTTGCCGTCCAGAGTTCTCCAATATGGCGGACCATCTCGCACATGCGCAGTACAGATCGGGCAGGGGTACGGATCGGGTAGTGACAAGCATTATTAGCATTAGATTTAGCATTAGCCCAGCGCACAAGTCCCAGCAGCTTCTACTGAAGCCAGCCCCCAACTCCGGGGACTTCCGGCCGGGGACTTCGGGTGGCAGTATACGCCGTGAAAGTTGTTTGCGGCCTGCCAGTAAACCCAAAGCAGTAGAAGAAGAAGTGACGTCAGCGGCTTAATCCTCCCTCAGGGACTTATTCCGGGACTTATTCCTTATTTAGTTCATGAGAACTAAAGAGTTCATCAGAACTAAGTATGGCAAAGTACTTGGTGTGAAAGCGCCTAATGGTGACATCTGAACATTAAAGCATGGAGACATGTCACAGAAGCACAAAATAAAAAAATGAACCTAAAAAGATTGCATAATAGGGCCCCTTTAAGAATAACATGTAAGTACTTCCTGCACCACTGGTGACAACATGTGGTGAGTTACAGCATACTGAAGCTTAGGCTTGAGTACAATACAAAAGGAAAGAGCACAATCATGTCTGTTCTCCAGAGAACGTTTTTGTTTAATAAATTGTGTAACCAACAGGTCGTTTGAGGACTCTGAACTGAAACAAATTAGTGCAGATGCTGCATGAAACCCAGTTGTTTTTGTTAACCATGCACGAAGATACAGATTTTTTTATTACAAGCATCAAAAAATGATTCTCTCTATAAGCAATCTACATTGAGGAACTCAGAGTACAATAACCTGTTCATGTTAATGCATAATGCCACAGACACATGTGATCACTTTAAGAATAGTTGTATTATGTTCCTTGACCCTCAAAACATGGATCTGAATATATATGTGGGACAATTTGCCAACTTTTTAACATAGCTAATCGTTTTCTACACAATTTTTACATTCTAGAAAAGCTGATTAGAAGTTTATTTCAGGGGGGTGCATGATACCCCCTTCTACCCATCCAACTAAACGTCATAATACATGCGAGGGGTTTCCCCAGCAAGCCTTTGGTGTAACATGTGCTGTGTGATTTATAAAGTATGTTCTGTGGGACTGACCCCTCGGCCTGAGCACCGCTTCCTGCTCCATAAAGGGCAACGCCACACATGTCCGAGTCAGTTTTACGGCCTGTGACAGGAAGCCCCTCAGGTGATGCTCTGCAGGTGACCCGATGGAGCCGCTGGAATTTTACTGCAGCGATACCCCGACTCACTTCTCTGCTTTCACACTGCCGACTGTGTGTACTGTGAATGCTGTCATTCAGAAAGACATATTTGCAAAACAGTTTTTCAGACACCTGAGGAGGCGACTAAGAAAATAATAAATTTTGCATCAGAATCAAAAACAGGTTTATTACCAGGTAGGTTTACACTCACGAGGAATTTGACTTGGTGTCATGGTGCATAAAAACAAGAATTAAAAACACAGATAGAGAACTAGAAAAATATTAAAAATAATAAAAAATATAGTAAAATATAACAGTATTTACATTGCAATAGAATGGAATAGAAGGAATGAAATATGGAGTAAAAAATCAGCAGTAATACAAAATATCGTTGTGCATTGAGTCTGAATATTTACCAAAACAGCTTTTCCGCTTTATTCCCAAGGTTGGTAAGGTTACTTTAAAAAGTATTTCAATTATTACCTGTCAAATACAACATACTGATTCTTTTTTATATTATAGTAACTTAATTGGAGTATCAACATATAAAAGTAATGTAACCCAATTAATTTCTGTTACTTTTGGATTACCTCAATTTAATGTAATGCAAATACAAATGGCATATCAATAAGATGTGTTTTACTCAAGTGTATTGTGCAAGACAACAGAAAAGCTGCCTTTCATTAACCATGTTCAGGCAGTAGCCTTTACACCACACATTAAATGACACACTCAATGAAACACGTGAGCACATACTACGGTTTAAAGGGGACCTATCATGCAAAATGCACCTTTGTACGTCTTTTATACATGAATATGTGTCCCCGGTGTGTCAGGGAACTCACCAAGTGTCAGAAAACACAGCCCTCTCTCTTTTCCTCCATACCAAAATATCTAAAAATGGGGCTGCAACGGATCTGATACAGACTGATCCAGATTTGAAAATAGTCTGACGTCAGTGGCACCACTGGCATCAATTCTGTAGACCTGGGTTCCTTGGCTCAGTACACCAAGCCCACCATTACGAACCTTGGCATTAAAATGGACCATGAACTACAACTTGAGAGTCAGATTAAATTGGTGGTAAAAACGAGCTTTTATCACCTGAGGCAGCTAGCCAAAATAAAACCTTTTCTCTCCAGACAGCAGTTTGAGACAGTAATCCACGCCTTTGTCACCACTCGGCTGGATTACTGTAACTCTCTCTACATGGGGGTCAGTGGGTCGTCCCTCGCTCGTCTGCAGCGGGTGCAAAATGCCGCAGGAAGGCCTTTAACTGGCACACGGAAATAGGACCACATTTCCCCCATTTTGGCTTCGCTCCACTAGCTGCCAATACATTTTAGGATTCATATCAAAATCATTTTATTTACTTTTAAATCGCTAAATGGCATGACCCCACCATATCTTTCTGAGCTGCTACATCCTTACAAGCCCACCCGCCCTCTCAGGTCAGCGGATCAACTGCTCCTGAACGTGCCCAGAACCAGGTCAAAACACAGAGGGGGCCGTTGTTTCTCTGTAGTGTCTCGCACACTGTGGAAGGTCTGCCCATGCACATCAGACAGGCTCCCACACTGTAGAACGATCTGCCCATGCACATGAGACAGGCCTCCACACTGTGAAACGATCTGTCCATGCACATCAGACAGGCCTCCACACTGTGAAACGATCTGTCCATGCACATCAGACAGGCCTCCACACTGTGGAGTGATCTGCCCCTGCACATCAGACAGGCTCCACACTGTGGAGTGATCTGCCCCTGCACATCAGACAGGCCTCCACGCTGTGTAGTGATCTGCCCCTGCACATCAGACAGGCCTCCACACTGTGGAACGATCTGCCTATGCACATCAGACAGGCCTCCACACTGTGGAACGATCTGCCCATGCACATCAGACAGGCCGCCACACTGCCTGTTTTTAAATCGCTTCTTAATACCCACCTCTTCTCCTTAGAGTCTTAACATCTTTTAGAGCGTTGCTTTTATTGCTTTTAAATTGTCTATTGTTTTTACTTGTACAGCACTTTGGTCTGGAGGTTTAAAGTGCTCTTTAAATAAAGCTGTATTGTATTGTATTACAATGTGGATCTTATTTGGTTGTTTTGGAACATTGGATAACTTGAAACATTAATAATAATATTCTTTTCACCACAATATTTACTCAGATTTGGGAAGATTGTGAATTGGCTACAATGAAGTCCAACAGGGAAAGAACTCAGTGGATCTTATCTTATGAGTTATTTAAACAACTTTTTGGGAGGTCAAAGGGGAGAGTGTTGAAAAGTAAAATACTGCAAAATATGTGTGCACATACAGGCAGTTTATGTGGCGTTCTCTTGAAAATGAATTTAGGGGTTTGTTTAAAAGCTGTATGATGTCAGACTCCTAATCTGCCACGTTCTAAAATCTCTGTTCCTATCATATTTGTCCAAACAAAACAAGTCATAACAAGACATTATCTTTTAAAAAGGGGATAGTATCAGTGTAACAGTGTCTAATTATGGGTATTCTCTTTCCTCTAAATGTTATTTAGGCTTTTCTCTAAGAATCTGTTTGAACATGTGTCTTTTAGAGACTTTTAGGAGCCCATTTAATTAAGGAGTGTCTGATGGCTCATCTACAAAGATGGCAAAAGTACACACATCCTTTACTCAAGTATAGTGCAGATACTCATGTTTAAAAATACTCTGGTAAAAGTAGAAGTACAGATACTCGTGCAAAAATACTCTGGTAAAAGTAGAAGTACTGACTAAACTTCTTTCCTCAAGTCAAAGTAAAGAGGCTTTGAAATGTACTTAAGTAAAAAGTACCCATAACTAGCAGCTGTTTTAAAGAGTACCTGACCTCCCTTTATATCAATAGAACAATAATGTCATTGTTAGCTAATGAATGTTTCCATGCTGAACAACGGCAACATGACAACGTTTCCATTGGTCCCTCTTCTTTAGAGAAGACCAGGAAATGATGGATACACGGATCGTGTTCAAATCAATAGGCACGCAATGACTCTAAATAATAATGATCACGCCACCAAACACACATTCAGACTAAAGGAACCAGCTGTTTGGGAAATGAGAGAAGTAGAAAGTACAGGTATTTGTGTTCAACATGTGAGAAGTAGAAAGTACAGGTATTTGTGTTCAACATGTAAGAAGTAGAAAGTACAGGTACTTGTGTTCAACATGTAAGAAGTAGAAAGTACAGGTATTTGTGTTCAACATGTAAGAAGTAGAAGGTACAGGTATTTGGGTTCAACATGTGAGAAGTAGAAAGTACAGGTATTTATGTTCAACATGTGAGAAGTAGAAAGTACAGGTATTTGGGTTCAACATGTGAGAAGTAGAAAGTACAGGTATTTGGGTTCAACATGTGAGAAGTAGAAAGTACAGGTATTTGAGTTCAACATGTGAGAAGTAGAAAGTACAGGTATTTGGGTTCAACATGTGAGAAGTAGAAAGTACAGGTATTTGGGTTCAACATGTGAGAAGTAGAAAGTACAGGTGTTTGTGTTCAAAATGTAAGAAGTCAAAGTAAAAAGTCGTCAGAAAAATAAGTAGTGGAGTAAAGTACTGATACCAGAAAAGTGATAGGATGTGACGAAGAGGAAGCTGCACAAATGTGTTTCGGTGATGCTTTTATAGAATAATTAAATATTTCTTAACGACGAGAAAGAGCTCAAGGCTGAGGACTATGTTGTATCTGAGGCAAACTTTTCCCAGTGACAGTTTCTCTTTTACCGCAAACAGGTGTTGGAAAAATGGAGTCATACCAGTGGTGGAAGAAGTACTCAGATCTTTAATTTAAATGTGACCTATCATGCTATATTTAAATGATATAGTGTATGACCATACCTATATAAGGTATATTTATACATTTTATTTTTCAAAATACCAAACAGATCATTTTTTAGCCATGCCTCGTTTCGCTCATTTTCGCTTTATTCCAAACCTGCCTATGAAAATTCTGAGCAGCAGCTGACCACGCCCCCAGCAGAAGAGCTGGCGAGAGTCACGTTACCATGCTTGCTGTGATTACGAGTGTGGAATACACATGTAATCTCAGAGCAATGCATGTGTTCAAGCATATTATCAATTTGATCCAAAAACTGAAGCAGCGGAGGTTTTGGTGGAGGTGCAAACATCTCGGTTGCAGCAGGACGTTTCTGAATGGTTAGTTGACAAGCTGTTGTCCCTATTTATTTTTTACTCTGTTACGATGCTTGCTACTTATTCCATTCATATTTTGGCTAATTAGCAAGAATGCAATGTGTACAGTTTGTAACTTAGAGTTTGTAACGCAAACACAGCGATACATATATATATTTATAAAGGGAAACATTCATATTTTCAGCATATATACAATGGCCTCATTGCGTTTAATAGTTTACAGTCCTTTTCTTCCAACATCGTGCAACAACCGTTGGAACGTTCAATAACTTAGGGTGATAAAAAGTATAACTCCAACACCTCAGTTGTCAGCAATGTGTGTTTCATGTGTTTTAAAAGCTCAGTTATTGACTTCTTTCTAAAGGGGTACATGTGCAACTTGCGCCACGATGCCTTCTGAACCGGAGCATGTGCTGCATGGAGATACCACACGTAACATTAGCTTCACTAAGTTGTCTGTTTAGAGAATACATTTTTCACATGTCATTTAATATATGTTTATCACACTAGGTGTAAAGACGGATGCAGGAACTTGAGGACTCTAACCTGTGTGGTGGACCATCCTGGATTGGAGCCTGTGTGCCTAAATGTGTTGTCCCTGCAGAATGCATTGAATATTTACAGAGCTGAACACAGTTGGACTACAGTTGAGGCAAATAGAGCACTGAGTGGTTTGTTTTGACTGAAATTGTAAAACGAATGCTAATATTGTTCATGGAAATAAATACTGGTGTATATGGCTTTATGCAATCTTTCATTCTGTCATTGTACATGTACTATTATATACTACACAGCAATGGCATAACACACCCATGTGTACGACAACAAGTCCACACACAACCTTATGCTTTTGAAATCAGAATATTCTTTACCCATCCAAACATGAATAATCACGACACATTTGATATCAACTCGGAACTTTATTGTCAAAATCAACGGTTATTTGAACCCATAAAAAACAGGAGCTTTGTGAGCTGGTGCTGGGGCTTCCTTGAACACAGGATCAGAGTGGTGATTCCGGCCTGAACATGTTCGCAAATGCCTGATAATTAAAATAAAAGACAAAGCAAAGACTGCGGAGCGTACAAAATAAAATGTTACAAGAACATATAAACACCTAACCGATTACTAGTTGGGGTTGAGGCGACATTGATACGGCTAAGCTACATGCTACATACTACAAGCTAGGGATAGCTTTATCAGGAAAAACACTGCTAAATAAAAACTTACAGCTTCAGAATTGGATGTGTCCTCACTGGCCTGGTCCCGGATGGTTGGTATTGATCCCGGGTGTAGCATTAGTTTGGAGGCATATCCGTGTTGGACTTGAGAGAAGTTCATAAACATGTCCGTGGTTTAACTGGCTTAGACATCCTGGCATTAGCAGGAAAAAACACAGATGTGACTGGGGTAGCCTGCCGATAGCCTATATGCGAATGAGAGGTTTGGCAATGCACGTGGCCGTGGCTCATTCCCCTGATAGGTGGAGAGTTGACCAATAAGCGGAGTACGTCTTTGTGACGTAGAAAAGTGTCGGAATGTGGATCCATTTTTTTCAGATCCGTTGCAGCCCCTTTTTTAGAGATTTGGCGAAGGAGGAAAATAGAGAGGGTTGTGTTTTCTGACACTTGGTGAGTTCCCCGGAACACCGGGGACACATAATCATGTATAAAAGACGTACAAAGGTGCATTTTGCATGATAGGTGCCCTTTAAGTTAAAGTATTTTTTCTTTTAATGTTTCTTTTATTATCTTTTACTGTTTTTAAATGCCTTTGTCTGAATGTCTTTCATTTTTGAAAAGCACCTTGAATTGCCTTGTGTTGAAAGATGCTATATAAATAAACTTGCCTTGCCTTGCCTTGCCTTGCCTTGCCTTGCCTTGCCTTGCCTTGCCTTGCCTTGCCTTGCCTTGCCTTGCCTTGCCTTGCCTTGCCTTGCCTTGCCTTGCCTTGCCTTGCCTTGCCTTGCCTTGCCTTGCCTTGCCTTGCCTTGCCTTGCCTTGCCTTGCCTTGCCTTAAAGTAATAATATCACGGTGTAGAAATTCTCTGTTAGAGGTAAAAGTCTGGTATTTATGTAAAGATAAAAAAGTTACTGACAGAGTTACCTTTAAAGACCTTCTATACGGCAAGGTTTGTTAATCCATAAAAGTAGATCATAGGTCATCAGTCAATTTCATAGTTTTATTTATTATAGGAACCCGCAAAGTCAATAGTAATACAAATCTTGTCAAATAAATGGAGTGAGTAAAATATTAGTTTCTAAAATGTAGTGGATTAAAGTAGCATGAAATGGAAATACTGAGAGAGTACAAGTACCTCAAATATGTACTTAAGTGCAGTACTTTCCACCACTGATCATATTATAATCGAGGTTGTCTAATATTCGGGCCAATGCAGTAACTTGGAGAGAATGATGTTATTAAACATATAATCCATGGTTGTATAAAACTGGACCTTTAAATGACTGTCAGTGAGTTGAATCAGCCAAACAAGTTTTTGCAATTACAATATTAATGCAGACATATGTTGTCAATGAATACCACCATAACATATTCAAAAGCCAGCTTGGATCCCGAACTGTTGTACTAATGCCTGAAATAAACCACAAAGCTGCTACTCGACAACAACAACAACAACAACAACACACAAGTGTGCGGCAGGAAGAAGCTCAGAAACCAAAAGACTAGAATAGATGCCAGTTTTATCCCAAATACAGCCACCACCCTGCAGGCCATTTCATTTAATGGATTACCTTGGTAACTGAGTCAAGTGTGTGAAATGTGTGCGCCAAACTCTGGCACTAATTGAGCACTTACAGCCTGGAAATAGTGAAGGCCAACAAGCCGACTGTGAGGCCTTACACACTCCCATTACACTACAGCAACATGTAAGCCAGTTCATGACACAATTTTAAATTCCTTTTACAACCATTGTGCGGTAAATGCATAACAGTTCTTGCCTGTGTAGCCACAGCTGATCCACTGACAGATTTAACTCGCGCAATGGAGAACACACATGTCTGCAGCGGTCCGCCCTGACCCACATCCTACTCCTCCTGCTCGTCCTGTGAGAAAATAAGAGTGAGGATCCTCTCTCAGCTGCAGGAGGGAAGTGAACGCTCTCACAGGTGCTGACTGAGTTTTATGAGGGGATTACACGAGAGAGGAAAATACTCAGAGAGGCTTCTTATTTCAGTTCATAACTTCAAAATCCAGGACTTACCTGCTTATCAGCTCATGAAAAGGAGAAGAAACAGTGTGTTGGCTCTAACATTAAAGAGGACCTGTAATGCTCATGTTCAGGTTCATATTAGTATTTAGTGTCTCTCCTGGGACATGTCTCCATGCTTTGATGTTCAAAAAGCTCTATATTGTTCTCATACTGCCTGTGCAGCAGCACCTCTTTTCACCCTCTGTCTGAAACCAGAGCCAAGTCTGCTCTGATTGGTTAACTGGCCGGCTCTGTTGTGATTGGTCAACCACTTAGAGATGTCCCGCCCCTTGGCACATACAATGTGTTTGAGCGCTATAGCCAATAGAAGCGGGAGTATTACACATTGATGTCACTTGTACTTTATCCTGAAGAACAACTATCCTAGATGTAAAATAATTACGTATACATTTGCTAAAATTACTCCAAAACATTCAGATTATATGTCATGAAGACATTACATTACATGTCATTTGTTGGACGCTTTTATCTAAAGCGACTTACATACATTCAGTACTGTGGACAATCCCCACAGGAGTAATTTGGGGTGAAGTGTCTCGCCCAGGGATACAACGACATGCTGACCGCAGTGGGACTCGAACTTGCTACCCCCTGGTTCGAAGTCCAGCATTCTATCCACTGAGCCACAGCCGTGTAATAATAGAATAGGCCCCCATAACTCATCTAAAAGTCGTTTGTATATCCCGAGTTGTTACCCTCTTATTCCATAACTTCCCATCTTGTTCCCCAGTATGAACATATGCATTGGTACATAATGTACCGAAACAGCGCTAGTACGAAATATTTGATGACACCCCATCTGCCGAGTAATTATGCAGTACGTTGCAGTCATTTTTCTTTTCCGTTTTGTGGTAACCCAAAGCGCTCAAAAACACTTTGAAGTATGAAATACAGCTTAATGAATTTATCATAAAATCTAAAGGAAGTTTTCCAAATCTTATTATAAAAAAGGAAAGACACTGCTGATTTGACAAAAATAATTATGCCTTACATCATTCAGATTATAGAGCTGTAGATCTGGAGTGTAATGATCGAATCAAGAATGACGACTCGACAAATCGAGGTGATCCTATACAGATTAGAAAGTGCAGATAATCAACAAGTCACAGGAGTTTTCTTAAAAGGCTTTTACATGTTTCTTTTATTGGTTTGGAAAAGTAAAATAAATCACTGTGAGGGTATTCTGTTGTGTCCCGTCAAATATGTTAGTGTTGTCATGTTTGTGAATGTTTCATGTTAGTTTAGTTTATGTTCCACTTCCTGTTTTATTTTGTACTGTCTCCTTCCAGAGAGGCTTCTCAATACTCAAATTTCCCCTCCTCGACTCCTCGACTCCTCGATTCCTCGGTCCTCCGGTAGTGACCTGGAATTGAATTTCAGCGCGCCATTTTGAAGGACATCTCATTTCTCTAAATGCACACCGAGGACCGAGCATCGAGCGTCGAGGAGGCTCTCTGGAGGAGCTATAACCGAGGAGACACTGATGGTTCCTCCACGGCTCCTCCACGGATGCATTTCCGGGAACGGTGGAGGCGTGACGCACGGCCGGACTTATCTCAGCCAATGACAGCTCTGCATGCATCCTCTGGATATTATTTTAGGCCCAATCCCAAACCACTCCCCCTTAGAAACTGCTTTCATCGCGTCGCGATCTTTACAGTGAGAACAGCTGTGAGGTCCGTGCAGAAAGCAGAGCAGTGTACAATATATATCACTCAGTATAACAGGCCTACTCTCTTTATTTGCTGTAGTTTAGTAGATATCTACAAACAAAGAGTCAATATTTTTCTATGACCATTTAGTGCTTCACATAATAAAATACACGACGGCTGTAGCCTGATTATGCTTTAGGAGCTGTAAGTGTGTGTGGTAGGCAGTCTGTATGTATGTATGTGTGTGTGTGTGTGTGTGTGTGTGTGTGTGTGTGTGTGTGTGTGTGTGTGTGTGTGTGTGTTTGTGTGTGTTTCAATTCTCCATTTCAGCGACCAGAGAGAGGGGGGGATATATCCACTCTCTGATTGTGTTGCGTTATTATGAGAGTGCTCTCATGCTTTAAATTGTATATATTTATATAAATATATTTGTGTGTGTGTGTCCGCATCTGTAGCCTGTTATTGTCTCATTATACCGCACTCTCAATGAATTCAAAGTAAATATGTGGGGGAACAATGTTCAGCTGATCTAACAGAGATTATAAAATACAGCTTATGACAAAACACTCGACAGCTGATGCAGCTGTTGCCACGTTCATTATGAACGGACGTCTCTTTAATATGACCGCTCAGAGGAGAGGAGTTCTCATTTCTTTAAACGTCTGCTGCTTCCCCTCCTCTCTCCTCGGTTCCCCTCCTCGGTCCTCTGCTCGCATCTCCTGTGGGCTGGACTAAGGCTGCAGTCGAATAGTCCATTTAGCTTAGGAACCTTCCTAACGGAGTGAAATGACCCGGAAGTCCCTCAGTGGCAGCCATGATAAGTGCCGTTCGAATTCTCTAGAATGATAGGACAGGAGGTTTCAAACTTCCTTTATAACCTCCTTTAGCTTAGGAACCACTGGACCTCCCTAACCAAAAGGAGAGGAGAAAATGCTGCCCCACAATGCCTTGCAGCCGCAGCATTTGACGTCACACAACAGTCGGCCGTTCACGGACACAATCGATTATGATGGAGAAATGATATCATGAAAGTTACGGTGCTTATTAAGCTTTTTAAAACGTATGTGGTAAGTTGCCAAAGTGCTTTGTTCTGAACGTTCATCAGTATTATAATCAAAAAGAGAAATATGAACGTTAGTTTTTACTGAAATGATCAAATAAAGTCAACATTTCACTGAGCTGTGTGGGGTTTGTTCAACTTTTAAAAGATGTTTGAATTGTGATGTACACAGAGATAGATGTTAAGGACTAACGTTTATAATAAATACATTTGTATTGATTTTAAGATATTTTCATAGTTCATACAATCATACGTATTGGGATCATTTGTATTAATGTGGACCGGAGGGAGAGGGTGACGAGCATAAGTTTCACTTTCCTTTTTTATTTCAATTCCAACTTTGGTCATGAAGAATATGTTTCTCTGTTGTCCACATTCATAAAGCATAAAGCAACAGCATCAGAGCACGGTGCAGAGTCTCTAGATGAGTCCCTCATTGTTATTAAACATCCATGTTGTGGTCCGCTGTATAGAAAACTGTAGTTTCCATAGTTTCCCCAAAGCAGCAGACGCACAAAATGACGTCCGCTGGCGCATCATAAACACGTCTGATAGTGAAAGTGCAGTCGGATTCTCTAAAGCACCGCAGTCTCTTCTCCTAAATATTTTTGAATTCTCCTATCCACTATCCCTTAACCCCGTGACGTTTCACTCAGACGTCAAGGAATAGGAGATAGGGTTAGAATTTAGGAGCTGATTTTTAAACTATCCGAACGCAACCTCAGTCTCGAGGAGGGGAAATTTAAGAATTGAGAAGCCTCTCAGGTCACTAAATTGTCCCCCCTTGTCAGTTGCCAGTTCGTCTTGTTCGTCGTTCCAAGAAGCCAGATCCAAGCCATCGTTTAAGAGACTCAGTGTTTTGCCTTTTTATCCTCCATGTGAGCGCTTTACTTTTGACATTTTGTCATATCCTCTGAAAGAGTGATTTTGTTTTTTCAAGTAAAGATTATTTTCTTCAACCTTTTTTGTCTCTGGGTTGTGCATTTGAGTCCTCATACTATTGAGTCAAGGTTCCTAACATATTCAGCTGGACAGCAATATACATTTACGACAAGTGTATCGGATTGACAAGTGTTGAGAGTTTTGTCAATCCAACTTGTAAAACTCAGTCACACAGAATGAAAGTAAACCAATATAAAAATGGTTCAAACCCCATGTTCTGCTTTGGAAACATCTGCCTGCGTCCATGCTGTTTGCTGATGATATCATCCATGTTGGCCATGTCTGTGATCTCTGTTGTGCACTCAAGAGGTTTACTGCAGAGTGTGATGGGAGGATTTTGATCGCCAAAACTAAATGTTTCTCTATAATCTTTATTGCACCACTGAGGCGAAGAGCTAGCAGATCTGCTTGTTCCATCAGACTGGGGAGGTTATAGAGGTAGTAAATCATCTCCAGATTGGTCAGACGTGTATTTCTGTATTTGTTTAGATTAATAATCGGTTTTATTTCAGGCTTACTAAAGTGATTATAATGTTTTTGGGTCACTCTTGGAAACCTGTTGAACACATGGGCACCTTTCATCTCTTTCATCTAAAATCTCACGGTTTTCTTTTCGAGGAGATTTGTTTTCTTTTGTTTATGTGAAAAGTAAACAACACATCTGATGGCAGTCTTATTAAGTCGCCACTTGTGTAGAGTTTTATACATTGTTCTGCTTTCAGCCCAAAGTATATAGAGAATCATGTTGAAGTCTAACAACTTTTGCTTTGATTTGCCCATTAAACCAGCGAGCCACGTCCCCATAAATTCAAAGGAACGGTGATGAAACATGGGTTTTATTCTGGGAGAAAAGAAAAAGTATACTAGTGATGTTTGGACTCAGCAGAGCGCCATGTAAGGACATTTCAGTCTGAGGCAAACTTATTAAAAGCACCTGGTAGAGCAGTGAGCAGTCACATAAGCTCTCAAGGTTTTAAGGTTGAGGCCTCTTTAAATGTAGGGAACACACGTATTGTACTCTGCTCTAAATGCTACGTTGGCACAGCTCGAGTTGGACATAAAAACATCAATGTGTCTTTTTCTTACATCTGCACTTAATGAATCTCATCTTTCCGCTGAGAAACATGCCATGATGTTATTTAAAGAAATGAAATGTTTTTCATGATGTCATGAATTTCAAATGTATAGGATTACACATCGACTGCTTCTCATGTTGACATATTTATGAATATAAGATTTGTTCCAATGTCTTTGATCATTTTAGAAACTAAACATATAATGTGAAAATAGCTGCAGTTTACTTTACATAGGCTACAACAAAGGCAGGAAAAAGGATGTGGTACCTCATCCTCATTACAAAAGAGCAAAATATACATTAACAAGTCCACATCGTTCCAATTTCCATATCAAAAATTACCATCACACACACACACACACACACACACACACACACACACACACACATACACACACACAGACCACGTATACATCACTTCAGGGGACATTACATTGACTTACATGCATTTCCTGGAGACTTATCCTAACCTTAACCATAACCAACACATGCCTAACCCTAACCCTTAACCTTACCCTAACCCTAACCAAGTCTTCACCTTAAAATGAATGATTCCTCTCATGGGGACCTCCAATTTGTCCCCATAAGGGAGGTGAGTCCACACACGTGACTGTGTAAACAGATTTAGGTCCCCATAAGTATAGTAATGCTAGGCCACACACACACACACACACACACACACACACACACACACACACACACACACACACACACACACACACACACACACACACACACACACACACACACACACACACACACACACACACAAACACACACAGCCGTAATTTGATCAACACTCCCCCCCTGACTAAAAGACCTCCAAGACATTGTTTACTTCTGTAACCTAATGGCATCACTATGTAACACTCACGCTTCTATTGGCTAGCACTAACACATTGTACGTGATAGGCTAACAAGCGGGACATCTCTCAGTTGTTGTCCAATCACAACAGAGCCAGCTAACCAATCAGAGCAGACTGGGCTCTGGTTTCAGACAGAGGGTGAAAAGAGGTGGGGCAGTATGAGAAAAACATTGAAGCATGTACACATGTCTCAGTAGAGGCACAACATACAAATATGAACCTGAAAAAGAGCATTATATGTCCTCTTTAAGATTCAATGTCTAAAAGTTAAGGGTGTCCATCAAGTACTCTAGATTTGGATATATTTCAGTTTGAGACTGGCTGCACTGGGGTCAGGGAATCCCCAAGTAAGCAGGATCATCTGTATTAAATATCATGGCAATCCATCCAAAAGTTTCTAAGATGTAGTCAGTTCCTTAGTTGTCTCTCAGTGCTGTAAAGCTGAGCAGCTGAAGCTTTTAAAGTTTTCTTTGTCATTCTTGAGGGAACATCTGTGAGCTTGTGCAATGTGAGCAGAAGATTCCTGGAAGGAAGCTCAGACAACATGACCACCTCTGCACTTCAGTGAAATGAGTAGAGTCTCACAATTATGTGTTGTCTATGAACGATAGGAGGACTAATAAAACCACCCAGTGTCTTACGTATTCTTCATAAAGCAGAGCTGTCTGGCTTCACACACTTTTATATGCGCCAAAACAACTCAGCGATGACCTCAGCCTTGTTTCAAATGTTTTAAGTACACTTACAAAGTTTAATCCTTCACAAAATGCCCTGTCAGATAATTAAAGAAGGTTAGTGGTTGGCCTAAACAGATTTCTGAGGTATGTGTGTCGACTCAGCAGGATGCAAACACTCGCAGATCAAATCAAGGTGATTTTATGGATCACACCAATTATTAAAATCCTACAAATCTGTCAATTTAGTTTACCGTCTTTCAGAGGTTTTAGCAGATTTTCAAGCTACAAAAAGGTCTCAAAAACCTAAGGAATCCTTTGTTAGCAGCCATGCTAGCTCGTGGGAAGGACGGTTAATAAAGTATGGCCTAATATTTGGCAAGACAACCCGCATTACCATATTACCCAGAGTCCTTAAACATCATTGAGAAAGAGTTTTATATTCACCCACCAGTCTCCAGATATAACTCAACAATATTGGAACTGCATATTTGGGTATAACTGTAAATCTTGTGGATCCAATGAGACACATGGTATTACTGTGTAAGGATGAAAGTCCAAATAGAGACTATTTCATTGCCCGATGAAATGGTACCTCCACACACTAGATGTATGTTTTTCTAGATATACTTTCTAAAACCGCTTTTTCTGGGCTGTTTCTTAAACAGAACCTCGACATCCAATGGCTGAGAAAAGCAATTATTAAAGACATGCATTTAATAATGCATCACAGCATGGATCTTTCTATGGTGTTTCTCAAATGTGTTATGTCTTAAAGTGGCGTTTCAACAGGATTTTTGACCATTATTTACGAGGCAAAGATTCATTTAGCACCTTGTACCAAATTGTATCAACCTAAAATGCGTTAGACAACGTTAGACACAATATGACTTCCAAAACAAAGCACTAACAAAAGCAATTATTTTTCATGACTAGAACAACTTGCCCCTTTTAAATGTTCAGGTTTCCTGCCTTAAGATTACTTAAGAGCATAATGGGACCATGTACTCTAACTAATCGCATGAAAAGCTCCCACAATGTATAAAGCACAATTAACTAAAGGTACTGTGTTATATGGCTTTTATCAACCTCTTTGAAGGGGACAGCTGCTCATTAGGGCACATAAAATGCAGTGCGGAAACCCCCTCCTAGTTCAGGTTGTTGTTTTTTGTGGAATATAAAATACCTAAAGCATTACTTTTAATTCACTTATTTGAAGCAGCTAGTGATAATGATCCCCAGAGTACATTAACATTTTTCTGGTGATGTTAATACTGTAAATCCACTTTACACCATCATTTAGCCACCATGATATGTGTAGAGTCCAAAAAAGCAATGACGGCATCCATGTTCCATATTGCTGTTCACTTGTTCCAGTATCCGTAGATCTCTTCAACATTTCCACTGCTATCACATGGGAAAATAGCGGCAGAGGCGATCTAATCTCAGGGATTACGTGTTGTCTTACTCAGCCCTCAGCGCGTTGTTGTTACAGATTGATGGGCCCCAGCACTTCGACCCCTGGGGGTTTCAGAGGTTGACGCAGTGCCACGCTGTAATGGAGTCAGCATCACATCACAGAAACCCCAAAGCTACGGCACATTTCCATGGCTTGGCAGAAATCAGGCATCAAAAGCAGGAAAACCACACTGGCTCTCTTGAGTGTTCCAGTATCTATGAAAAACCACAACTGGGGGTTCCCATTCAGAAACCCTACCCCTGGAAAGCAAGGGGAAAAACCGGCTGCAGTTGGAAGAAAAAGAAGCATCAGGTGTTTCTAGGGACCGAAAAATACTGGAGGTGAAATTCGATTGCTAGGTCAGTCATCTGGTCTTTGAGTTTGTTCTGGCAGCGATAATCTGGATAACTGCCGCCCTGAGAAATGACTAGTTTTGCTTCCCTTGCGTTCCCTTTTTTTTCACAAACAAGTCTGTAAAGGATTGCAATTTAATAAGATATTTGGATGGTGACGGCTTGTTAGTATTTCTCTCCTTAGTCTCTGCATTCAGTGGAGAAATAGGTCTGTTGTTTTGGGTCTTCTTACTTGGCTTGCTGACATAAATCACTAGTAAGCTTATACACCCTTTCACACAACCCTGAATTAATTGAAACATTATCCAGATGAGCTGTATGGGAGAATTCCAATTTCAGAATTGGTTAAACCGGAAATTAAGTGGACTGACTGTGCCCGAGTACAGAAGTCCATGTAATGTCCGATTAGGACATTGTGTAAAGGAAGCCGCTCATTGCTTGAAACATTCCCAGCAAGTGGGCTTGTTTCCATGCAGCTGGCAATACACTGGGAGAAAGCTTACATCAGAGAGCGAATAAAAAAAGTGGAAAAGCAAAAGCACTTCTGTTATCTGGAGAGACAACGAGATTCAGGAACTGCCGACGCCTCATCAGACAAATTAAAGACACAGCAAGATATCCAATTGATTACTGTACCCAGGTGCAACTCTGCGTGATAACGAAACATTAGTTTACAATTAGTGAGAAGAAGTCTGATACACATATCTAACATCTCCTGTTGTGTGCTACATGTTTGAATGGGAAAGTGCTCAGGTTTGCACAATCAGAATACCATTATTCGTCAGAGGGGTAATTTACATTTGTTGCAACAAGTAAAGAGCCAAAGATAGCCTAATATCACTCAAGAATCATTCATTACATTTCAAAAAGGTAAATCTACATATTACACAATTTACAAAATGCACTTCCACAAACTCTATAACCCCCGGATGGAAGAGAGGTCTGACTCCCTGGCTGTTGTTTGGTGGGAAGAAATTGTTCCTATAAAATGACTCACAACAAGGCCAGTGGATTATCTAACCATGTCCTAGTGCCTGGAAACAAACTTGTTATTGAGTTTCCCAAATGTATTTTTTAGCACTTTGAGCACTAAGTGCCGTCTAGTTCCATTACTATGGAGAGAAGGCAGATATCCCGATGGTAGAAATCTCCCACACGTAACAATGGTAATTTTGCATTTACAATCAGCGAATAGCTCGATATTGATGCTAAGTATGACGTTTAGTGAAGTGCATTGAGGGGTCAGTCTGGAAGCGTTACCATCTACACCATTTTTGTAGCCTGCTAGTAAGTGTTATTGACTTACTTGTATTCCCCCTACTTATACTCTAACAGTTTGGTAAATTTGTTTCTCACAAAGACATTAATGCCAACATTGATATCAATTTAACCTCTGCATAATCAGAGCTTGTTCAACAAATGTATGGCCTCGTCTTAATGAACTTTCAAGTTATTGTGGAAAACAAATCCCAAATAAGAACGTCTTTCATCAAAAATCAAAGCCACAGGAGTCAGAAGTCACCTCTCGCTCACAACTGTAAATCAAGATTGTTTAAGTTGTGGTAAACTAAGAAACACTCAGAGCTGTCAACTGCAAGTCCGATCTGGTTAACTTAATGTAACCGCGGCCGCGCACACGGCCTAAGGTTTATCTATGTTCTACTGATAAAATGTGCCCTTTAACTCAAATTGATCAAACAGCAAAAATTCCACAGATTCAATTTAAAGAAACACGATACAGTTGGCAGTCAACAAAAAGGCCTAAAACAAGGATAATCTCCCAAGAGTATTAGTGGTTTTTTTTATTATCTCAATTAATCTTATTCAATTAATTGATGTACTGTTGTGCTTTGTGTCTTTTGTTGAGGGATCCAGCACCCCTGACGTGGGCGGCAGCCTTGGGAGTTCGGATTCAGCAGTGTTAGGCCCTCACGTGCACTTCACTGCCCCTTAAAGGTGGGGTACTGTAGGTCATTTTGGAGAAACCAGCTCGAGTGCGCTAAAATCTGAAAATACACAACCGGAAAAAATCTGCCACTTCCTTATAGAGCCCCTCCTCCAACACAAACGAATGCGCACATGACCAATGAGGGCACGAGATAAGTTTGTGCACAGATGGAAGGCTGACAGGCAGGTAGGCCATCCAGTTACTTTAGCCGGGCCGGCTAAAATGATTGGTCGTGCTTTTTACAGCGCTACGGCTTCCACAGATGACATTTTTTAATGGATTTTTTGTCAAAGCACTTCAGATATTCATTGCTATCGGGATGTTAAGAGCATTCCATGGGATATAACAAAAAGTGTATCTCGAGCCGGTTTCTCAAACTTACCTACCCCACCTTTAAGTGTGTGTGTGTTTAGTTAATTTTGCACCTTTCTTAATTTATCACTTTTTCAGTTGCTGTGTCTGCAGGGCACGTGTGAGTGGCGGTGAGTAATATTTAGATTTGACCTGCTTGCTTCCCCCTCCCAACAGTAACTGTCTGCGCTCATTTAGTCGTTTTTTATACGCTGGATACCATTTTAAATAGCATAGTAGTTGAATTCATAATAAATTGTTGTCTTTTTTACTTGTTAAAGTATTGTTTGTAAATGTGTCTGATATTGATAATAAATGTCATACTCTTGTCTTAGGCCTTTGTGTTGACTGCCAACTGTATCGTGTTTCTTTAAATTGAATCTGAGTAGTTTTTGCTGTTTGATCAAATTTAGTTAAAGGGCAAATTTGATCAGTAGAACAGCTATACTTTAGGCCGTGTGCACGGCCGCGGTTACATTAAGTTATATTTATTTCCGTTTCAAGTGTTTCAAGTGCGTTGACTGTTACCATTACTTCACACTGCTTCGAAAAGGAACAACTATGTGTATCTGCAGGTTTAACTTCAAGGAAAACAATGCCACCTTCTCAAAATGATGTTTTCCGCATTAGTGTTGGGAAAAAACCTTGAGGTCACTTGGATAAGAAAGTACATTTTTCAAACTGCAGTTTTCAGTCTTTTAGATGACAATCTTGTTTATCATTATTCTGAGAAAGATCTTCACATGATCTTGTTACAATATAATCACAAACAGATTCTCTGCCTCAGGTCCACGGCATATTTGAACAAGGCACACTGAGCCATTTAAACAATAATCACAGTTGTATGCAGAATTTGTTTTCATATAACTTAAATATATGTAAAAAGTTAAGAGTCAACAAGAATGATAACATAGCATGTCATTGCCAAAGCAGAAGAACCATGGTTAAGCATTAAACAGTATCATATGATCCATATTTGCTGTTTTTTTTATGATTTTCGGGTGGTTTTTATTCAAAGAATTGAAAATTGCTTTCACCAATTACATTTATACATTTCAAATTTGAAACTGGATGCAGCAAATATGTTACTATTAAATATTTTTTAGTTTTTTTTCTTACACCATTTTGTAAGTGAGAGAATCAAAGACCTTCTCTTACAACCATTCAGTCATCAGGGGTTTTTGCTGATGTGTCAAAGTCTCTGTTCTCAAAGACAAAAGGATTAACATCTTTTGAACCAAACCTGCCAACGAAAAATAATAAGTGAAGCTAACGACTGGAATCAAGAAAAAAAATCACATGAAATAAAGCTTGCTCTTTTTGATGTTTGGAGGTCAGACTGCCAAGATCAAAAACAGAGACAGCTTGCATTAGTGTCCAAACTCTACTCAACTTTCAAGCGATCCACTCTTCCCACCATCTTAAAACACTCTTCTCATCCCTGAAATAACCCTCTTTCAAATCCATTTAGCTTCAAACCACAATCCTTACATTTCTCATGTCAACATTTCGGACATACATACATCTTGGTACAATTGCCCAATGTGTTCCACAACAACAGGGCCTGGAAATACATCTCTGGTATTAAACTCAGAGCACTCCATCTCTTTCCATTTTAGGATATTTTCATATTAATGTCCGTTTTTTCAAAGAAGAAAAATATGTCCAAGAATGAACATGTGTGAGGCCCTGCACCAGAATATTCCTATTTGTAGTGAAATGTGATCTGCATCTGAATAAAAGAGGTTCTAAACGCTTACTAAAAAGCACAGAGCTCTTAAAGCAAAACTGCAAACAACATAATAATAAGAGACATCTACTGTATGAGGATGGCCAACCTCAATATCAAGCCACAATTATTGTTTTATTTTAACTCGTATAATTTCTGACTTTTGTTTCCGTCTGTGAGGAAAATAAATGGGGCTCAGAGCCTCAGGATACTGAAATCTGTATTTTTTAAATCTTTTTTTCCTTCTAATTTGTTATTCTTTTCAAAATAACACACTGTTATTTACTCACCAATAACACACAATTATCCTTGCTTTTATTTATTGGTTTAATTCCATAATCTCGGGCTTTTTTGGCGTCCGTCAGGAACTGAATTTCAAAATAAAAATAACCGGAAACAGACGTAGGCATTTCGAGCAATTACCCAAGATCCTCAGCTATGGTTTAACCCTCCGGTATCATTGTGGACGTTTTTGTCCATATGGGTCATTTTTCACTTTTCATTTTGCAATAACTTTGGTTGTGTTGGTGCAAATGATTTTTTGTAACAAAGCTATTTTCTCGATCTATTTTGGAATTCCAATTTCAATTTTTGAAATCGGTCTTTAATTCACTGTGTAACAAATCGACTACGCAAATTAGTCATTCGAGACAAAAATGTCCACTGCAAAATGCTTTGATAAAAACATTATATTAAAATGTTTTTTTCACAACCGTTTTGGGTTCAATCTTTAAAGCAACTTCCACCCTAATAGCAAATATCAAAAATGTAATCATTTTCAGGATTTTAATCCTTTAAATGCCATTTTGAATACATGAAACCGCTGGTTTTTTTCATGATGAAAACAGAGAAAATGTGTTATTTTCCAAAAAATACATATCTGGGGACTGGCTCTTTTTTTTTTATAACAGTCTTGGATATGTCAAAGATTAGCAACAAAATGGATTTTTTTGCATTATTAGTTTTTGCATAAAATCAGATTGAACAAAAAAGTTACAAATTAGTCATTCGGGACAAAAATGTCCACTTCCAAAAACTGCTCTAAAATGACAACAGATTAATATTTTTTAAAACTTTTTGGGGTTAAATCTTTCAATCAACTTCAGTCCTGATCAAAAATACCACATGTTAAATTATGTTCAGGATTTTAACCCTTGAACTGCCAGTTTGAAAACATGAATTTGCGTTTTCTATGAAAAACATGCACAAAAAAACAGTTATTTTCCATATGATAAATGTTGTGGGGGTCGGCTTTTTTTTTTTTTTTAACACAGTCTTGGATATGTCAAAGATTAGCAACAACATTGATTTTGGTTGATTATTAGTTTTTGCACAGAATCAGATTAAACAAAAAACTCACACATTAGCCACTCGTGGACAAAAATGTCCCATCCACTCCCATTATAACCACATATTTTTGATCTCTCCGCCATACCGGTATAAAATCATGCATTTTGTAATGTCAGGGTTTTATATTGGAGGAAAATAGTTAAATTAGTCATTTTTACTGTAAAAACCAGATGTGACATTTTACCATTGAATTACATGCTTGTCATTTCTTGGTTTCTTTGCCTGTTGTATAATGGGGCCCTGCCAGCCATTGGAATACATGTATGCAACTAATATGATGTAGGTGTGTTGGTATGGATGTGGAAGAGTGGTATCAGCTGAGAAATGTGTGTGTGTGTGTGTGTGTGTGTGTGTGTGTGTGTGTGTGTGTGTGTGTGTGTGTGTGTGTGTGTGTGTGTGTGTGTGTGTGTGTGTGTGTATGGATGTACAGTGTGTGTGTACAGAGACAACAATATACAGTAGATTTGGTTTACAGCAAGTCGCAATTTTCACCTCATATCTTTCTTTCTTTCTCTCTCTTTTTCTCTCACTCCCTCATTCCCAAACTCATAGACACTCTTACATATTAAACCTTCTTATACCTTGTGTGAGTGATTGTGTGTGAGGATGAGACAGGAGTAAGTCAATCAATCAATCAATCAATGTTTATTTATATAGCCCAATATCACAAATGTTACATTTGTCTCAGTGGACTTCACAGTTTGTACAAAATATCAGTATGACAATACGACACCCTCTGTCCTTAGACCCTCACATCGTACAAGGAAAAACTTCAGAAGAAAACCCACAGTTTAAAGGGAAAAATGGGAGAAACCTCAGGGAGAGCAACAGAGGAGGGATCCCTCTCCCAGGACGGACAGTCGTGCAATAGATGCCGTGTGTAAATTGAAAAGATAATACATTTGCAACATAGGTAGTCCAAATGTTTGGAAATGGATGTGTGTGTAATAGGAAGATGGATCCACGAGGATATCCATCCAGGACCTATGATCCAGGACCACAGCCACGACTCAAGATCCAGGGCTCGTGATGCAGGACACAGGACCGCAGGATCATCCATGACTCCGGATCCCAGCGTATATAGACACCAAAAAGAAAGAAATTTGGGGAAGCTGGGTTAATCGGAACATGGGAGTACACAGGTATAGACAGAGAGAAGGAAGAAGTAAGATGTCCTCCGACAAACTAAGCCTATATCAGCAAAACTAGGGGCTGAATCTAATCAGCCCTAACTATAAGCTTTATCAAAAAGGAAGGTCTTAAGCGCACTCTTAAAAACGGATAGGGTGTCTGCCGCCCGAACACAAACTGGAAGCTGATTCCACAAATGTGGAGCTTGATAAGAAAAGGCTCTGGCTCCCATTGTACTTTTAGAGACTCTAGGAACAACCAACAACCCTGCATTCTTGGAACGCAATGCCCTGGTAGGACAGTAGGGTATAATGAGTTCTTTAAGGTAAGATGGCGCCTGCCCATTAAGGGCTTTGTAGGCGAGAAGAAGAATTTTAAATTCTATCCTGTGTTCTATAGGGAGCCAGTGTAAGGCAGCCAGAACAGGAGTAATGTGGTCCCTTTTCCTAACTCTGGTTAGTACACGAGCTGCAGCATTTTGAATTAGCTGAAGCGACTTGACTAACTTCTTGGTACACCCTGATAACATTACATTACATTACATTGCATTTAGCAGACGCTTTTGTCCAAAGCGACTTACAATAAGTACATACGACCAGGAAGACACAGCCCTTAAGTTAAAACTAGGTTATAACCATAATCAACCACAGCAGTGGCCAAATCAACCGGAAATGACAACTTGTTATAGTCCGGCAGTGGCTCAGTCAGTAGGGGCTTGGACTGGGATCTGTAGGCTCGCCCGTTCAAGTCCCCGACCAGGCCTAAAATATGGAGTGTGGACAGCTACTTGGAGAGGTCCCAGTTCACCTCCTGCCCTGCCGTGGTGCCCTCGAGCAAGGCACCGGACACCCCCCTTCCCCCCTCACTCCCATTGTTCCCTGGGCGCTGTGCAATAGCTGCCCACTGCTCCTAGTAGACTCCTGGTACTAGGATGGGTTAAAAGACACATTTCACTGTGTGTGCTGTGTGCTCTGCATGTGTGACCGTTAAAGAGGGGTTTCATCACTCCCTTTCTATTCTATTAGTTCAATAATCTACTTTTTGAATATTCAATTTTATGTTTGTGGAGAGCATGACACTTTGGATTCATGATGGCTAAATTGTCCCAAGTAAAGAAAGAGAAGGAAAGAGACAGAGCGCTGGCTGTCAGAGAAATTACCAAAAGAAGACAATCAGGAAATAAACACTAAAGGGAACACGGTATGGGTTCTGCTGTTGTTTAAAGACTTAAAGGTAATGGAATAGTTAATGTGAACAGACAGCTACAGCAAACCTCTATCAGTGCTGCCACCATTTTAAATTACATTGCTGTCGTCAAAGTTCGAGCCGTCATTACACACTGCAACAGACTATTTCTTCTTAGTGGAAGCAATACGATCATTTTAAAATCAACTGCGAGTCAAGTCATTGGTTTATTTAGCATGTATAGGTTAATAAGCTGGATCATGTGCAGCGAGGTGGTCATTAATGACAAAATAAAAACTTCAGGGTGATCAAGATCACTCTGATTTGGGTCGGGATCCTGATCAACCTTTTGTTTTTCTTTCGTCATTAATGACCGGTTTTCTGCACATTATCCCTTACTCAATCAGTAACTCAAAATGTTACTGCTACAGTGTACCATCAAATGTAACTGTACTATGTAAAACATTCCACTAAAATGTGGAAAAAGTCATAAAGAAGTGCTTCAAACTGAACGTCAACAGAAATCTTTCCGTCCATCTTGCCAGAGACAAAATGCTCGTCTGAGATGTGTGAGATTTGAGACATGCGGAGAGAAGCCTCAGGCCTCCGTCGTCTTTCATTAAACACACACGCCTTCATACCAACACCTGGCACATAGAGTACAAGGAGAAAACTCATGTCCTTGTAATGTAATCGTCAAATAAATGTGTGTGCATGTATGAAAGTATTAAAGCTTCCATGTGCACGAGGATGAAGGCTACCTTGTGTTTCCACCTGTTCACATGTGCGTCCTGACCTGCTCGTCAGTGAACATGCCCCTAGCGTTTTATGAGTACAGCTCCACCAGCGACTCCTGAGCCTCCCAACACCTGTACCATAAATCACCCGCCCCTCCTGGAGGTATTGCATAACCCAGTAGGGACAGAGAAGGGCCTGAGGTGGAGGCAGGAGTCCTCTCTACGACACGGAGAGATGGCGCCACGGTCACAACAGGTGCTTGAGGACTTCCGGTTATAGCGCGAGAGGTTGACACTCCCTAGCACGGTTGCAATTCCTACTAAAATCCTATTCTAACTACTCGGAACCCAGCTAAAACTACATGATATTTGCTTCTAAACCCCCACAACATTCATTATGCCACAGAAAGACGGAAAGCTCAACAACAGGTGCTTCACAGCGGGGGAAACTGGCAAGAATTGTAGTTTGGCTCGAGAAAAGGAAAATAAAAATGTTCTTTTGTTTCTTGGCTGGAACAATTGTGTCTAGAAGCTGAAAATAAATCATATATCAGTATTATTAGGCTCAGCGATGAGAAGTAACTAATGTACTCAAATACTATACTTAAGTAATATTTTGAGGTACTAGTACTTTCCATTTGTATACTTCTACTCTACTTCTACATTCTACTAATGTTCTTTTGTTTCTGGGCTGGAACAATTGAGTCTAGAAGCTGAAAATAAATCACTGCTGAAATCAAATCTCAATGTTGGGAGGCTCAGTGGTGAAAAATAACTAAGTAGATGAACTCAAATACTATAAGTAACATTTTGAGGTACTAGTTCTTTAAGTTTTGATACTCCTTTACACTTCTACTCCTCCATATTTATCTGACAGCTTCAGTTACTTAATAGATTCAGATTATTAGCTCATCGGTATATAAATCAACTAATAAATCAATATTGATACGTTATCATACGCTGCAGCAGTATTCAAAGTACTTCAAATTCGCGTCATCTTTATCACCAGTCATTTAAAACATATTTTCCTCTAAATGGGTCATTACTTTACGTTTATTTTGATTCCAATATCTTCGTACTTTTCCTTAAGACTTTGTGTACAGGACTGTGCATGTAACACACGTGTAACACAGTTGCCCCATGTTACTTTGACCTTAACCAGACTGATTTAGTGAGCATGATTACAGGTTTTCCCTTTCTGTCACTCAGAATACACAGCGTTCATACAAAAAAAAAGGCATTACAATTGTCTCAACATCCTTCAACTTCAAAATGTTATCATGCTTAAGTCACATAAACAAGAAAATATACATTTCATAAAGAAAATAATGGCACCAGAATGTGAGAAACTTTAGATCTCCCCCTAAATGTTCCCACCAAATGCCTACCGGGTTGAGCTTTGTTGATTAAGCAAATTACTTAAACTACCCCATATATTGAGAAAATGGATCAGCTGATTTATGGCAGAGGAATAACGATGTTAGCAACAGAAACCCTGTCACGCCAACTGACAGTAACACTCAAAATAAGCTTTAAACCAACATTTAATTTGCACTTTAGCAATATAAAACAACATAAAATATGTTTTAAATAAACGGTATTGTGGCAGTTCAAGCGGTGATTGAAGCTCCAGCAGGATGTAAACCAGCTGCGGTTTCCATATGAACAAAATAAATACAAGGCATGTAGAGGTGGAAAAAGTGATGTGAACACAAACTTAAATAAATAAGTCACAACATGAACGGTGAGCTCATGATATCCATCCTCAGCACCCCATCACAGCGAGATGCCAAAGCGTCAGTTAAGCGTCTTCTAAGAGAGTTAAAAGCAGCTGATGTCTGTTTGATAACGTGAAGGGGAACTCTCGTGCTTCTGAGTGGTCTTGCTTTATTCATTCAATGCTTTCTGAGCATGTTCTTAGTCATGGCAAGAACAAGAAGATTCAGAAAGTCCCTCTTTGTGCAGCCAAGTGTTAAACCCTTTGCTCTACAGGAGGGAGAGGGAAGGAGGTACCAACTCTGGATCAAGAGCAGCATACGAGTAATATAACTTCTCTTTTTATCATGCAATGTATCGTTAAAACATATTTCAACCATCCTGTCCCTGGAAGTCCAGCAGAGTATTTTTCTTTCTGTAAATGTTGCTTCTCATTTGCATAGATTCCCCACATAGCGAAAGGAAAGGAATTGGTGAAAAGGATGACCAAAAATATCACTATTTCCTAATCTGGTGAAAATTCCTGTACCGTTTCCTTTTCCAATATATATCATAGTCAATCAATATCCAATGTTTTCCCAATACTGTGCAGTCCTACCTACAACAAATGTGTGATATGTGAAGTGTGTGTGGGGGGGGGGGGGGGGGGAGTGTTGGAGAGAAAGATCCCTCTGAGATCTTCGGGATTTTAGCCTTTGCAGACCATTTACATGCACAAAAACCCACATTACATAGCCTACTACAGAAAAGGGACAACCCCAAAAAACACATAAGGCCTCTTTAAAAGTGTTACTTTAAAAGCACTCACTTGGAAATCTGAAAGATATTGAGACTCACAATGTACATTTCTAATGTGTTAGCAGTTAACTGTTTTTTGTTTGCACACATTTGGTGAGAGAGACAGTTTGGTTTCATTTAGTGTTCCCTCTTGCAGAGAAGTCTTCCTCTGCTGGCGTGCAGCCCACAAAGAGCACTCCTAGTTCGTGTCAATATCAATCAAAAGAATGATGGTAGAGCTAATCCCTGACAGACACAGAGGTGACTGCAGGCCTACGTCAGCACTGGCTTTACTGCGGTTGTTCTGTTTTGTGTCTGCTGTCATCCTCTTCTTTTATGTATTCCATGTTGAAACAGCAGCTCTTTCTGCCGGGAAAACATGCATCTCAGGCTTATGTCTGACAGTCAGCAATGTGGTGCGAGTGTAAAGGCTCTGTCGCAATGACACACAGTGTGATAGGACTTCTACTCCTTCAATACAGAAACATTTAAATGAGGAAATATTAAAATTAAAAATCGGGCTTTGGTTGTCTTCAAGAGGGCCAAATTCAAAGCAGCACACAACGACACATAGGTAAAATCAAAAACACATCTCTATCCTGAAGTCATTCAGCTTTAACAAGACAGTTTAGAGTGTTAATAGTGTTGTAAATCGCATGTCGTGTATCAATAAAACAGTCTGTGTTTACCAGCTGTACCTCTGTCCACAGCCTGGTATTTCATGGCTTTCATCTCACAGTCAAGGTCTAAATCCAATTACAGCGATTTCCCAACAAGTCCCCAAACCCCCCTAAAGCCATCAGACCTCATTTCACTCAGGTCACTTCACAATCAGGTTTGCAAACACAACACACTTATCACCGGTCTCTCGACAGAAAGGTTTTCTATGAAACCAACCAACAAAAGTAATGATTATTTCACTTTTCAACGACAGAATCTGCCTCATAAAAAAAAAAGTAAATTATTGTCACAAGAAATGTAAAGAAATGTTTGTATTTTCTTTTGGTTGAATCGCATTGTTGAAATGTCACCTGAGGAACTGACATCACCTCCATAAGACACAATGTCTTGAGGTATTACAGACATAGACAATTCAGAAGTTTCCTAAAATATGCGTCCTCTATTGACTGATGACATGATATGCTCTGAAACCATCTTTGCACATTAGGCGCTTTCGCACAGGAGTACTTTTCCCAGGAATAGTTCCGATAGTACCTGGGATTTTGCGTTCACACCAAAAAGATCTGGAACTAGAACTTTTTTTTTCGGGAACCTTTTCACCCCTTTTTAGTCCCTGCTAGAGAGGTAGCCCTTTCCTGGGGAGGAAAACGTTCCAATTTCTGATTGGCTGGACGAATAGCAAACCACGACCCGTAAAACTCCGAAAAGATTTGTGAAGCCGCCATTTTATTTGCTCGCATTAGCATTATTAGCATTAGCCCAGCGCACCAACGGAGAAACTAACTTATGGCAACACAAAATAAAACGTGGGAGCGGTGGAGTGATGAGGAGGTGTCGGCACTTCTGGCGATTTACCCGGGACTTCGGGCAGCGATTTACTGCCACCCGAAGTCCCAGAGTCCGGGGGGCTCTGGGACTTCGTGTGGCAGTTTACGCCGTGAAGTTGTTTGCGGCCTGCCAGTAAACCCAAAGCAGAAGAAGAAGAAGTGACGTCAGCGGCTTCATTTGCGTAATCCTCCCTCGGGGACTTATTCCGGTGTGAACGCGATCTACTAGATAGTTCAGGAATGAAAGAGTTCCGGGAACTATTCCTGGGAAAAGTACTTGGTGTGAAAGCGCCTATTGGTACTGTATCAGTTCTGGTGTGTACAAAGGCTTTTATGTGCTCAGAACGTAAAATTTAACACACAATAAGTACTATCTCCAGGACTTTAGGGGTGTGTCGTCATCACAGTATATTGTGCAGGGGATATGCGATAATAGTGTATCTATCAGAACATGAGCCATAGCAGTATTTCATCATCAATCCCAACTGCACATATTTTAACCTCTGCCAGCGCTGAGGAACGCTTCCTCATCACATCTGATCCTGCGCCACATGTTGCTGATATCACATCACCAACCTGGCACAATGGAAAACTGCATTCCTCCATGGTGATAGCCTAAATCCACTGGATTGATTTACTCACAGACTGTAACACTCTCCACATATCTCCGTCCGCCCGTGTAGAGGTCAGAATAACTAATGATGGCTTGGTGTAATTCCTGGATACAAGTCAATACCCTTCCTGGAGCTCGATACAGGATCTACTTCTTACACCGTCCTCATGCAATTACCTCATTAACCCCTACAAACTGCAGGAGAAATTACCAAACAACAACTTCACCACTCGACAAAAACTTGATTTAAAGTGTAATAAAGCACACATTGTATTATGAAATAGATAGATTCAAGATTCAAAGGTTTTATTGTCATATCCACAAAGCTACAGTGAAATGGCAATGACAATCTTATGACCTGAGCTCCTCCAACAATCCAACATATATAATAAAATACAAAAATACAAAAATAAAAAGTAGTGCAAAACGTCTATATACATGTAAATAGAATATGATATGTAGATATAAGGTATTCATGCATTTCCTGAAGCTACATGGCGTTGTTTAAAATTATGTTTCATGCTACAGATAGTGCAGCTAGCCTTAGAGTTTGTATTATAAAACAAACCCTGTGGCAGTATGATTACCATGTGGTGTTTAAACAGAAAAGACTCCCGAGCACGAGCCGCTCTTTGCCGAGGGCTCACACACGACTAGTTATTAAAACGACAGGTGGTGTCACTTTTTACACTTCCTTTGAGGTGCAGCCTGTAACTACTATCATGTAAAGAAAGTGTACATAGAGCGAGGAACACATTTAACAAGCATGTTGCATAAAGTTGAATTTCGAGGGGCACCACTCATCCATTCACTGGTGAAAAAAGATTCCCGCTGACACGCTTCGTTTCATCACCTCGAGACAGCTGCAGTCGAGAATCTGCAACACAATCTCTGCATGCGAGACATTTCTCTGAAGTGCTGAGATGGTATTGTCAACAGCTATACAAGGTATCCATGAAGCCTGTTGGCAGATGGGAAACAACACACTGAAAATAAGAGCTGATTTGACCTTATATGGCTGACTTCTGTACTGAATTAATGCGATAACAAAAACAGGACATTTTTTCGTAACTGTTTCGGAGAATCAGATTTAAGTTAAGATCCATGGTTTTGGAGCTTGAATAAATGTGATCCATTTGTGAGGGACGGATGCCAACGAGTAGAGCTCTCTTAAGAGGTGCTATGAATCTGTACAGCAGCAGAAACAAAGGAGAAATGTTCACATGCTCTCAATGTGTCATGAAACTTTAGTCTAAAACCATTGTTACAGTGATTTAAAAGAGGCCCTGTTAAGGGTTTCCCTTTCATGTAATTTGAAAAAAAAATTGTTTTTGTGCTTGTAAATGGTCTGAAAGGTTCCCCTGCCTGAAACACCTCTATTGGACTCCTTTATTTACTTACCGTAAAATAATGATGTAATCTCTACGTGGTTGACCAATCGCAACATAGCAAGCCAGCTAACCAATCAGAGCAGGTTTAGACAGAGGGTGAAAAGAGGTTAAATCGGCAGTCTTAAAAATCACGGTAAAGGCCAAAGGTCTAGGTGTAGTCGTGGACTCTGACCTGAATATCTGCAGTCATATTAAGACAAAGTCGGCCTACTGCTTATGTCACAGTGGGATTTGGAAAGTAATAAATACACTTGCCTTGCCTTAAGGGTCAAAAGCAGTGGAAATGTATCATAGTTTATCAACTACAGTCAGTGCATGCCCAAAGTAAAACCAGTAGTACGTTGGGCAGACAGAGTATGCATCACATTGGTGACAGCCACAAATTACACAGTACGGGATACACAGAGATATAGTTCTCCAAATATTGTTACCAAACTTGCAGTAACTTGCACTATTTTGAGATGGCTGACATTGTAATTTGTGGTAGGAAAGACGTTCATAACCCGCTCTTGAAGCACATACCAAACAGAACACCTTGACCTCAGAAAGACACTTCTGTCAAAGTGTCTATTATGACGGGCGGTCACAAAAACAGTAGCGAGCTGCAGCGGTGCGTTAGTTTAGTCTCGACCTTGCTTCATTCCCTGTGGCAGCCTGCAGAAGGTTCTTTGAGCAAGGCACTGACCCCGCTGCAGCTGCAGGGCGACGCTGCACTTGCTGACCTGAGTTGACGTGGAAAGGAACGAGGATTTTCCCTTCAGGGGACGGAGAAAAACAACAGCTTGGTTTTTGGACATTCGTTGGTCAGTCTTTACCTCACAGGTCTCTAAAATAGTGACGGTTACGTAAGACTGAATCAAATAATGGAAAGACCACACGACAAAGACGTTGCATCACGAGAAGGCAAAAACATCTGTTTGCATGGTAAAGTGGCAATAGTTTATATTTATATAACAATGTGTCATGTGAAAGGGGTTTCTAGATGTATTAAAGGCGTTAAGTTTATGAAACTGAGAAAATAAATGGACATCACACTATGGAATAAAATAGTAATTACTTGGGTCAACTCTATAAATGTTTTTCGGTATGTCCGACACAAACTCAAAATGTTTTTCCTTTACAACATAATAAGACTTAAAAGAGGCAAACGTGACACCTTCAAATGTTTTGTCTTGACTTAAAAGTCCAGAAATATTTATATATATAGCTCTATGACAAGTAAAAGCAAATCATGTTGCATTTAAGAGGCTGGTGGTGTGGAATATTCAGTTTCACTAATGAAAAATGACTTTTCAGTGGATCGACTAACCAATGAATCCACTAGCTGTAGGTCTAAAATGAATGTTGATAATGCTAAGTAAGTGTGTGTAAACAAGCTGTATGCATCGTCCCAAAGTTGCACACATTTTTTTATTGCAGGTCTGTAGAAGAAAAGTCTTTGAATTGACATGTTTTCCCAAAACCTATGTTTATTCTCAATATAATTCATTGTGGTTGCAGGTAAATAAAGTACCCATGTTATATACAGTATTCCAATAATATATCTAGTACCGTTTGTTAACATACACAAAATAACTAGATAAGAAATTGCGCAAGTAAAGTATAATTGTATACATCCATTCAACTATCTGTCAACAACTGGATAGGCTAACTTGAGTTATATTGAGTATTTTGATGACATACTACAATTTAAAAGGTTGCACAATGTTGCAATTACAATTTCATTTGAAATGTCAAAACGAATGCTGCTTAAACTTCTGTGGTGAAGAGGATTTAATAAAAAGAAGCAGCAGTTCTGCATAATTGAGTTAAGTCGTTGGCTATGTGTGTCATCAATTAGAGTAAAGTATTGTTTCAGTTTAGGCATAATGTTTTTAAGATGGATAGGAAAGTGCATCAGTATAAATGTATTATCCAAAGTTAAATGGAGGTTTATAGACAGTCAAGTATTGAAATATGACACAAAAATGTGGTCGTGCCATCCCCAACACATTGCTGTTTTTAGACTTGTGATAAGAATCTATGTAATGGACTTTCAAAACATCTCGTTGACCCTGCAGAGACTCTTGATTAACCTGCCGAGATGTCGAGAGTAATTAGAAGCAGACAGATACCAGAAGAGAAAGTGACAGATGGTTTTACTCAGGCGGTTGTTCCAAGGTGAGGTCAGAGAGAGGTCAACTCTTCTGAACCCAGCGGAGTTATGTTTCTCCCTCTGACTTATCACAAGTGAATTTTAAAAGGTCACCTATTATGCAAAATCCACTTTTTCATGTCTTTAATACATCAACATGTGTCCACTCTTCTTCATGTCTCTTCTACATCAACATGTGTCCCCTCTGTGTGAAGAGATTCTGATATGTTCAGGAAAAAAGATTCTCTCACTTTTTGTCCTGATCCATTTCTATAAAAACCTGTCTGAAAATGAGCCGATCAGATTTCGGCCACTTTATGATGTCATAACGATGTTTTGGCTTGTGTAACCATTAGCCAATCAACAACCAAGGTAACCCCCCCCCTAACCAAATCTCTCTCAGAGGGGCGTGGGGAGGGGCTCCTGATTTTCATCTAAAGTAACAGACAGAGAATCAGCGCTTTGGAAACAGGGCTGAAACAGAGTGGATTATGGGATGCTGCAATAATCTGTTTGGTGTTTGGAGCCAAACACTTCAGAGACATGTTTTGTATATATCTGAGACCTATAATAAAGTAATGAAAAACAGTATGATAGGGGACCTTTAAATCTCATCATAGATCACATGGTCACACCTTTTGGATTACCTTACTCTCACGGTTCTTCCTCTCTTCGACCCAAACTACAGGCAGTAAAACGGGACAGGGCTAAAGTCATATTCTGATTGAAATATGTTGTTGTTTTACAGAAAGCTTGGTCATCTGAGTTTTTTCCAGTCTAAGTAGATGGAAGTAGGGCACTGAGGCGGAGTGTCAGGGTTCCTAAAAGGCCTCACTGCACATCTGCATCGAGCAGCAGAGGACACACCGCCAACAGAAACCAGACTGTCTTCATCCAAAGGTCAGATGGTAGAATCAGCGGTTACGCACGCTAACACCAGAAGATGTTTCTGTGTCATATTCAGTCATATTCCCACATTTCTGTTGGATGTTATACTAGATGACAACACTGGTCACCTGAAAAGACGTTTAATGTATTTTATCAATTCACTCTTTGATAGTTAAAGGTCCCCTACTATACTGTTTTTCATCAATATATTATAAATCTCAGATATACAGTATTTACAAAACATACCAAATGTAGCATCCCATAATCCCCTCTGTTTCAAAAGTGCTGATTCTCTGTCTGTTACTTTAGATGAAAATAAGGAGCCCCCTCTGCAAGATATTTGGTTAAAAAAAACATAATTGTGCTCTAGGAGGAGATTGAAACTTTCAGGATCTCTTTACACAGAGGGGACTGAATGTTGCATAATAGGTGACCTTTAATGCAACATGGAAAAGATAGATATTTGAATGAGTCAATCGATCCATTACTAGTAGTTGATACATATAAGAGTGTGGCCATCAGAGATTTCACAGATGCGTCCCGTTGAGAGCTTTGTGTTGAAATCACAGCTGCTCTGACTCTGAGACGTATGGGGCCACCATCAGCGCAGCTTCAGCGTTTTGTCTCCTCTGGTTGCCAGTAAAGTCCCAAAGCATGACACAGGAGGTGGGAGCACGCCAGTATCAGCCCATGATTCCATGAGAAAGGAAGTGGGTTGTGCTAAGTGTTCCTAAAATCCTATTTATGAAGTCCTTCTGATCGGCACATGGAAACATTTTAATGTAATTCTGTTATGAAAACAACAATTTTCACATATAATAGATCGCACTAAAAAACATCTACAAAAAGACATGTGGCGTACAGAATTTTGCAATTGTTGTTCCAGTGATGGTAAAATCAAGATGTTCAATGACGCACTGAGAAGTGTCTCCACTCTGCAAGATGTCTCTGTTCATTAGGCGTGAATTTATATCCATTTGATCGGTTAAATATACTGGGCGTAACTGAAGTGTCCATGATGGGAAAAGTGGCTGCATTACGTTTAATTAATTTTAATTAATTCAGCCATTTTTGAGTGGCGTACTTCTTTCCCCTCCTGGTTTTTTTTTCAATACCATGCTCTGGATATCTTTCCTGGATATTAAAAGCTAGCTGTCTTTGTTGTCATTTCAGAATATTTCTGACGTTGCCAGCTAGCAGGCCCTTAACAGGTGAGAACAGCGTACCTATCACATGCACCTGTCAAAGGTTAGCCCCGCCCACAGGAAATTCAAGACTTAAAAAACTATTTTATTAACAAATAAATAAAATAAAACATAATTTTTTTCGATTTCAAAAATGTAAAAGAATGGCTTATGATTTTAAAATTTAGATTGGACATTTTGCAAGCAATCAAATCAGACTGATGATATAGTGTTAATTTGCTATGATAGAGATTAGATAAAAAAGACCTGATGGGAAAGACTATATATCTTTTTCCATTGGGATAAGGGGAAAATATGACAGAATACAAGACGTAAATCTTCAGGAAAAACAAATCGCACTCACAAAAGTTAGAAAAATACCATCCATTTGTATTTGGCTCTGCCTAATCCAGCATGACAAAGGAATACAATTTGACTTTGTATATTTGGGGAAAATGCTTTAAAACAACAAAAAATAATAATAATTTGAATTTTAAATAATTGAAAATGTTATCATAGAAATATTGGCTTGGAAATGTTGTGTGCGTCCAGACTATACAAACACATTATACTGAAGACGCTGGGGATTTGTTTCCTCTTTTCTTTTAAACCTCCCATTTAAGTCAGATAGGAACATGGTTCACTGCGGTTTCTTAAATCATGCATTGAGGTGTTAATCTTTACACTTTTATAGACTCATCAAAGGTCGGATGTCTGGGAAGAAGTCAGTCTTTTTCAAAAGCTGCTCACGATCAAAAGAGTCTATTAAAAATTTGAAACAAAAGTAAGAGTTACAGACCACTTGACGGTTTTGTTATTTATTCATACAAATACACACTATTTGCATAAATCCCATGAGCCAATGCACATAGGAACACTAGTTAATGATTGATTGGGTTATGCTGACTGTATCTATCTGATGTGTCCCCTTCGGGTGTTCCAGAAATAATCACGCAGTTCTCATCTTTATGTGCCCACACAGACGAGTGGGTGCAGGCCATACTGAATACAACACAACCCTCAGACACGTGTTGTGCACGGTATCCATCACTGTGTTATCATGTGCTGATCATGTGTGAGGATGGTCTCTTTCTGGGTCTTTGTGCAGGAGAGACCCCTGAAAGGCCTCGTCACACGACTCTGGGATCAGAAACTCCAGCAGCAGGTCGCACACGCAGTAGATCAGATGCCTGCGTACAATCACACAGACTGTTATTAACACAGACGCTTATATGGATAATAGGGGATATGAATGCATGGTATATATATAATCAATATTGTATTTGTTGTTGTGTGTTGGAAGGCACGAGAGTCTTAAAAGGGAGAGTCTTAAAAGGGAGAGTCTTAAAAGTGCATACTTAAAGGCCAAGATAGCTTTTTTTATAACATGTTTTTTTCCTTTTCATTTTAAGCTAGATTTGAATTATTATTTTAAATTTAGACTCAGTTTAGGTTTACCTTTTATTTTAAATATGTATTTCGTATTTAACTATTTCAGGTACATGGTTAAAATATGATGCTATTGTGTTGGCAGCTAAACACACGTATGATGAGTATACATGGCAAGAGAATGAAAGAGATTAGACCATTACCAACAACTTCTGCTGAAGGTCACGCCAACAATCGGCAAGATTCAAATCCAGATATTTTAAAGGCGTATACAGATACAGAAAGTAGGTTTGTGTTACAACCTTTATATATACAGTCTATGGTTACAACCCTTGTAGTTATACAGTTTAGAGTATTACAGCTTTGAGAGACATTCCTGCCCTGTTTACACTTTACAGCTCCCGAGTGTAGCTGTCTTTAAACAGCAGTGTCATACGTATGTTTACCCGACAGCTCGGTTGTTGACTCACTTGTTTATCTGATGATCCTGTACAGACTCCAGCATGGTCTCCAAGCTCAGTCTGTACTTCTCACTTCCCAGAATATCAGTGATGAGCTCTGCTTGGGCACAAACAACCACACAAATCAAAAAGGACAACACCTATTAAAGGGGGCCCTATTGTGCTTTTCCCTTTCCTGTTGTGTGTTAAATAGGTTTATGTGCATGTCAATGGTCGCAAAGGCTAAAATCCCAAAGCTCCTTCCAGAGGGAGTTTCTCTCCCACATACCTGAGACGCCTTCATTGGACTCCTTTGTTTACTTCTGTAACATAGTGACATCATTGCAATACAAATATTAACCTGAAAATTAATGTCCAAATATCAGATGGCAAATGTTCAGCTTTAGAGCTAATTATCTCATCACACAGTGCTCTAAGGTGAGTGACTTGCATTTCTAGCAAGATTACATATTTTCTTGAATATTTTGGTATGTAACTCATGGGGTGCCATGTTATAACAAGTACATTTAAAAGGAGATTTAAGGAGACATCTATAAATCGAGAAAATACCCTTAAACTCCAGAGGGTTAGAGAAGTATTCACACGGCTATAATCCAACTCAAATGTAAGTACCTGGGATCAGCTGCATCAGACAGTCCAAACATTGCTCCTTGGTTTCTTCTCTTTCTGCAGGACTGCGATCCGGCCAGTGTTGAGCAGGCAGCGTGCCGCCGGGCCAAACAGCTTCCTGCAGGACTTGTAGGTAAATGACCCAACAGGGGGCACTGGTGAGGTGGGCAACACCGACATCCAACCATCTGAGACAGAAAGAGTGGTTTAATGCGATGTGTTCTTTCCTGCATGAGAGTTCCCTACTAGTAATCAGCCAGTGTTTAAAGGTCCCGTATTATACTGTTTTTCATCAATATATTATAGGTCTCAGATATATACAAACAGGTCTCTGAAGTGTTTGGCTCCAAACACCAAACAGATCATTGCAGCATTACCCATAATCCCCTCTGTTTCAGGCCTGTTTCAAAAGTGCTGATTCTCTGTCTGTTACTTTAGATGAAAATAAGGAGCCCCTCCCCACGCCCCTCTGAGAGAGATTTGGTTAAAAAGAACACAATGGTGCTCTAGGAGGACCTTGGTTGGTGATTGGCTAATGGTTACACAAGCCAAAAAAACGTTATGACATCATAAAGTGGCCAAAATCTGATCAGCTCATTTTCAGACAGGTTTTTATAGAAATGGATCAGGACAAAAAGAGAGAATCTTTGTTCCTGAAACTTTCAGAGTCTCTTTCCACAGAGGGGACACATGTTGATGTAGAAGAGACATGAAGAAGAGGGGACACATGTTGATGTAGAAGAGACATGAAGAAGAGGGGACACATGTTGATGTAGAAGAGACATGAAGAAGAGGGGACACATGTTGATGTAGAAGAGACATGAAGAAGAGGGGACACATGTTGATGTAGAAGAGACATGAAGAAGAGGGGACACATGTTGATGTAGAAGATACATAAGGAAGTGGATTTTGCATAATAGGTGATCTTTAAGACAAACAAGCAATTCAATTAACTTACATGATTGATTAGGAGAAAACAATGACATGCACACAAGGGGGGGGGGGGGGGGAGCAACACAAACATGCACTCTTAAATCTATAAACCATAGCAGGAGCATGGACATTATTTACTGACATGCTTAGTGAACCCTGACACTCCCAGAGGTAATGGGAAGTCCAAAAAAGGAGGCCAGTATAATCAGATAATGACAGCAGGACACTAGAGATTACAAAAGCACAGTTCCCACCGAGTGTGTGGTAGTAACAATCCCAGTGGTAATACTAGATTCCCAGTGAAGCATAAACATTGCATTTAAAACAGAGAATTGTATTTTTAAAGGAAATTTGAGAGAATTTCATGCAACAGTCGTGTGCAACAAACCACTTTTAGTGCTTTGTCTACCAGAAGAGGACCCAGCATCAGGATGTCTAGCTGTATAAAAGGGAAAATAATCTATGTTATAGATTCTAATCATTTATGCAATAATGTGCTCATCACTCAAATGTTGTAGCTCATGAAGTTAGACCTTATTTTAACTACTTTATATGTTGCTGGGCAGCTTGTAGATTCCAATAAGAGATCAATAAAGTTTTATCTTAACCTTAAATATTTGTATACATTTTTTTATTATTATTTTGAATCTGAATCTTTAAAATAATGTTAATAATACGGTAGTGGAAATTAAACAACATTTGACACTAACATTTTGGGTCTGCTTTGAGTAGCATGAAATTAAAATCTTAAAGTGGCTCACATTTTTATTTTTGAGTCAAATGTACTTGTCAGAGGTATACAGAAGCGGAGAGAAAGTCGTACCTCTCAATGAAGGTGCCGAACAGCAGTCTGATGGTCTTCTGTATGTTTTCAGTGCAAAGCCAGCTCCACTGGTCCTTCATCAGCAGGCACAAAATGTTCAAAGCAACGTCTGCCACAGCCGTGTCTGTAACACACAATAATGAGAACACCTACAATCATGACATATTGCACAGACTCAGGAATATTCTGACTTCTAGGAACTCTCTAAATCTAAACACACAGTGGAGCTTTGCTGCTTCCAAGTGGTCAAGCTAAGTTACTACACGTTGCTTTTCTAGGACAGCAATTAATAAGATGTTTCTCTACGGACATAGATTCAAAGGTTTTATCGTCATAATTATGCACATAAGCTACAGTGTAGAAATGGCATTGAAACTCTTATGACCCGAGCTCCTCCCACGATGCAACATATATAATTAAATACAAAAATACCAATAAAAACAAATGCTGTTTGAATATCAACCTGTGCCATGAGTTTTCCAAGAAGTCTTTCTGTCTTTCTCAGGCTTCTCACATTTCTGTCTGGCTGCCTCTTTGCCATTCAAACCACATAAAAGTGTCTCCTGCTCTTGGACAAAGTTCTCCAGGCCAGACAGGGACATACCATTGAGGACCTGTGAGAAGCAAAGCAACATTCAGCTGTTTTTGTTTTAAATTGATCAATCACAGGTGGTGAATCGAGTGACTTACAGCGCTGCCTTCACTAAAGCAGTACGACACTTTAGGGTGCAGGTCAGGTATATTGAGAACTGGTGAAATTTTGCTTGGGAACATATGCCTCCTGCTGTATGAAAAACACAAAAATGGAAATTGAAATACATTTTAAAAATATTTTTCAACAATATTTGCTATTTATCTTGACAAATCCCTGTGTTGTGTTCTCCAAAAGCCTTTACACACCGCTCACCTGTACTTTCTACTCTCCATTGTTTTTCCATCAGAATCTCCCTCAAGGTCCTCCGTTGGGCTGAGAGGCTCAGGATGAGGAAAAGCTGTCTTCAAGGTGTCCAAAGCATTTTCCATCATCTTCAATTGAAACCAAGTTGGAGAAGAGAAGACAGGAGATAATTACATTTCTCAAAGGACTGTACATAAATCGTCATTCCCATTGCATCAAGGGTCAGAAGAATTTCATTGCCATGTCTACACTGTAGCTTATATGACAATAAAACCTTTGAATTTGAATTTTAGTTGATCAGCAAGCTGAAGAGAAATGCTGGTAGGCAGATTCAGTTACCGTCGGACTGAGCTAGCTTAGCATTTCAACGTGCTTTATGCTAAAATAAGCTAAGAAACTGCTTAAGATTAATACATATAAAAACATGTTCAACTATTAATTAAATCATACTCAGGGCAAGAAAGACACTTTTTGGTTAGATGTTTGACCCTTCCCAGGATTACAGAAAAACCATTGGGCTTTTTGTTATGAAACTTAAAGGTCCCATGTCATGGCCATTTCGACTGATCATAATTCCATTGTTGAGGTATACTCAAATAGATTTATATTTTCCATTTTCCAAACTCACATTGGTTTCTCATACAGCATCTCTGCATAATATGTGTATTCACTCTCTGTCCTAAACGGCTTGTTGGAGCTCCTGCCCCCCCCTCCCTATTCGTTCGTGACGAATCCCGATGGGCCGGTACTGAAGTGGGCCGGTCGGATAAGTCACTAGCAACTACAGGGTGTACTTTGAGGGTTTGTGACTTTGCAGACCGTTTACATGCATAAAAACCATCATAACACACAGGGGGACGGGTAACAACCGGAAAAGCCTGACATGGGACCTTTAAGAACTGAAGAACCCATTACGTTTTGCAGCGGATCCGAAAAACGGGGCAGATGCAAGCCTTTTCTCAGTTAATGAAAAACAGCCATGAGAGATGTCTATCCTCTCCAAATGTCCTTGTAGATTGTTCTCACTTTTTAATCTTACTTTGTCAGGGAAATGCCAAACTACATTTCTTACAATCACTCTCTGTCCTCTCCGGATATACAGCATTTAGATTCTTTCTCACCTTATCAATCCTTGACTTGACTAAAGGTCTTCTTCTTTCTTCAAAATATGTGCAGGCGTCTGAGTTTAGAACCAGGAACTCCTGCATGTCCTCACTGTTGGATGTCTCAGGGATACAGCTTAATTGCTAGGAGAAAAAAAAAATCTTTAAAATGACAGAATCACAGCAAGCACATCATAAAAGTTGTGAGAACCTACTTTCAGGAATGTGTCCAGCTGGCTTTTACGGGCTTCCACCTTGTCGCACTCTGCATTGCCAAACGGGAGGTCAGGGAACATTTTCTTTGGACCTTTGACATCTGAAATCCATTACATTGATTTGTGATTAGTGCTGCGTACCTGGACTCACATTCAGGTTCAGGTCCGTACTCAAGTCCAGAGGTTCAGGTTCACCCATGGCTTGTGTCAAGTTGTGTGAGTAACTAAAGTGAACTTATTGTGAGCTAATTATCAATTGAAAATAAACTCATAATCAACTCAAATTCAAACTCGTCAGGTTTATTGTGTTCCAACTTGTGTCGACATTTCTCTACAAAGTACAAATGTAAAAAAAAAACTTTTTGCCACATAGTCTACAAATGACTTATGACAGCAACTACAGTGAACTACTACAAAGTTCAAACATTTATTTCATTTACCAAACTAAAGTAACCAAACAGTCCCTGAGCTGACTGAGCCTAAATCCCTAAAACGTTGCTGAAAGGTAGAGTGTAGACTATACACATTACACTGTTACACACCTACTATACAGTATACACTGTAGTGACTGTACAGTCAGAGTGTACTGTACTGTCTGTACACCATGTCATTTCTACAACTCTACATGTGTACATTATACAGTACATACTACATACATAGTGATGATACAAATGTCATACATAGTTAACTTAAGCATCTATCATCTATGTCACTCGGACAGTGAGGAGACGGTGGACTGTCAAGACTCAAGACACTATGTCTAAGCCAATCACATCGCTAGCTTCCCTTGACGTCACACAGATCTCGCGAGCAGTTGCGATATTTTGCGAGACTTCGTGAGTTCAGTAATGGCCGCCATATCAGAAGCCGACACGATGTTTTTCGTCTTTTCTCAGCGCACATTTCTCGATCTATGGAAGGTTTTAGATGGTTTAGAACAGAAAGGAGAATATACGTAAGTTTTTTTGCGAGTCCAAGTACCGGTTCCCGACGTTCCGGTTTTAACCGGACTTGAACCGAAACTTTTTACAAGTCCAGCACCGGTTTGGCGTACCGGTACGCAGCACTGTTTGTGATGGTGCATGTGTCTTGGTACGTTAAAATCCAATGGTCAATTAAAGCAGACAATCATTTCTTACTCTTGATAACTTTCTTGACTTCGGGTTTCTCCTCTAGACGTGTTTGCAAGTTGAGGAACTCGCTATATCTCCGGTTGACAGTGTGACAGGAAGCCGGTTGTGGAGAGCCACCGTTTTCCGTTTCGCCCATTTTCTCAAACTGTAAAACAGGAAGTGGAGGTTAAAGTGTGATAATCAATATGTTGACTGTTTATAATAATACATTTTATTTAAGGCGCCTTTCATGACACCCATGGACACCGTACAATTTGTTAAATATTCTAAAAGTTCAAGGCAACAGAACATGATAAAAATATAAACATACCATCATGGAGAAGACACTTAAAGTGGACGACACAAATGATAGGGATAGGTTATTCAGAGGAAACAGATGATAAGGAGCACTACAGTGAGTAGGCTGATATATCTATACATCATATAGTTTATATATCTGCCAAGTAGTAGGTGGCATTACCTTTACAGTGTAAAGAGTATAGGGATGTATGCTTGTGCCGCGCTGCTCTACTGCATTGATAGTGCCAGAAATCTGCACGTTCTGGATGTTCATTGGTGCAGCTTGGGTGTTCGTGGTGTCAAAGTCGCAGGGGGTCAGAGAGAATATTTTTGGAGAACATGGCTGGGGTTTCCCTAGGGCTATTCCTGCTGGCCACTGGGATTCCTCGGGCAACACCACCTTCGCCCCAAGGTTCTTCAGCGGACCAAAGCAACCGAACGCCTCATCATCCTTAAAATTCATCACGTTGCAGAAGTTTGTTGGAGGGCCACATTCACAAAAGCCTCCTGTCAGGTCGTCTTCTGAGTCCGTCTGGATTAAGGAGTCATATAAAATCCTTTTGGACTTTATCGAGGGGGAGAAGTGTACGGGCGCGAGGGAACAGCAGTTCACTTTGCACGGTGAGGGCAAACCTGCGGGACAACCTTCCACATTCCCCGTAGAGATCAGGCTCACCATGCTGCTCTGGGAGGAGTCTCTCTCAGACATGGTGCTCTGCGGATCGTCCTGATCAGAGGAGCTTCTGCTGGTGAAGCTGGCTGGATCAGACGATGACAGAGACTTGCAGGTGATCCAGGACTCATTCTGAACATCACATCTGTATAGTCCAGGTGCAGCTGGAAACTCATCCATATTGATTTCCTGTGGTTCTCTTGACTTGGTGATGACGTTGACAATGGTCTGGTTGAGCCAGTCAGGATCGGACACCCTGTTTATGAGCGGCAGCAGCACGTTACAGGTGATGAGTTCTGTAACCACGTAACCGCCGGTCCTGGTTTCCATCTGAGGGTATGGAACCAGTACATTTAAGACGAGGTTAACTAAGGCCCTGGAGTAGCTGAGCTCAGCAGATGCACTGCTCACGGCTGGGTGAGGGGCATCCACTTCACTGTAGAGCCGCCACAGATTCAGGCTCTCCTTCTGCGTCGACTGTATGTGTCTCGCCGCCATGTAGCTCTGCAGGTGACAACCATAAAGCTCCAGCAGCCGTTGAACTAGAGCTTTTCTGTCAACTCGCCGCGCACGCTCCTTCAGTTCCATCACTGACTCCAGCATCGAGTTACGCACCGCACGTTCGAACTCCCCCTCCACCTCAGGCAGCAGAGTTCGATACCACGAAGACACAAAGTCACGCACCGCTTTGTGGACGGCATTGTGGATCTCATTGTTCAACCTCCACTCATGTTCAGGTGAGTACAGAGGTGGGTTCATACTGCCAAGAGGCAAAAAGTGTTCCAGATGGAGAAAGCTGTTTGTGTCCAGTATGACGCGGGACCCCAGCCAACCGCCGAGGACCACCAAGAGACTGGTGAAGACGCAGAGCAGCCAGACGTTGACCAGCAGGTGGAAGAGGACGAGCCATGCCAGCAGAGCTCCGAACCCCAAAACCCTCCGCTGCCCAAACACCTCTGATAAAGTCCAGTGAATGGAGCTCTTTGTGGGAGGCATTGCAGTCAGCAGGGGAATGGTCTCCTGTTGAAAAACATATGGATATATCAGTTTTCTGACATGCACAAAAAATAAGAATAGTAGTGCTTGCTTCAGTTGATTTCCTCACATGATGTCGTCTTAGTTGCACAATGTTGCTGTATAATGACTTTTCACTGTTGTTTTGAACTTTCTTTATTCAAACTATTTTCAACACTGAGCTGACAACTTTGGCAATTATATGATGATGTACTATATGTACTAAATGACGTTTTAAATGTACTACCCACCTGTCCAAATCAAATAACATTAACCAAATCTCAGTCACAATACAGTTTACTGCACTGTAGGTAAATAATAAGGTAAATGTCTGAAAACCAGCACAACATACTGATCAGCCTACAGGACTACAAGCAATAGCATTGAAGCTACTTGAGATGCCTCAGGCAAACCTTGATTACAGATACTGCATACCTAGCAAATGGGGCACTGTCTGCTGACATGACACTGTGGTTTTACAGGAATATTTACCCTGCTTTAAAACCAGCTTTGAGAAAATAGAGCATACATTACCTTAAAGGTGTTAGGAGCTTTAAAACACAGATACAGGTCGCATAGGATCCCCTCCTCCTCAAGGACGTGGCTTTAATCCTCCAACAAAGGATTATCTGCGTCAGTCTGCAGAGAAAAGACACACACAGGGCACATAGGGACAGAAAACTAGCTGTTAAGGGAACTTTGACCTGCCAGCAAGCACACATTCACATAAATTGCATAAACTTATGCAGAATACAGAAATGTGTGTTTATAAATAACATAATCAATTATGTTAATGTTAAAAAAAAAAAAGTATGACAAACACATACATAAATAACACCAAATGTTGGTAATTAATCAGAACTAAAACTCTTAAAATATATAATATATATAGCAAAATATATTCAAGCGCTATTGTGCATTTCTGGAATAATATATTCTCATTTTTCATCCTCCATAAAAATGAAATAAGTGAACATGAGAAAAGATACATCATACGCACACCTCGTCTAATTAATACATGTTTTTACTATTATGATTCTTTTACATTTCTCTGCTAGAATTACTCGTCAGAAATAGTAGAAAGAAAAATACTACTTCAGCAGTTTCCATCCAGTGGTCAAAAAACTTAACACATCGTGTTAAAATGTGTAGTAGTGGTAGTAGTAAGTAGTAGTAGTAGTAGTAGTAGTAGTAGTAGTAGTAGTAGTAGAACCTTTATTTAGCCAGGAAAATCAATTAAGAAATTAAGAAAATGTATTCAAAATGTGTATACAACAGTGACTCAATGTCAGGGTTGGGGAAAATCAGGACCCAAATGCAGGATGAGGAGAAGCGGGTTTTGAACAAAAACCTATGATGCAAAATGTACTAATATGTCTTTTATACATGAATATGTGTCCCCGGTGTGTCAGGGAACTCACCAAGTGTCAGAAAACACAACCCTCTCTCTTTTCCTCCATACCAAAATCTCTAAAAACGGGGCTGCAACGGAGCTGATACAAACTGACGGCCCGTCCACACTACAGCTTCGACAGCTTCAAAAACAGTTTCCAACGCGTCTGCCCATTCACTTTGAATGGGGTGACGTCACGTTGCCTCGCTTTTCGCCAAACTGAATTGTGGGTAGCATAGCGGTCCGTCTCCGGCGTCAGAAGTTGAACAATGTTGAACAATGTTCAACTTCTGAAGTAGCGCTGGAGTAGCCAGCGCCAGCCAATCAAATCATATGCCAGTACAAGCTCTAGCCAATCAAACCGCTGCTTGTTTGTCAGGGGTGGGAGATTCATGTGATTGGTTGTTGGTCGAGCTTCAGATACGCCCAGCTCCAAGCTTTTTTTGAAGCTGTAGTGTGGATCGTGCCTCGCCCCCCTCCTTTACAGGGGGATGTGGTCAGCTGCAGCTCATTTGCCACAGAATCGAGAGGGGTCTGCCTGCAGGCCTCCACTCTCAGGACAGTTCCGGTGTAGGCTCCACTGTCAGGACACCTCCACTGTCAGGACAGGAAGGGACAATTCTGACGAACAAGTTTTTTCCCCGCCCCCCGAAGGACTCATCTGATGGAAGTTTTCAAATTACAATGGAGACTCATCACGGAGGTGATGAGTCCACTCACCATGTACTTTGGGTTGGCCTTGGTCAAGCCCTTTTGACCCCCCCCAGCCTGGTTCTCGTAAAAGCCATTTTTCGCTCAAATGACACCATGGAGAAATGTAACGGGAGTTGACAGGGGACTCTGCTCGCCTCACGAGTGCCTATTTTCCCCGGTTTTATTAATTTGTCTTTTTTTGGCTATTTCACCCGGTTCCTTCTACCGGGGACACTGCCCGGTCTCGGGTGTCCCCTCACGGCCTGTATCCAGCCGTTTCCCCCCTCACTCATCCATATATTGCATTTTTCTCCTCTCCTCTTACTGATCGAATGGCAAACGGGACCCCATGTTCCCCTTTAAACTGTGGGGTTTTCTCCGGAAGTTTTTCCTTGTACGATGTGAGGGTCTAAGGACAGAGGGTGTCATATTGTCATACTGATATTCTGTACAAACTGTGAAGACCACTGAGACAAATGTAACAATTGTGATATTGGGCTATATAAATAAACATTGATTGATTTTATATATACATATGTATATAATAAGTGTCAGTACGATTTTATTTTGTATTTGCGTGCATTTCCAGTTCGGAAAGTGGCGCTGTACTTATAGTGGCCATTTTATTTTGTAATTCTTAGTGTGCATGCACTTCCTGTCCTGAGAGTGGAGGTGTCCTCAGAGTGGAGGTGTCCTGAGACTGCTACCTGCAGGCAGGCTCCTATGACAGAATCAGCCCTTGCAAAAACAGGGCTGGAATACAGCAAATAGAGAGAAATGAGGCATGGCTAAAATGCATGAATCGTTTGGTATTTTGAAAAAAAAACTTCACAGACATGTTTTATAAATGGCCCTACAATATATTATTCAAATATTGCATGATAGTAGAGGTCGGAACATGTCATAAGTATAAATGGATGCAAGCATAAAAAAAGGTAAGAACAAACACATGAACAAATAAATGAATAAATACAGGAATACATATGTGTCAGTGTTTTCAGGAAGATTTAATGTGTGTGCTGTGGCTCAGATGGAAAGCAGTTGACTCACGACCGCAGGGTCCCTGGTTCAATGACTGCACAATACGTATATTTTGTTGTTTATAAAAGCTACATAAATGAGATAATGTTGTTAATAAATGTATTCTTTGATAGACATTCATTGGATTGCACACATTGTTTGTGTGGATATGTAGCAAATTAACATTTTAAATAGCACTTAATGACTGATTGAATGGAAATGACAATAAATGAAAATGTAAAATGAAAAAAGCGATCATGAAAATGTTTCCAACAAATAAATAAAATGATTTTAGACCACTTTGTTGTTCAGATATATCACATAATAATAATAATAATAATAGATTTAATTTGTTAGCGCTTTTACAGGTGCTCAAAGACGCTTTACAGATATAGTGAAGGGAAAAGGAAGGAACAACAAATAAATATATAGTAAACAATCACACATTAAAAGCCAGATTGAAGAGGTGAGTTTTTGTAAGTTTTTTGAAGGTGGTGAGGTCAGTGCAGTCTCTGATGGGTTGGGGGAGTGAGTTCCAGAGGGAGGGGGCAGCGACGGAGAAGGCTCTGTCCCCCCAGGTCCGGTGATTGGTGCGGGTGGGGATGGATAGGAGGTTGGCATCTGATGAGCGGAGGCAGCGGGAAGGGGCGTGGTGGTGCAGCAAGTCTGTGAGGTAGGGGGGGGCCTGATTGTTGAGGGCTTTGTGTAACATATGTGTAACTAAATGATACATGAATTGAAACAAAACACGGTATAAACTGAGGAGTGACTCTTGTGAGGTTCATGTATTTTCTTCACTCTGCTCTCATGTCAAGAAGCATCAGATCAGTGCATGCGCTGCATCGTCCAATCAATGAGCGATACACAGTAAGGGGCTGGGCGAGTGTCTGAGGATTTCATCGGAGGATGGTCTGATGGTTCCTCGGTTATTGCTCCTCGCTCCTCGTTCCTCGATCCTCGGTCCTCCGGCAAAAATAAGGCCATTGGGACGCTACTCAAGATGGCACAGACAAATCAACTTCCGGTGAGGGTGAGACCGAGACCGAGGAGCGAGGAAATGAAAAATAAGAGAAGTGAGAAGGGCCCTATATACGCAGCAGGGTAATCACAGGACAAGACACAGCTGGGCAGGGGAGGCAGAAACACAAGGGCAACAGGTGAACACAATCAGACAATCAGACACAGGAGGGCAAACACAGGAAGACCAGACATGGGGAAAACAGCATTTCAAAAATAAACCCATAACTAAACAGCCAAAAGGAACATCATGACACTCAACACATGCACACCTCTCTTGCATGCTTAAAATATATCGTCTGTTATGCTCTTTCCTAATACATCTAATAAACCATCCCCGCACGCCCCTCGAAAATCGAATTCCACGTGAAATTGTGTTGCGCATGCTCAAAGCAGCCTCCCCTCATCTGGTGTTACGTAATAGTGTTGCTGCATGCACTTATATTCATGTGGTTGGTGCAGCAGGACGCGGTCACAAGGCAGCAGTTGTATCCATCCACAATACACGAGGATATGCCTCCTGTGAATATCAGTTCAGGTAAGTCTGCTCCATTTAATACCCGTGTACTACACAGAGAAAACTGTATTCACATTTGGATGGATTCAGCGCTGATGCATGTTACGCGGCGCCCCACATTATACTCTTCCTCCTCGACCTGGAACACACTTCAGCAGGAACTTAAGCAGACCAGTTTGATACCCATCACGGATTTTAAACCCATTTAAAAAAAGCTGGAGAAATCATCTGTGGGTGTTTGCACAGCTCTGACTACTGTATATGGACTTCAATGACTACTTTTTTTACGATGTTGTATTTGAGTGTTGCCTCTGTTTAGTGTCCTCTCTGTCTGTAACTTTGTTTGGTAGTGTTACCACGGAACAGGTCTCTCTTGAAAATGAGACTTTGTGTCTCAATGAGATTTTACACCTGTATAAATAAAGGCTAAATAAAAAAAATAAAATACCGTTATCCCCCTAACCTTATTTCTATGTTCTGCTGCGTATGCATAATAAAACATCATGTGCTGTTACTGCCTCGTTATCACGGTTTGATCTAAAGCAGGATGATGGGCGATCAGGCTGTACAAATTGTTCTTCAAAATACTCTGTAGAAATGAAACATGATACGAGAGGAGTTTCATTTGGATCCACACTGCTCGTAAGGAAATGCAATTTTGTAAATACGCAATGAATACAGGAAATGTTAACCAGGTAAACATCAGACTGCAGGTATTCCGGATTAACTGGTTCCCCGATCAACTGGTTTACAGAGGTGGGGGGCGTGGCCTTCGACTGAAATACACATTTCGATCGCTTCTTCTGTCGTTTATATACATCTTTTGGTATATTTGGCTCGTTAGGAAGACTTTGATGCACATTCAGTACCAGTGTGTGAGGTTGAGGTTACGATGGAGATATCCGGACGCGAACAGCGGGGACTACAAAAAGAAAAACGAGTTGACTAAGGTTCAAAACGTTGCAAGCTCCAATAAATCATTTAAACCAGCTATTGTTGCCCGGTTTATTACTGAATATCGTTCTTAATGTGATACTAAGTCCATCTGAGACCTGTGTACACCTTCAGACAGCCTCCAAGTGAAGCACACGGTGTTTACTCAGAGTTTGAAAGCAGCGTGGAGAAGTCTTCAGCTGTGAACTGTATGGGACCCGCCCAGGTTAAACTGTGTTACGACTTCTGTGGCTATCTACCAGCGATCATGTTTAATATGAAAGACTACACACACATTTATCCCTTTTTATAAAAACAGTATTCTGCAGCACTCATTCAGATAAGATGTGACTGTTAACTCGTTTTGCAAAGATAGCAGCAGAAATGTCATTGCTGCATGTGCAGGTAGACTTTAAAATGCTGATGGGTCATTAATGTTGGTCTCGGTAAACAATATTAGGAATCCTCTATTCAAACATAATAATTCAGTCTGCATCGACCCGAGTCTCAACAGCAAAAATCACTCGGCCATGCGCGTCACTGGTGCGCCACGGATCTACACAAAGTATTACACCGCCACACTTTAATGTCTTGGATGAACCTTGTTAAAAAGAAAGAACTGACTGAAAGCTCAACAAACATTAGAGATCTTACACTGGATCATATGAAACATTCCTAATTGTTTAGGATGTTTGCCAACACTCCAGTGAAGCCAAATAAAACAAAATCACTCTGACCCAGTTATTCCTCCCTCTGACAAACTGAACTCTAGCCGTCACTTTAGCTCTAAATGATCGAGTTTGTAGATCAGTTTCGATGTCGATTGTTCTTGTAGTAGTCAAGGTAAGAACCATAAAGGTATGACTGAGTGTTTATGTGTTTCCGACAGATGATGCCAAGCCTGTTGACAATGGCAAGGCCGAGAAATGCATTACCACCGCGATGAAGGGGCTGGAGACCATTGAGCCTTTGGTGTGCTCTGTAGAAGAAACCCCAGAGCCCATCTCCACTGAGGTACAAGGATCCATTCCTTCATGGGTCAAAGGAAACCTCCTCCGAAACGGCCCGGGGAAGTTTGAATTTGGAAACACACAGTGAGTCACCTGCACAACAACACAAACAAATAACGTGTTTAAACGTGACTAAAGCGTTCATTTCTTCACAGCTACAATCACTGGTTTGATGGGATGGCGTTGCTGCATAAGTTCACCATCGCAGAAGGCCAGGTGACCTACATGAGTCGCTTCCTGAACAGCGAGGCCTACAGGAAGAATAGTGAAAGGGACCGCATCATGATGTCAGAATTTGGTACCCTCGCTTTGCCGGACCCCTGTAAAAACATCTTCCAGCGCTTCCTGTCCCGCTTTGAGATGATGGGTGAGTACACTGAATAAGAAGAGACGGAGAAAATGGAAAACTTGTGACAAAAGGCGAGGGCTCATGAAGATTGACTGTAGTTGGTTTTGTTGGGTGATTGTCTGAGAGTGGGGCTTCACTTTCGGCAGCTTGGTGGTCTCAGAAGGAGCTCAAGAGACAATGGAAATCTAGTGGAAGAAGTTTTGCTGAAAGTATGGGGCCAGGGGAGGAGCTCTAGTGCTCTGTTTACACGAGGAATACATAACATCTGTTGCAGTGGGTTAACCCACACTGAACATTTCACATTCCTGCTGAACTGCTGCTGAAAAGATTCCTGCTGAGGAAGGAAGACTCTTGTTCCTTGAAAAGGCCAATACTGTGTGTTTCTCTCTGTTACAGACTCCACGGACAATGCAAGTGTGAGCTTTGTGAAATACAAAGGTGACTACTATGTCAGCACGGAGACAAACTTCATGCATAGAGTGAACCCGGAAAACTTAGAAACATTGGACAAGGTAATAACATGGAGCCATATATAGAAAACGATAACAGTGTCATTATTTTACATGTATACTGTATATATAAATATACATAATCTGTCTTTATAGTCCAGTTATATCAGCCCTAATCCTCATCTTGCCATTTTGCTCGGTTATGTTTTGTAGGTAGACTGGAGCAAGTTCATTGCTGTGAATGGAGCCACTGCTCACCCCCACTATGACCCTGACGGTACCGCCTACAATATGGGTAACTCCTATGGAAGCAAAGGTAGGTCCAGTTGACTCAACTTAAAGAATTAAAAGACCCACAAAATGTGTGTGTATATATCACTTCCTAAACTCCAATTTGAACAAAACTAGAGAATTCTGGTTGAATTGAAGTAACTGAGGGTTGCGTTTAAGAACAGCAAAGTTATATTTAGATAAAATACTGCACAGATGCTTACATATGGTTTGTTGTTAAAAGCAGCGCCGATGTATATCAATACACAGAGACATTTCTCATATTGATAACTATAACCTGCAAAGTAAATACATGGAAACAAGATGTAAACTATTTGCTTACAAATTGAAATGAAGTAATAATAACTTACATTTTATATAGCGCCTTTCAGGGGACCCAAGGTCGCTTTACAGAAAAAACAGGAATAAAACAAAAAACAGTCAGGCAGACAAAACAACAAATAAATTAGGGGACGAAGTAGAATGGAAATACTCAGGTAAAGTACCTCAAAAGTGTACTTAAGTAGAGTACTTGAGTAAATGTACTTTGTCGCTTTCCATCCCTGATTATCCTGTTTATCAGGAGCGTTGTACAACATCATCAGAGTTCCTCCTGAGAAGTCTGACTCCAAAGACACTCTCCAAGGAGCCAAAGTCCTCTGCTCCATTGTGCCTGCCAACAAGTCCCATCCCTCCTACTACCACAGCTTTGGTGAGACAGCACTCCTGGATATAGTATTCATCTGTGGTGTTTTTATTTCGATTTAAGCTGCCAATGACACCCTTCTCCTGCCTCCAGCCATGTCAGAGAACTACGTGGTGTTCATCGAGCAGCCAATAAAGATGGACCTGATGAAGATAGTCACAGCTAAACTGAGGGGGAAGGCTTTGAGCGACGGCATCTACTGGGATCCCAAACAGGAAACTGTCTTCCATCTCGTGGACAAGCGTACAGGCGAGGTGAGTTGTGATTATAGATGCAGGGAAATCCCCTCACTTCTTTAAAGGTCACCTATTATAATAAATCCACTTCGTCATGTCTCCTCTACATCAACATGTGTCCCCTCTTCTTCATGTCTCCTCTACATCAACATGTGTCCCCTCTTCTTCATGTCTCCTCTACATCAACATGTGTCCCCTCTTCTTCATGTCTCTTCTACATCAACATGTGTCCCCTCTGTGGAAAGAGACTCTGAAAGTTTCAGGAACAAAGATTCTCTCTCTTTTTGTCCTGATCGATTTCTATAAAAGCCTGTCTGAAAATGAGCTGATCAGATTTTGTCCACTTTATGATGTCATAACGATGTGTTGTCTTGTGTAACCATTAGCCAATCACCAACCAAGGTAACCCCCCCCCCCCCCCCCCCATATAACCTGAATTTCCTCCTAGAGCACCATTGAACCAAATGTCTCTCAGAGGGGCGTGGGGAGGGGCTCCTTATTTTCATCTAAAGTAACAGACAGAGAATCAGCACTTTGGAAACAGGGCTGAAACAGAGGGGATTATGGGATGCTGCAATGATCTGTTTGGTATTTGGAGCCAAACACTTCAGAGACATGTTCTGTGTATTTCTGAGACCTATAATATATTGATGAAAAACAGTATAACAGGAGACCTTTTAAAACCTGGATCATCTAACAGTGACTTCTGTTTCGCAGGTTAGCCCGGTGAAGTACCACTCCAAAGCCATCTCCACCTTCCATCAGATAAACGCCTTCGAGGAGGACGGGTTCCTGATGGTCGACCTGTGCTGCGCAGACGACGGTGGAGCCATCAACGACTATCTCATCCAGAACTTACGCAAGTCAGGAGAAGCATTAGATGAGGTCAGTTGATCAATAATATGCTCGTATTGTAGTATTCTCTCTGCTGCTATCTGCACTGTGAGACCGGGTCATTGTTGTGCCACTTCCAGAAACTTGAAAACAGATGCCTTTGCTCCATTTACACTACTAATGTTTTCAATCGATACAAAATAACAAACAAATGATCTGTCATTCATCATGATTAATCACACTTTTAAAATACAAGTATTGGGGGATAAAACAAACATGTGGTGTTGTAATTAAGAAATGCATGACAAACTGGTAAGATAAATCAGTTTATTTTTTACTTTATTACATGATTTCTGATTTATTGGCATGAAGTTCGCCAATTTTCCGACACTTATAAAATGCCGCTGTGATGACCCTCTTCACAATGTGCGCTACACACTATCTGTCCTCTCAGTGATGAACCTCTCCGCTATCTCCCACTCAATCTGCAACTTGAAGAAACTTGTTTGTGCTTCTCCAAAATGCCTCCTGTGACTTCACTACACCTGAAGCGATCGAGTGCAGAACATTTGTCTTAACCACGAGCTAGTGATTGTTCTTCCTGACGTCCAGTGGTCTCCAGTCAGTGCAATGTCTGTCTCTTGTGCCAATTACGGGAGTGACTTTGCGTCAATTTAATTTTTGAACGCGGTAAAGTTCCAGATGATCGCAAGCGTTAACAGGCTAAATCAAATTCCATTCCATTTTGTGCAGTAAACAAAGGTAAAGCCCACCCTGAGAGTCGCCGTTGTGTTTTTTTACCCTCCCTAAATTCCCCAAAATGCATAAACACTGCATTCCTGTGTGGTGTCATTGTCAGGTCTACAACACAATAAGCAGGTCCTTCCCGAGGCGTTTTGTTCTGCCGCTGCAGCTGACGGGTGAGACCCCGACAGACCAGAACCTGAACACACGGCCCTCCAGTACAGCAACCTGTGTCCAGATCAACAAAGATAAGGTGGGTTGTTAAGAACAGTTTGTTTTCCAGACAGCTTTTAAAGTACTCGGCTCATTTACTGGAGTAGAAGAAACAATACTATAATGTAGAAATACTCTATTACAAGTCACAGCATACTTGTTGTAAATAGTAGGCTATAAGTACAATACTTTTTCACCACTGGTAATATCAAATCCATATGAACATTGTCGTGTCAAATGATCATATAATCATTTAAAACATAGTCTTAAACTCTAATTTTTTGTCTTGTATGTGTTTAACAGAAACATGTGTTAAGGGTTTACATTTCAGGAGGGCAAGAGGAAGTGTACAAGGGGGATATGCAAATGGTTGATCCTGCAAACATTGGGACAATAGAGTTGATCCTCTCTTTGTCAACAGGTGTTTTGCCAACACGAGGATCTCCATGGAGACGACCTCTACGGGTACGGTGGCCTGGAGTTCCCTCAGATCAACTACGGGAAATATAACACGCGACAATACCGATATTTCTACGGCTGCGGATTCAGACACCTGGTGGGAGACTCTCTGCTCAAGATGGACCTCAAGGACAAGACGCTCAAGGTGTGTGTGTGTGTGTGTGTGTGTGTGTCAGTCAGTCAGTCATACCTTTGTAATAGCCGGGATAATGAGCAGCGATCCTGAACGCCTCGCCCCTTTACTTATGCTCTTTTCCTGTCTGTGACCTCAGGTCTGGTACCAGAAGGGTTTCTTCCCGTCCGAGCCGGTGTTTGTGCCGTCACCTGACGCTGTGGAGGAGGACGAGGGTGTCATCCTGTCTGTGGTCCTCACCCCCTCACAGGTAGGACTCAGTACAGGAATTGTAGCCCAGATAATAATAATAATCTATATTTGTGTATAGCACCTTTCATACAATAAGTGCAGTTCAAAGTGCTTCACATAGACATTTCACAGAACATGGATTGTGGTGGAAATTCCACCCTTAATCACCTTCTGGTAAGAAAAGAACAAATATACAAGCTTAAACTAAAGTTGTGTTATTTAATAAAGAGTTTAACAGAATCAATCACATTTCCAGCTGGAAGGCCAGATCACCTGTACCACTGATGTAGCTCAAGAATCTGACCCGGTTACACAGAAAAGCAATGTCACACAGGAAGAGGATTCATTCAGCTGGGCAATCCACATTACAGTCCCAAGAAGGGTGGGGGGGAAGACGGCATGTTAATTACAACCCTAACATCCATATGATAACTGCCTGACAATGGTCGGGGCGACACCCTTCAGTCTGAGAACATAGCCAGGAAACCTACATACATATTGAATCGCTGTAAATTCCCATCATATTGATATCATAATACGACGAACAGCTGTCAAAAGGGTGGCAGTTCTTGAGTTACACCAGTGTTATTATGTGTCATTTTATACTGTATATCTTTTTTTATTTAGAGTTTGTTTAACCAGGTCAGGGTGGACACAAAGTCCATCATACAATATACATGAGTCGGATGAAATATTCATAGACCAATTGACACGGGATGCATTTGAATAGTTTAACGCTTAGGAAAAAAAGCAGAAATGTCTGTAGGTTTTAGGTATGCAAAGATATACAGCAAGTTAGTTAGTTCTACTTATAACAAGCTTTCAATTCAAATTACATTTTAAATCCTATTATTTAAAAAGCATGAGCCGTCTGAAGGTGTTGTTGTTGTGCTGTTTCCTGAAAGCATGTTGGGCAAAGTCCTGAACTCAAGTAGTGCTCGCTCTTATTATTAACCTCCGCTCTGTAAAGCGCTTCAAGTAGCAAACACGTTTATTTTTAAAGCAACATTCAAGAGCAGTTGTCACAAAGAGCTTCTCCATGAAAGACAGAGCAACAGATGCAGAGGAAAATGTACAATTTGCTCCAATCAGCAGCAGTTTGTAATAGTCTGTCAATCAGCGCTGTTGCAATACGTTCAAATAGTTTCTAATATTGCACATTTCATGTTTTTCTCTTCTATACAGAGCAGCATGTTACTGACCAGTCCGTGTTGCCGCTGAGCCTCTTGGTTTGAAACTAATAACACATTTTTCTCTGCAGGATAAAGGAACGTTCCTCCTGGTTTTGGATGCAAAGACATTTGAAGAACTGGCCAGAGCCAACGTGCCCGTTAACATGGCTTATGGTTTCCATGGTGCGTTCAATGCCACTCCATAAACTGTTTTTTTATGTATTTTGATTCACAATGTCTCTAAATAAATGTTATACATTAAGAATAATAATAATGCCAAAAACGGTGTTAATCCTCATAACCACTATATGCCCGATGGTACTGAATGCAAGAAATAAAGATAGATGCAGTGTTTTGTTACTGAACTGATCTCTGGTTTTTAGTAACATCCAACAGGAATGCATTTACAGTAAAGAGGCCTTGTTATGCTTTTGGGGGTTTCCTAAGGTGCTTTATAAAGGTTTGTGCATGTAAACGGTTCAAATCCCAAAGAAAAGCCTCTATCGGACTCCTTTGATTACTTCTGCAACATAATGACATCACGATGTAATACTCACACTTCTATTGGCTTGCGCTTCAACACATTGTATGTGATAGGCTAAGGGGCGGGACATCTCTAAGCCGTTGACCAATCACAGAGCAAGCCAGCTAACCAATCAGAGCAGACTGGGCTCTGGTTTCAGACAGAGGGTGAACAGAGGTGCTGCAGCACAGGCAGTGTGAGAGAAATAAAGAGCTTTTTGAACATTAAAGCATGGAGACATGTCCCAGTAGAGATACAAATAAGAAGCTGAACATTTGCTTTAAAGGGATAGTACTTCTGAATTCGGGTGGTTTAAGTTAACTACTTATCCGTAGTAAGTAAATGAGAGATCAGCACGCTGCCATGTTAAAAAAAGAGACGAGTATCAGCATGGACTCAAAGTAATGTAGCAATACGTATTAAAGCCAGTCAATATCAGTTTAAGTGTACGCTACATTTTTACCTTAGACTCAGACAGCCCTTCTCAGGGGAGCTAACGTTTACATCTGTGCTCTTTTCCTAGCCCTCAGACTCCTTTTTAAAAATACTGTAATTTCACCAGAACACAGAAATAAGCTATCGTCTACCGCCGCCTTGATCAATTACTTTTTGAGTGTTATTGATTTGGTTTAGATTAAGTCACAAATAAGTGAGCGAGGCAGACACAGACGAGCAGTTGCCCATTTCCTATAAGCTAAACTAATTGTTTAATTATTAATACAAATATTTTATGTTAAATGTATTTTATAAATAACTGATATGGTACTCAAACCTGTGACATTGAGGTTTCACGATGCTCCACCGAAGTGCCTAATTATACTTTTCTTCAAAGACATTCTTTTGTAATCAAACAATATATTTTTTTACAGCTTTGATTGCTTTTATACTCTCTTTCTGCCAATAAAATGTTTTAAATCTCTCTGGACTGCCGAGTGTTTTTACAATGATGTGGATTGTCTGTGCATCCTGAACACATACAGCTGTTTCATATGAAGCTTTATTATGTATATTTACATCAACCTATTATACAGGGTAAGACAGGAAGTGGATGTTTATTTTAGTGTGTTAGATACCGAATTACAAGTTTTTCATTTCTCTTCGCTAAACCGTACACTCAAGTTTTTTAAATCCACTTCTACTCTTTTTGTTCCCCCAGTCATCTGTAATTATTATCAATATAATTCCTAAGGTAAAGGTTCTTCAAAGTATTTTAAATGAATCTATGATTAACCGGCAGATTCGTGCAAATACAAAATACAACAAATACAAAATACAACAAATACAAAAGCGAATGTAACCCGTGTGCCCTCCTCGAATTTTCAACCTTTCGACGCCTTCGTGGCAAGAATGTACACGCCCATAATAATTGCTATTAAATCCTCATACATCAATATTTCTTTCTACTTTTTGTTTCATGAATCACATAAACAACTTCTAACGTACTCAAAACTACCAAACATTCAATCATTTTCTCGATTTTAACTCTTTAAATGCCTCTTTCATTATTTTAATTATTTCATTTATCTCAAAAATGCCTTCAGACCACATTTTTTGATCTCACTGCCATTGCAGTATAAAACCATGCATTTTGTAATGTCAGCATTTCTTTTAGAAGAAAAGTAAAGTAGAGTGGTGTGTGTGTGTGCATGTGTGTGCGTGTCAACACGAGGATCTCCATGGAGACGACCTCTACGAGTCCGGTGACCTGGAGTTCCCTCAGATCAACTACGGGAAATATAACACGCGACAATACCGATATTTCTACGGCTGCGGATTCAGACACCTGGTGGGAGACTCTCTGCTCAAGATGGACCTCAAGGACAAGATGCTCAAGGTGTGTGTGTGTGTGTGTGTGTGTGTGTGTGTGTGTGTGTGTGTGTGTGTGTGTGTGTGTGTGTGTGTGTGTGTGTGTGTGTGTGTGTGTGTGTCTTTGAAGAGCTGCTTGATTACTCAAAAACAACTGTTAGTGTGTGTATGCACCTGGCTGCCACAGATAAACATGCAGTTTGACCAAGGGCTTATTTCTTTAGTGAGCAGAGAAGGAGAAAGACCTGGAGCAAAGAGAAGGAACTCAAATGAAGAAGCATTTCAGTGCAGAGGAAACTTCAGAAATAATCTTGTAGCCTTCTTCTGTCAGCGAGCTGCAGGACTCATCTGAAGATGACACAAGGTTCGAGGGGGGGTCTGACACTGAATGCTCTCTGGAGCCCAGCATTTCTTTTAGTTCCACTGACCCTTCATCTGAAAGTGGAGAGGACACTGAGGGTCCCGTCCACAGTGAGGGGACAGAGAAGAACGGAGGTCGTTCCCCCAGGAGCTGGGGAAAACCAGGGTGTCCTCACAGATTGTGAGAAGAAATCCCCTCGTGGTGGTGGATGGTGAGCCGGACCCTCAGTGTCCTCTCCACTAAGTAATGATATCCGAAAGACCTCAAAACAGCAGTGCATTAATAACACATGGATACTCAACAGTTGAGTTTTTTCATTTGCTGTAAAAAAAGACAAATCCTCCACTAGAGGTCAGCACCAGACCCCAATTCAGCTGTCAGCAACTCAGTCCTATCAGTGTGTAAAGTAACTAAGTACATTTACTCAAGTACTGTACTCAAATAAGTTCTACTCCACTACAATTCAGAGGTAAGTTCTGTACTTTTAATCCACTACTTTTATTGAATACCTTTAGTTACTTCACAGATCTGGATGAATGATGTGAAATCTAATCAAGTGTTAAATCAGACTTTAGTTCCACCTGGAGTAAATTCACAAGCTACCCTGCAGTATACAAAGCCATTAAGCTGCACCTTTACCAGCTTTGAGAACACTTTCATGATCAATCATTATAAAACATATCATATATATTATTTTGAAATGGACCAATCTGCACAATGACTACTTTTGGTACTTTAAGTATATTGTAATGCTAATACAGTATGTCTCTATGTAACACCTGCACTTCTATTGGCTAGCGCTCCAACACATTGTATGTATCTAAGCAGTTGACCAATCACAACAGAGCCAGCCAGCTAACCAATGAGAGCAGACTGGGCTCTGGTTTCAGACGGAGGGTGAAAAGAGGTGCTGCAGCACAGAAAAATAAAGAGCTTTTTGAACATTAAATCTTGGAAACATGTCACAGTAGAGACACTACATACAAATATGAACCTGAAATTACCATAATATGTCCTCTTTAAAATACTACATTAAATTCAAAATGGCCGACTTCCTGTTGGGATGATGTCTCTAAAATAAATGTTTTCCTTCTAGATGGCGCTGTTCAGCACATTTTGCCACGCCCTTTTCTCAATAACCAGCCCATCTGAATATGTGTGTAAAGTTAAATTCTATAGTGATTTATTGGACAGAAAAAATAGTTCCTTCAGTTTCAAAAGAGTCCTCCCGACTTTGTTGTGCTCACTGTGAAAAGATAGATTATGCTATTCAAGAATCAACTGGAAAGCAAGTAGAAAAAACTCAGGGAACAAATTGATTAAAAAAATAAATAATGGATTAAAGCAGAAGACTAACTGCAGCTTTCCAATTCATTTTCTGAGGCAGTGTGTGTGGCCGGAGAACAGATGCGTATTTCCATAGAGGACGGAACAAAAGGCACAAAAAAAACCTCTCTGTGTGTTCCTGACAGCTGGTTAGAGGAACGGACCCGAACTGTTAGAAGAAAAAAACTTTGAATCAAACATTTATCTGGCCTTTTTAACGTTTTTAGGGAGGCTCTTGGAGTGCAGAACATGCATTAATGGCTACAACTGCAGATAGGACATTATGTTATAACCAAAGTGGATTTATGTAAAATGTAAAATCGATTTTATGAAAAGTGTATGACCAAACACTAGTTTTCTCCACAACAAGTACTCATTATACTGTAAAGTAACTAAGTACATGTACTCAAGTACTGTACATAAATAACATGTTGAAGTAGGCCTACTTTACTTGAGTATTTCCATTTTATCTACTTTGTACTTTAACTCCACTACAATTCAGAGTTAAATCGTGTACTTTTACTCCTCTACATGTATGTAATACCTTTAGTTACTTTACAGATGTGGATGAATGATGTGAAATATAATCAAGTGTTAAATCAGACTTAAGTTCCACCTGGAGTAAATTCACAAGCTACCCTGCAGTTTACAAAGTCATTCACACTATAGCTGCACCTTTACCAGCTTTGAGAACACTTTGATGATCAATCATTATAAAACATATCATATATATTATTCTGAAATGGACCAGTCTGCACAATCACTACTTTTACTTTTGGTACTTTATTTTGATGCTAATACTTTTCTACTTTTACTTGAGTAACATTTTGAATGCAGGACTTTTACTGTAACAGAGTATTCCTACACTCTGGTACTTCTACTTTTACTCAAGTACAAGATCTGAGTAATTCTCTGATTATACTGTACATATTTGTACTGTTGAAATAATTTATATTATTTTTCAATTCACCGTTTATATATATATAGAAGTGGTGTAAGGTATATATGTATGTATATTAACATATGTGTATATGTATTCTTATATATTGTTATTCTCTTGGAAGCAGAGTTGGGTGTAACGCGTTACTGTAATAATATTACTTTTGTCGGTAACGGAGTAGTGTAACACGCTACTTTTATAATTCAGTAATCACACTACAGTTACTAACATTGCCCCGACACGCGTTACTTCGTTACTTACTAAAAATCAGTCATAATCACACTGACAGACAAGAGGGGTTTCCGCCGCAGGTTTATATGTACGTAATCTGCGCGTCCAAATCTCCACGTGCAGTGCTGCATAACATGGCTGAGTCAGCGATAACTTTCGAGGGGTGGAGCCGGTACGCCCATTATTTTGAGTTCGTCCGAAGAATAGACAGGAATGTGACGGTGAAGTGCAAACTGTGTCCAGGCCAGAAGCTGTTATCCACTGCTGCAGTTTGACACTGAAGCTTCGAACGGAGCTTCAACCCTGGACTTCCTATTCCATAAAAGCAGTGCTTCGAAGCTTGCTTCAAATCACGTGACATGTGACGTCCGAAGCAGCAACTGCTTCATTTCCTGAATGAATCACTTGACTGGTTCGCGGTACATTCACGCGATTCAATGCACTGCCTCGTCTCGATTCTGACAGATGACAGGTTGAAACAGTTTCAAATTTGAGCGCTTCAACACATTATGACCGCTCTAAACAATGTGCAATGTGTGGGTTGTTGTCGTAGTTTGCGTTGTTGCTGTTGAGTTGTTGTTGGTATTGCATTTGAATTGTAGTAGGCTATCATTATACAGTAGAGCGGCTCGGGAAACACTTCGAAATGTGGAGAAGTTGTGAACAAAAAGACAATTATCAGTAATATAAAAACAGTTCAATATTTTAAGGAATAGATAGCCCAGTTGGTAGAGCCGGCGGCCCGAATGCGGCTATGTCTTCCGCGCAGCCCGGAATGGATGTATTTTAATCATTGCTTTTCAACTTTAATAACTGATAAAAGGCCCTCTCCTACCAAAAAAATGTCCAGCACTCTCTAGTCTCTTCTCAATAACCCAATACACACAATTATCAATCTTTAATTGCAAATAGAACATGATATTCAGTCTTAGTGTGTGTGTGCATCGAATATTTTTCAAGGCAAAGATACGTTAACCCACTGCAGCCTTCGCCAGGAGAGGTCGCTGTAACTGAAGCTTCGAGAAATGAACCTATTTCCGATACAATTGTCCAAGTGGTTCGACGCTTCATTCAAAGCTTCATTTTGCCATCACTAGTAAACACCACGTCAAACCTCAACACCTGCAAAGAACACATTCTAAGGTGAAGCTAACGCACATGCTAGTTGTTGTTTGTTTATATCAGGTAGTCTGTTCTTCTTCTCTGTTTTTCGGTTGTTGCCTGTTTTGAATGACGAATACACACTAACGCCGCCTGCTGGTAAGAAGAGTTATTGCCACTCACGCATGCGCAGTTCGTACGTGCTCGGCGAGTAAAGTAACGAGTTACTTTATGTAGAGAGTAACGAAGTAGTGTAATATATTACTTTTTTTTAAAGTAATATGTATTATATTACATTGTTTTAGTAACGACCCCATCTCTGCTTGGAAGGTGAAAAACTGAATTTCGATCCTCTCAATAAGGTTGTCTTTCACTTTGACTCTTTACTGGTTTCTGAATGTGTTCATTGTACATTCTGCAAAAACGCATATCTTCCCTGAATCAAACCAGCCCCTGTTATTATTCATTTAACATAGCCTATTCTTCTGATGTAATATTTGTTTTTGCACCATGCATTAGACTAAAGCCTGAATTCCTTTGTGTTGTTGCTGAACACACTTTGGTCAAAACAAGTGTAAACATGTACCGGCAGCGTGTGAATAATCATTTTCTCATCGATCACTCAGCGTCAGTTTGATGCACAGTTTTAGCACAGAGGGAGCGGCTGTGTGGCAGCAGGTTTGTAACATCTATTGAAGCAGAAAGTCGCGTCAGGAGTTGTGATTTTCTAGCAGGATGGTAGATTGTGATCAGCTGTGGCATAAGAAGCACAACATTTATTTTTGGCTTGTGATATGAATAGCTCTGAAAGCTGCGGCTGCCATTTGTGTAAATTCAAGATATGTTTGAAGTCAGACACCACTGAAAACATCTGTGCCGCTGCAGACGTTTTGAAGACACGTTTGGTATATTATTAATAGAAGCTGACCTCAACGATGAATACAGTTTGTTACTGAACACTGAATTTAATTCACCTTGTAAAATCGCAGAGCTCGTCAGTGAAATCTGCAATAATTAATTGTTTTGTCATGAAGCTCATTGATAATCACAATATATCACAGAACATGTTAGTAAAGGGTTGGATGACAACTTCCTTCCTGTTGTTTTGTCACACACATTTCACATCAGACATATTTATTTAACCCATTGTAAATATTTGTAAAAGTTGTCAGAGCAACCAAATCAGTATTCAAGAGAATATCCACAGTACAGTTGGTCTGAAATATGCTCATTTCATCTCATACGGCCTGCTCCTCTTTCACCCTCTGTCTGAAACCACAGCCCAGTGCGCTCTGATTGGTTAGCTGGTCAGCTCGGTTGTGATTGGTCAACAGCTTAGAGATGCCCCGCCCCTCAACCTATCACGTAGAATGTGAGCCAATAGAAGCGCAAGTGTCACATATGGCGCTTTTCCATTGCAGGGCCTCGCTCGGCTTTGTACGGTATGGCTAGGCCTCGTTAGGCCTTGGTAGGCCAGGCTCACTTTATGCTGCGTTTCCATTGAGTTTAGGAACTGGGGTAGTATCTATAGTAACGCAGTGTAGGCGGAGCCGTGACGTCATCTTCAATGCGAAAAACAAAACCAACATCAGCCGTTAGCTGTTAGCACTCAGAGCTCACAGCTCCTCATATCTGTTCAGAAACTAGACAAAAGTTAAACAAGTACAAACCACAGACTGCCTGTGTCATGGAGAATACAGTCGCTGGTTTATTTATGTCTGTAGACCGTTGTTGTGAGTGTGGACGGTCGGAGCATATACTACGTAAGCTTAGCCGATCTCCATTCAGAAAACACGCATTTTAAAAGGTTTCTCGTCTGCCGTCTGTCTGCAGACTTGTCAAAGCATTAATTCATGGTTTTCACTAACCGGTATCAGTATGTTGTTACTTCGGCATCATTTTGAAACGTGTATTACAATTAAATCACGGTCAAATATGTTCATTTTGTTGTAGTTGCCAGCGATTCTCTCTCTAGTAATATAATAAAATAATATAATAAAATAATACAATTCAATAACGTGCTTTAACCACCAGGTGTCCCTTTCTATCAGCTCTGCACCGTTATGGTGTAAATGTACAGCCTATCTACCAATTGGATCAAATATAAAAGTCAGCCGAATTAGTGTTGATACTGCAAGGAGACGTATTGTGTGAAAAGAAATGTAAGATGCTGTTTAATTGCTTATATATTTATGATCCACGTCACGTTTCCAGTTTTGGCGGCAGTTCTCCTGTTTGTCTAGAAGTCTTCTCAGCAGGGCTCTATAAATAGAGAACTACGGCAGATATATCATATTTAATGCAGCTGAACCGTGTATTACAATGCCGTTATGTGATGACTTTCAAAGAGAAAAGCAAGCACACTCGGAATAAAGTATTATTTTATTTTTAAAAAACGTTTTCAGATTTCACATCACATAAACACCAAATCCCAGCATGCATTGCGGCTAAACCATCCAATCATCGAGCTGAGGATCTTGCCTACGTCTGTTTCCGGTTTAGTTTACAACGGATGTATTTTGTTATACAGACATTCCTTCACATTTACATTTTAATTTGCATTAAAGTATTTCGTGAGGCCTTCTAACATGTTTTTAAATATAACTACGGTTGTAGTTGAAGAGTTTGTAAATTAACATGAACCGAAGCTGTTGCCTGGCAACGCAATCGCACAACGTCACGTCCGTTAATTCCACATCCACACGCATGGATTAACATCGATTTAATACATGAATGTAGCCTTTGTTTCTGCTAAAAGAGGTGTCGACCAGCTGGGGCAACAAGAAAATTGGCGTAATCGAGTGTGACTATTAAAAAATAAATCATTATGTCGGGGTAGCATTTGCTTGGCATTTCCGGTTATTTCTCCTCTGGTTAACATGGGTTAACAATACCGTGTAACTGTCACGTTTTAAGGGACGAAATCGTGACATCTTCACGTCTCCCAGCATGGTAAATCGTCACATGTTCACGTCTTGCCGTGATTTAGCATACTCAGCCCGGTTGTTGGCCCGGAAAGAACCTCGATTTTGGAGAGCCAGAAAAACTGTGAAATAGTACCCGTTAGCCGGAACTCGGCCTAGTGGAAACGCAACCAAAAACGGGCCGGGCACGGCACGCTTAAACCGCGCTGTAGTGGAAATGCGCCATTAGTGATGTTACTATATCACAGAAGTACATACGGAGTCTAAAGGAGGCTATTTAATAAGCAGGGGGGAACATACTTGCCAACCCTCCCGATTTTCGAGACTCCCGGTTTCCTCCCGCGGTCATATTTCTTCCTCATTTCTCCCGATTTCTGACAAAATCAGATTTACTCAGGACTGTTTCCACTCGGACTTTAATACAGCTACACCATTGTTTGGTTTCCATGGTAGCGCGTCTCTTTAGTAGCGCGCGCAACTGACAGTCTGAGAGGGTGAGGAAGAGAGTCACAGTAAACTGAACAAGAATCAGCTCCCCCCCCGCGGTAGTTTTGAAATGCTCCCGATTTCTGAAGTCTCAAGGTTGGCAAGTATGGGGGGGGAAGTGTGTGAAAGTGAAACTCCCTCTCGATGGAACTTTGGGAATCAAGCCTTTGCAGACCATTTACATGCAAAACAATGTTACTATACAGGAAAGGGAAAACCCCAAAAAGCATAAAAGGGCCTCTTTAAGCATCATTAGCATAGAATTAGCTCAGTCTTTACCAACCAGAAAGGTACAGTGAATATAAGTTCACTTAAGAAAGTAAATGTAATTCAAATATATTGTAGGGCTTCACAAAAAAAGAAACAGGCACTGTGCCAAAGTTTACCAAGATGATCTACTCTAACATTGTCATTTGACATACATCCAGAGTGTTAATCGGCCTCCACGCCCACACAGGTGTTTTCACTTATTCTGCCTGATTAGACGGCTGGGAATCAGCTCCCAACGGGCTACAGTCAAAGGATAAAAGTGTGTGAGTATAACATTTAAATAAAAAAACTATTTCTGAAAACTGAGTTGTAATACATGACAAAGTTGCACCGAAGATGATGAAGGTAATGTGAGTCCATGCTCCTGCAGAGAGGTATAATCAGTGGAAGTGAAAACACCTGTGCAGCTGAACCACGGGCGTGTCATCAATGTGCAAAGAATCATCGAAATATAAAACACGCAGAAATAAAGTCTGATAAACTACAGACGGAAACTAAAGAAAATAGCATTAGCATAGCATAATCAACTCTAGCTTAGTAATTAAATGCATTCTTGAGAGTTGTGTGGATCTTCTCAATTGTCTCTGAGCAAAAACAAATAAACTGATCAGGTTTCTATCGCCTGACCATCACACACTGTTATTCTAAACAAAACCAATATGCCTTCACGGATCTAATGTCTGCTAGCTACAAGTAAGTAAATAGCTCTGGCTATTATCGCATTAGATATATATTAAAAAAAACATACCACCCTGTCAGAGAAAATACAGTTTTTCCAACAAGTAAAAAGGAAATGTCTCAAACGTTCCTGTCTAATTTGCTTTGTGATCCACGGCATGTTAACAGCTCTGCCGTGTGTTTTAAATCTTCCCTATTTCAAGTATCATCAAACTGTTTCTCTTCCGTGCGCTGCATTCTCGTGTGTGTGTGTGTGTGTGTGTGTGTGTGTGTGTGTGTTTCAGAATCAAGAGCATGACCTCAAAGTACAGTGTGTGATATGTCAGTGTTCCCCTGGCAGACATACTGTGTAGACACACACACACACACACACACACACACACACACACACACACACACACACACACACACACACACACACACACACACACACACACACACACACACACACACACACTAAATCCCCGCTGCAGTCCTCTCAGTACACGCAGCCTGATTCACGTTAACCCATAAAACATGTCTGACATATTAATCAGGTCTGCATGTGGGGGTAGCTCCACTATTGCACTGCTGTTATGCAGAGGGCTCTCATTGGACCGTCTTACGCATCCTAGCGGCCAATAAGAGCAGGCCGAATCTCTCCTCTCCTAGCAACAAGACTCCTTTTCTCTGAGCAGAGCAATCAGCAAACTGACACCCATAATTTTACAATATGAATAATTACAACTTAACAGCTTTGCTGCAGAAACCGGGGAACACAAGTTTATCCTCGAAATCACCACCGCTGCACGTCTCTCCCCTTTCTCTCCCTCCTTCTCTCCTTTCTTCCCTCCTCCTCTCCCTCCTTCACTCCCTTCTTCCCTCCTCCTCTCCCTCCTTCTCTCCCTCCTTCTTTCCTTTCTTCCCTCCTCCTCTCCTCCTTCTCTTTATCATTCTCTCCCTCCTTCTCTCCTTTCTTCCCTCCTCCTCTCCCTCCTTCTCTTTATCATTCTCTCCCTCCTTCTCTCCTTTCTTCCCTCCTCCTCTCCCTCCTTCTCTTTATCATTCTCTCCCTCCTTCCATCCTTGACTCCCTCCTTCACTCCCTTCTTCCCTCCTCCTCTCCCTCCTTCTCTCCCTCCTTCACTCCCTTCTTCCCTCCTCCTCTCCCTCCTCCTCTCCCTCCTTCACTGCCTTCTTCCCTCCTCCTCTCCCTCCTCCTCTCCCTCCTTCTCTCCCCCTTCTCTTTATCCTTCTTTCCCTCCTTCCATACTTGATTCCATTCTCCTCTCCCTCCTTCACTGCCTTCTTCCCTCCTCCTCTCCCTCCTTCTCTCCTTCTCTTTATCCTTCTCTCCCTTCTTCCATCCTTGATTCCCTCCTTCACTCCCCCCTTCTCTCCATCTTGGCTGCAGTGCATTCAGGCAGCTCCTGTCTTATCATCTTAAAGGAACAGCCCTGCATATTTAAGGCTCCCCCCCCCCCTCTCTCTCCGTTGAGGGGCATTGTGGGTAATGGTCTGTACTTGTTGACCTCACAGTGCTGAATGGCGGGGCCTCTAAGGAGGGAGAAGGAATACCTTGGCAAAGAGCTATCATTTCCCTGAGACGCTACCAACCTTTCAGCTTCTCTTTCTGCGCAGATGTTACACATAGCTCCAGTTGTTCAACATCAACAGAAAGAAACAACGGTGCGCTGAATATTTGAAGATACAGTATTCTTATGACACCAAGATAGATAGATATATATATAGATAGATTAATTATAGATAGATAGATACCTATATATATATGTAGATAGATAATAGATAGATAGATAATAGATAGATAGATAGATAGATACCTATATATATATGTAGATAGATAATAGATAGATAGATAATAGATAGATACTAGATAGATAGATAGATAATAGATAGATGGATAATAGATAGATTATAGATAGATAGATACATAATAGATACTTTATTGATCCCAATTTGGGAAATTTTTGCGTTGCAGCAGCATAACAAACAAGGCAATGTACATAAGAGAAATTAAGACACAAGAAATAAACAGTCCAAAATATTTCTTAAATAGAAATAAAATAGCATTAAAAAGTTAAAATATATATACATGGATGTGGAAAATGTACATGTGGAAATACAACTTTCCAGTACCAAATATAATGCAGTATATTATTGAAATTGATTATTCAATATTAAATGGAGTATAAATGTAAAATGTACAGTAGGAGTTTAAGTCATTAAGAGAAGCTAGATGACAAAAACAATAGATTCTATGTGGAAAATGTCGCCTGATTGTAGTTTTGCTGCAATCTTAAATCACTCGACTGTGGCTCTCGCACAGCACCTGTTGCCAGGCTACAGCCGTGCACGTGCACATGTCTGTCCGACCCCTGACCCCGATACATTCCTGTCCTCTGGGAGTGCAGAGCACATGTTACATGTCTGCAGCCCGAGACAACCTGAAATACATGCAAGTACAAAGTCTCATGACCGTGTGCAATTTGAGGCAAATATAGGGACCTTACTCTTGCCAGACTTCTCAAATGTAGCAGAACAATATGTCACGGTCATTATAGGCCCATTGGGGTGGCATGCAGAAAGTGTCTGGCAGGTTGAAAGCAGGTAATTAACTTCCAAGATGACCCCCGGTCATTTTCGACATCTTCCGTCCAGTCTCTGAATTGTCTAAAAGCAGGAACAAAAGCCCCCCCCCCAAAGCTCATTTAGCCCGCTTTCAATGAGGACAGACAAGGAAAGAGCGCTCTCTCTTTGAAGTGTGTTCCCTCCGTCCTGCTTTGGCCCCGCCTCCTCTCCAGCGGATCTGACCGTTACAGTACAAGCGGGGCGAGCACACATCCACCGCTCAACCTTAGGTGACCCTTTGCTCCCATCAGACCCGGAGGAATGCTGCTGATGGGAGTTTTTAATATTCCCCGGCGCTGTGTGCCCTCAAATGTGGCGGTGCGGTGTTAACACAAGCTGACACCGCAGATTAGCCATAGACATCAGGAATGCCGCTGCCTTTTTGTGCCACGTGGACGTTGGCCAAAAGGGCCTTGGGTTGCATCGAAAACAGAGACCTGCGAACAACACGGCCATGACACAAAGATGGACTCTCCTCGGGGGGGCCGTCTTAATGTTAGCTTAGCTTCCTGTGTGTCAAAGAATAGATTTCAAAATACTGCTGCTGGTTTATAAAGCACTGAATGGTTTAGGCCCAAAATACATTTCTGACCTCCTGCTAAATTATGAACCATCCAGATCTCTCAGGTCTTCAGGGACTGGTCAGCTTTCTGTCCCCAGAGTCAGAACTAAACATGGTAAAGCAGCGTTCAGTTATTATGCTCCATCTGGAACAAACTCCCAGAAACCTGCAGGTCCGCTGCAACTCTGACTACTTTTAAATCCAGACTAAAGACTTTTCTTTTTGTCGCTGCTTTCAATTGAACTATTCATATCTTAGACTGCACTGTAACTTTTATCCATGTATTTTTTCTTTTAATGTTTATTTTATTATCTTTTCTTTTTAAATGCCATTTTCTTAATGTAAAGCACTTTGAATTGCCTTGTGTTGAAAAGTGCTCTATAAATAAACTTGCCTTGCCTTGCCTTAGCCAGCGGGCTACAGACATGCAGACAGTGACAGACGGAAAGGTCAAAGGACAGATGTTTCATCAATACAAATCCAAAAAACGCTATAAAGGTCTCCTATTATACTGTTTTTCATCAATATATTATAGGTCTCAGATATATCCAAAACATGTCTCTGAAGTTTTTGGCTCGTAACACGAAACAGATCATTGTAGCATCCCATAATCCCCTCTGTTTCAGCCCTGTTTCAAAAGTGCTGATTCAGGATTCAGGTGATAAGGGGGTGGGGGGGGGTTACCTTGGTTACACAAGCCTTTATGACATCATGAAGTGGCCAAAATCTGGTCAGCTCATTTTCAGACAGGTTTTTATAGAAATGGATCAGGACAAAAAGAGAGAGAATCTTTGTTCCTGAAACTTTCAGAGTCTCTTTCCACAGAGGGGACACATGTTGATGTAGAAGAGACATGAAGAAGAGGGGACACATGTTGATGTAGAAGAGACATGAAGAAGAGGGGACACATGTTGATGTAGAAGAGACATGAAGAAGAGGGGACACATGTTGATGTAGAAGAGACATGAAGAAGAGGGGACACATGTTGATGTAGAAGAGACATGAAGAAGAGGGGACACCCGTTGATGTAGAAGAGATGGATTTTGCATAATAGGTGACCTTTAAGGGACTCATCATGTATTGGTAATACAATATATTTAATGTTGACTTTCGTTTCATCTAAAAACCTTCATAGCATGTTAAGTGCAAAGTTGAAAGAATAGCAAATGCTGATGATCAAGGTCTCTCTAAAATATGTCCTTGGAGTGTCGTTGTGCAACTGAACGCACCTTTTATTTCACGGCTTCAAACGGATTTTCAACAATGGGATGACCTTTATGTCATCTTTAAGAGAAGAAGATTGATTTTACTTTGCAACTTTGAGAAAGAAATGCTGAGAAGAGGCCGCAGGTGAACACCAGCTCACAAGAAGAGGATTAAGGAGGAATGTTTGAATAACTGTAGAGAGTATTTGTGTAAATACAAAGTGTCTGTGGGTCGAGAGTAAGGAAATACCTGAATAAAGTGTTTAGCTCAAACAAACCGTATGATGCAGAAATCGAACCGTAAATAAAATGAATGGACTTCCATCAAATGAACATATCACCTGAAATGTGAATCATCGAGATGCAGAGCTTAAAGCAGAGCGGTCACTACAGACGGTTTAATCCCCTTTAAACTTAAGCAGCTTTAGGTCTTCATCAACACAGGCTCACATAATCACAACTTTTCTAAGCCTGTGCTCATCTGATTCATTAACAGTATTATCAGCACATGATGTTAGGGACATTATTGTCCTAGACTCCTAGATATGACGTGCATGACCAACCCTGACGTCTGTTTATCTCCTTTAAGGACATAGGCTGCTTCAGCCATAATGTTATTGTTCCCATTCTTTGACCGGGCAACACAAGGTCACAGATGGTCTGTTGTAGTGGGCGCACTGGGACACTTCCTTCTTTGTTGTTTGTGGACTCCAAGGTATGAAATCTTCGAGGCCATAAGTGACGTAAGTTTTTAAATCCTATCTAAAAACACACTTCTTGTCACAGTTCTGTCTAAGTTTGGGTGTTTTCACTGTTCTCTGTCATGTTTTCCTCCTGTCGTTAGTGTCCCTGTGTGTTCTCCTCCCTCCTCACCTGTGTCTCGTTAGCTAATTGTGTTCACCTGTGGCTCTTGTGTTTTTCTCCTCCCTCCTCACCTGTGTCTCGTTTACCGATTGTGTTCACCTGTGTCTGGTAATTAGCCCTCCCTGTATTTAGTCTTGTCTCGTGCTGTGTTCAGTGTCGGTGCTTCTTTTGTTGGTGACGGACTCCACCGGTGAGTGTTCTGTGTTTTTCTGTATTCGTTCCATTTTAGCCTTGAAATAAAGGTTTATCAAAGTTATCTGCGCTTGGGTCCTGCTTCCTTCACTCAACCGTGACAGAACTGTGACAGAAACACAGAACACTCACCGGTGGAGTCCGTCACCAACAAAAGAAGCACCGACACTGAACACAGCACGAGACAAGACTAAATACAGGGAGGGCTAATTACCAGACACAGGTGAACACAATCGGTAAACGAGACACAGGTGAGGAGGGAGGAGAAAAACACAAGAGCCACAGGTGAACACAATTAGCTAACGAGACACAGGTGAGGAGGGAGGAGAACACACAGGGACACTAACGACAGGAGGAAAACATGACAGAGAACAGTGAAAACACCCAAACTTAGACAGAACTGTGACACTTCTTCTCTCAGGCTTTCTAGCTAGAGCGGAGCACGACTACTGACATTTCCCTGTGTATTGTTTTTATATTTGCTGTTGCCAAATGACTGTCTTTTTTACAATTGCACTGCAGTAAAATGTTTTTATTACATGTACAGCACTTTGGCTCGACCAAACATCGTTTTTAAATGTGCTCTATAAATAAAATTTGATTTGATTTGATTTGATTTGATTTGACGGATGCAAGTGACTCAGTGTGCCCAACTGTCTAAGCTATCTTATCAAAATATGTTGGTCACTCTCTGTGAAACCAGTTAAATGGGAGAGAGGCGCTCCAGAATTGACGTGGCAACCCACACGTGCAGTCTCACCGTGACTGCTGTGACTTGTGATGTGAATCTCTCCGGCCGAAACTCCAAATAAATCATCAGTGTTTGACATCAAAAGCTCCTGCTCTACCGTGTCTCCTTCCTGAGTCTGTGACTCCCACTGCATTGCTACACAGAAGTTTCCTCCACACATGACACAATTATAGATTGGATATGAAAGTTAGAGTAAAATGACTTCAAGCCTGTGTGTTAGGATGTACAGTTGGGTGGTACAACAACTCACAAACAGGATGCAGATGTGGGACTTGCTAGCCGTCCATCAAGAGTCTTTATTTGAATTTCAAACTAAGTCCTGACCCTCCATGGCATACTGTTGCCCTCACGCATAAAACAAGCTTTTTGGACTTCACTCTCCGCTGGCCGACAGGTGCAAATGCGCTACAACGGCCCAAAACCTGTACATTTGGAGAAAAGCACGATGAAACGATGCAGATATAAAAAAGAAAAAAAAGTTTGTGGTGTTGAGGATCGGCTCAGGGACGAAGTGATGGTGATACATGCCAAAGCATATGCAAAGGAAACCGTTTCACCAACTTGACAACACATTGGTAGCAATTAGCGTTTACTAAAAGCACTACAAATACAAAACAACGCTCAAAACACAGAAAAAGGGGACACTAAAAAGTGATGCACACATCTGGGACCTGGAGCACTTGTTGATTTCAGGAATAATGAAGTTGAAACTGTCGCTGGAAAGTTGCCTAAATAGTTTATCATAATGTTTGTATGGGTGTCTAGGGAGACGTTTTCCTACCAAGTAATTATTCCTCAGAAATGAACTTCCTCTGACTCAAAGAAACCAACTACCTTCAACGACGCTGATATTGAATCACAGCAGGAAACTCAATAGGGGTTGAAAATGATTCATGTCACCTTGGAGAAGCTAACTATTGAGCACCTGAATGAATAACTCACTTATTCTGCTTTAAATAGAACCGGTTTGATTATGTAATACCACAACATACAGACTAAGCAGACTGTTATTGGGCAAATCAATTAAAATACAAAATGAAGGATAGGCCTGTCAGACAGCAGTGGAGGTTTAAAGCTATCAGTGCAAAGACTACATGGTTGGGGGAAGTGAAGCTCTTTATTTTTCTCATACTCCCCGTGCTGCAGCACCTCTTTTCACCCTCTGTCTGAAACCAGAGCCCAGTCTGCTCTGATTGGTTAGCTGGCCGGCTCTGTTGTGATTTGTGACCCATCTGGAAATATCTCGCCCCTTAGCCGATGACGTATGTGTAGGAGCGCTACCCAATAACAGAGCGGCTGTTACGTATAGTGATATCACTTTGTCTCAGCAGTAAACAAACGTCCAAACGTAGCCTTTGCGGACCATTTACATGCACAAGAATACTTATTGGTAAATCATGATTTACAGCCTTGTATACATATCATTTGTTTAATAGTGTAGTGTAGTAAAAGTTAGAAAATATCTAATGAGCTTTGAATCCATCTCCTTAGTGTGTGGGAATACATCACCATGAATCACCATATTTGCATAATTTTGACAAACTATCGTGTCGAGGGTGCAAAAATAACTTTAGCCAAAAGGTTATGAATGTTTAATTCTTCACCACCAACTCAATAGATTTTTTTTTTTTAGTGGTCGGTAAGTGATGCAAGTGTACACGCTAGACGCTACATGCATATTTCACCTGCATTTGGCGAGTAAATGTTGTCTTGGAGAATACACTAAAGTAAAAATCATCTTATAATTAATTTTCTCTTTTTTTTGCGTAATCCAAAAGCAACAGAAAGTAATCAGGCTACCTTTATATTTCAGATTGGGTAACTGATTAGGTCTGTATACCAGGGTTGGGAAGCAACCCTCCCAACCCTGGTATACTACAGATCCCCCTCATATGTAACGAATGAATCACCATCACTTCGTCCCTGAGCCGATCCTCGACACCACAAACATGACACAAACACATCGGAGCTCATCCCCAGCCTCCTGACACATGAGTGTGAAAATGACAGACTGGATCAATACTTTGTTTGGCTCCAGAGCAGCTGCTAGCGAGGAACTGAGATCACAAGAACTCAGTTTCAACGGCCACACCAGCAGCTGCACGAGGCGCTCAATGCAGGGCGGAGACCTGAGTTGGGCGGCTGCCTCGTGCGGCGAAAAAATCTCCATCTGCTACCCTCGAATCTTGGATCGTTCCTCAGCATCACCAGTTTTGAAAAGTTGCCCGGGAGCTTGTGATCTCAGTGTGTGCGTATCAACAGAAGATAAAATGTCAGCGCTGGAAGAAGTACTCCGGTCTTAATTACAAGTTATAATATGGCAGTGTAGGAATACTCTGTTACAAATGAACATCCTGTATGAACTAAGAGTACAAAGTATGAGCAGCAAAATATACTTCAGTACGAAATCTCAAAGTACCTGTTATCCAAAGGGGCTATTTCTTTAATAATATATATTATATCACTGGTTTATAATTAGTGACGCCTCTATCCATTTCAATTTTGTAGCGGGTAAAGGATCAGATAACATTTTGAGAGTGTAGAAATACTGAGTGACAAGTAGAAGTCTGGAACAGGGCCGTATCCAGGATTTCCTAAATACCGAGGTCCAAATATGTTAGGGGGGTTCGGGAGATACCCCCCGAGATTTTTGGGATTTCATGATCTAGTTAGGTGCTTTTTAAGTCCTGTGGGGGGTCACACATTGGATAATATATTGATTTCAAACCATGTCAGTGGGCTGACAATGTCAGCATAAATTATTTTTGAAAGTGTAATACATAAGAATCAGTTGATTGTTACTATTAATGATCTGGACATGCAGAAGAAGCTAAAATGATCACAAAACATTATCAACATTCATTTTCCATGTCTCTCTCCTTTCAATAACCTGCACACTCTCTTCTATCTTCTTTAGTCTCTCTGTCTTCTTCCTGTTCATTACTCTCTCTGTCCTCTACTCTTTCTCTTTGTTCAATCTCTCCCTCATTGTTCACTTGCTCCTCCTCACTTGTCGCTCCTGCCAGTGAATTAAAAGCAATTCAGCCATTTAGTTCATTTCACTTGTTTGTTTGCATTCTTTTTTTACTTTAAAGAGCTTAAGAAATGCTGTTAGCACCTGTTAGTGGGCTTAGTAAGTATATGAAAGAGGTTGCATTTGTATTGTGAAATGTGCCATATGATTTTTTTATTATTGATCTATTTTTAATAAATCACGATTATAACAGCATACAAAAGTTGTCAGTTAGTAACAATCGTTCGTTGCGCCGGAAACATCAACCATTTCCGGCGGTGAAGTCATGAGTAGATCACAGACTGTGTGAATGTGAACATTAATAGAATATCACCTCCCATCTTCAGAGCGATCTGACTATTATAACATTAGCGTTAAGAAAGCTTACTTAAATATCTGCCACAACATAAGCAACCGGATCAAAGTAACATTACGTTGCCTACAGTCAGCGGCACTGTGAGTGCAGACGTCAATGTGTCCCATTATCATTCATATCACATCATAATGTATCATATATCTCCTTATCTGAGTCAGCTGAGCCGTATCTGGCCATGCAACACTCACAGTGTCACATACTGTATGCAGAAGTATTATTTTAAGCAACACATTAAGTTGACGGAAACACTCGAGTCAAATGTATTTAAAGTCAGATCGTGTCTTAGACGGGGCAGTGATATCATAAACCTGTTAATGTACGCATTCAAACACTTGTTCTGTTCCCAGCTTTATTCACCTTGCAGGTGCAGCTCTGTGGCTTTTATCCTGGATAAAGTGTTTAAGTCATGGATGTTTGAAGTTTAACTTCTTCATGTGTCTAATATTAAAGTTCACTTTTCATTCAGGAAGTATGACGCGCTGCGCTGTCAGTACGCTTCTCCATGTTTGTGATTGGTCGAATGCTCCAAATACCACCCCTTTCATGTGAACGCGCACCTAACTAGATAGGACACGGCTGGCTTGAGCGATCCACTTGATAACCAGCTTCGTAGTACAGGCCTCTGGACCCTATGACTCGGAGACTAGTTCTACCAAGGCTTATTAGAGGTAAGAGTGGTAGGAGAGGAGTGGAGTTATCTTTGTATTTAGGCTGCAAGTCGACAAAGGTGATCAAATGCTGATGCTAATAATGATCCATTTGATATTGATTGTCTGCCAATACCGAACCCTGATCCAATTATTCTATTTCCCACATAATACCGCTGCACCGTGTACACTAGCTCTATTTGTTTTTGCCATTGTAATTCACCATAAGCAATTGTTGACTGTAACGTCTACGCCAACCAACTGTAATTTGTAATGTATTATACTTTAACGGTTCTGGCAACCACAGCAGCCCAAATGTTAACGTAAATGTCAAGTTTTCTTTTTACAGTGTACTTATATCTGTACATTTCTTTTCAGTTTGCGTGAAGAAGTGGCTTCAACAGACAGAAGTGCTGGCCAGATTGGGAAAGGCTGGACGCTACACAACGGGAAACATTATGGACATGAACAAGAAAAAACCAAAAACACTTTCTTTGTTGCCTTTTTCTTATATAGTGTTACGGTTTTTGTTACCATTTAAATATTGAATTCTATGTATTACTTTTATTTTAAATCAAATGCATTTATTTTGATGTGTAAGTTGATTTGCAGGTTGGTTGTTATTTGTATGATTATTGTATTGTTACTGTGTATTTTACTATATTAACTAGCTATGTATTAAATTAAAATACTGTTATGAACACTATACAATGTCTTTATTTTGGTAGATACCAGAATACATGACACAATTAATCTTTGTAATATATTTATGTTCTCTTGTTTAAATAATCATACCAGTATTTAATGTGTGCTGGTCACCTGGAATCCTGGTAAGCTCCCAGCAGGGTATATTTAATACTATTATTAAACATAAGCTGGTGATAAATGGATAAACTGGCCAGCTAAAGTGTCCAAAAACCCTCTCCAGCCTAATATCTACTGGCTGGTCAATTTACAACAGCCTGACCAGCTACATTTATCTAAACTGTTTTTTTCAGCAGAGTCATTATTATTTATTTACTATTTATTGAGAATCTCTGAATTATAGTCAAATGTGTATACCAGACTCTGTTCTGTTGCCTGAGCCAAGTTTGTCTGCTACATTACGATATACTATTATTGATTTACTATTTATTGAGAATCTCTATGAATCAAACTCTGTTCTGTTGCCGCATCGGATCTCCGCCAAATCCAGAATCATCACCCCCCCTAGTTCGCTCCCGTCTGTATCTCTACCGCTACTTGAATACTGTGGCTCAAACTGGTATGGTTCCACCACGTTAGACTCACCCGCATGATCTGATTCCACCACACAGGCATCCTCTTCAATACAATCCTCCTCTTCTTGAAAGTGCACCGAGTCTATTGACGACTCACTGTCACTCGATTCTGTCTCCAGAGTCCGACATCAGCCATATAGGTCGTGTATTATTCAACAAGTGTTCTACTTGTGACGTGTGTGACGTCACTAACCGGCGAAAGCTGTTTTGTCCGGAGCGGTCGTGTAACATCGGAAGCGAGCATGGAAAGTTGTAATAAACCACGATTTATAAATACAGCGGACATATTGTCATGAATGACATGATTTCCCATTAATAATAGTATATATATTATCGTAATAAGAACAGTATTGTCCTTCATTTCGTAAGCTCTTTAAATCAGTTTTGTTTGATTCTCAAAAGAGAACAAAGATGTAAGCAAATTGTATGTTATTATGACATCATAACTGCAATAGATGTATGTTGTTTTACAATTATGCCTATGGTCTATATTGTAAATTAAGACTATTGTTATAGATGTATAGATAGATAGCTGGATAGCTGGATAGATAGGGTTATTAAGCCTACATTATTTTGTGTGACTGTGCCTGCAGTTCCTCCCTGACTTCCATCACTTTCTCTCTCTCTCTCGTTCTCTCTGCCTGTCCTGTCTCTTCCTTACCAAAGCTGAGCTTCGACTGACGTAGTCTTTTCATTATATCTGAGTCAGTGTAAAAAGAAAACAATACAATGTTATATCTTCAATGTTTTACTCAAATTGAAAAGAAAGAAAAGCCTTACAACGTTTGTTAAAAGGTAATCCTTCTGACATTGGATGAATGTAATTAACTTTAGCTCTCTAGCTAGTTTATTCACGCTATTTAAACCAAAGTATAGCCTATAGCTGCAATATAAGTTAGTGTGCATGTTGTCGGACGTCCACTGACTAACGTAGAGCGTTCACACAGGATCTGCTGATGAACAGAAACACAAGACTCAGATCTCTAGATACCTCATCACTCCTCCGCTGCTCCGGTACAAGACCGAGCTGCGGTGGTTTGTTGTCTGTTGTTGACATGTCGTCTTCTTCTGTTTGCTTTAACCGAGGCTACGTAGTGAATGGAAGTACTACAAAGAATCCCTTTTAGTGCAGTTATTTCACAAGTTTAGTTATATACACAGCTCGAAAAAAATTACCGAGGTCCGGACCTCTGTGACCTCAATGGTGGATACGGCCATGGTCTGGAATTCAAAATATTAAATTATACTTAAAGTATTTGCCATTTTTTTTTATTCTATATTTTATATGGCTAGATAATAAATAGTACCGGAGGAGGGACTCGGACGGACATCCCGGGGCAAAGCAGAAGCCGAGAAGGGGGACTCTGGCGGACTGCCCGGGGGCAAAGCAGAGATCAAGGAGGGGGTCTCAGGCGGACGGCCCGGGGGCAAGGCAAAGTTCATGGTGGGAATCTCGGGCGGACAGCCTGGGGGCAAGGCAGAGTTCGAGGAGGGGGACTCGGACGGCCGGGGGACAAGGCAGAGTTCAAAAAGGGGCGAAGGCCACAGCGGGCGAACTCAGGGGGCCGGGCATGAGGGCGAAGGTAGCGGCCGGGAAAGTCAAGGGGGTCCCACAGGACATAGGGCGGCACTCAGGGGGCCGGGCTCGAGGGCGAAGACCGCGGCCGGGGAACTCAGGGGGCCGGGCACAAGGACTGGCAGGAGCTGGTGTAACCCCTGGCGGGTCAGACGGATCTCTGGACGGAACATGGGCCAGCGTCAGTGGGACCCCGGACGGAGCAAGAGTTGGTGTCGATGGGATCTCCAACATGACAGGACATGGTGTTGGCAGAAAATCCGGTGGAACCCCCAACGAAACAGGACATGGAGTTGGCAGGATCCCCGGCAGAAGAGCAGTCGGCGGGACCTCCAACGGCACAGAACATGGGGTTGGCAGGACCCCTGGCAGAAGAGCAGTTGGCGGGACCTCCAATGGCACGGCACAGGACATAGGATTGGCAGGACCCCCGGCAGAACAGTAGTCGGTGGGGCCTCCAACGGGACAGGACATGGAGTTGGCAGGACCCCCGACGAAACAGGTGTCGGCTGGACCTCCAACGGCACAGGACATAGGGTTGGCAGGCCCCCCGGCAGAAGAGTAGTCGGCGGGACCCCCAACAGGACAGGACATGGAGTTGGCAGGACCCCCAGCGGAACCTCCAATGGACCAGGACATTGGGTAGGGACTTGAGAGGGGACTTGAGAGGTGACTTGAAAGGGGACTTGAGAGGGAACTCCAGAGTAGACTCGAGAGGGAACTCCAGAGATGACTTGAAAGAGGACTCGAGAGGGAACTCGAGAGGAGACTCGAGAGGGGACCTGAGAAGGAACTTGAGAGGGGACTCGAGAGGAGACTTGAGAGGGAACTCGAGAGGAGACTTGAGAGGTGACTCGAGAAGAGACTCGAGAGGGGACCTGAGACGGAACTCGAGTGGAGACTCGAGAGGGGACCTGAGAAGGAACTTGAGAGGGGACTCGAGAGGAGACTCGAGAGGAGACTTGAGACTCGGGGAGATGGCGTCGGCTGGAGAGCCAACAGGAGACGAGGTGCTGGAGTCGGCCGGTACGCCGACAGGACACGGGGAGCTGGCGTCGGCCGGAGAGTCAACAGGTGACGAGGAGCCGGAGTCGGGACCATGGCTGCTGGGCCCAGTACTTGAGCCGGAACCTTGGCTGGAACTGGAGCCGGAACCATGGCTGTATGAGCCGGTTCTGGAGCAGAGACCATGGCTGCATGGGCCGGTTCTGGAGCCGGAACCATGGCTGTGGGAACCGGAACTGAAGCCTGGATCATGGCTGTGTGGGCCGGTTCTGGAGCCGGAAACATGGCTGTAAGATCCGGTTCGGGAGCAGGGACCATGGCTGCTAGGACCGGCACTGGAGCCGGAACCATGGCTGCTGGGACCGGTACCTGAGTACGAGCTGGCTTCCTGACCTTGCGTCTTTTAGAGGTCTTTTGGAGGCCTTTCGGAGGCTCCGTGGACCTCCAAACGCCAGGCGGAATCCCAAGAAAGGGTCAGAGAATGGAGACTGCCACTCAGGGCTACGAGAAAAAACTCTGAGAAACTCAGGCAATGAGCTTCTCAACCATGGCACGACACGTTATCCAACTCCTTTTGAGCCTTTTTGAGGACAGCCTCTTTGTCCCTTTTAGCCGAGGTTCTAGTCCATTCAGCATAATGACACTGAAGAGTGTACTCTAGGGAGACCAAGTCCAAAAAAAAAAAAAATCTGCTGGGTCCATTGTTGGTCGGTTCATTCCGTTAGGAATCGTGGAAAAAGGTAGGACCCAAATGCAGACTACAAACAATGGAAAAAGGTCTTGAAACAAAAGCGAGCTTTATTTAAAAGCTGATTTACAAAACATGGCATAACTTGAAACGGTAACAGAAAACAACTACACAAAAACTGACCGTGAGAAACATGGAGGAAGACCGGAGAGACAACCAAGAAACATGACGTGAAGGGAGGACAAACAAACAATGAACCGACAGGGGAACACAGGAAGAGACAAGACTAAATACAGGGAGGGGTAACAGCCGGGCAGGGGAGGCAGAAACACAAGGGCAACAGGTGAACACAATTAGACAATCAGACACACCAGGGAAACTAACGACAGGATAACAAGACACAGGTGGGAACAGAACAGCAAAATAACACCCAAAACAAGACAGACTAAACTAAAAACGTGACATGACATTAGGATTGTGACAACACGTGTATATTACACATAATTAAACACATATATTACATGTATATTACACGTATATAAAACCAAGGTTAAAACCATGTTAGTTGGAGTTTTTATCCTGCCAGGTATCTTTATCAATAATAACAACATAATTTATCACTGGCTTTTTATATTAATAATGTGAAACTGCAAAGTAACTAACGTTGAGTAAAAGAAACACTCAAAAACATACTTAAATAAGTTCACCTCATTACTTTCCACCACTGCAAACTGGACCATTCGTAATGCTGGTGCCTTGTGAATACACAAAATAAGAAGTGAAACTCTTTATAAAACGCATCTCTTTTCTGTTCAGCTTATTCACTTCTGATATTAAAACATCAAATCAGATGCGGTGGAAACATAAAATAAATGATGATTAAGAGAAGATGTGAGAGGAGGAAAAGATGGAGGCAAAGTGCGGAGAAGTCTGAGAGGCGGGGGGGGATCGAGTTTGCCTCTGAGTCCTCTGTCATTTATTCTCGGAGAGAGGGAAAAAAAAGGAAAAGAAAATCACACACAAGGCCCCTGTCTCATTTCTATGGCAACCTGAAGGCTATTATCGTACCTTGCCATTCATCATGAAAGGACTCTGGTTGAAGGGGAGCGAGCGGGGGGGTGAGGGGGGAGGACAGTACGCTGCATTTTCCTACGCACAGCTGGGAAAAAACAAAGAGTGAGCGAGGAAAGCTCATTGACACTTTCAGTGTAACAGTTAATGAATGCAAGGATGCATGTTCAACCTACAGGTGTTAACTGCAATTATACATGGCGAGTGGCGACAGCGAGGAAATGCGATCGTTAACCGAGAGACATCTCGATGTATCCTTGGGCAAGATAGTTAACCGTGAGTTCCCGATGGCCAACAGTGTGTGAGTGTGTGTGAATGTTAGCTTCCCTAGAGTAAGTGGTACTGCTAGTGCTCTGTATGAAAGAGGTGTGAATGGGTGAATGACTCGTAGTATGTAAAGCACTTTGAGGCCATAAAGACCTGATAAAGCACTGTATACAATACAGTAAGTACAGTCCATTTACCATAGTGCTTTGACTTCATGTGGTGGCGGTTTGGAAATTTGACAGAGGAGGAAAGTCATTAAGTACTATTTTATCATATTTGCATTTTACTTGAGTATTTACATTTGATTGTGCTTGGTACTTCTCCTCCATAACAATTAAAGGTCCTGATTTTAGTATTACTTCTGCACAATGGCCCATATGAGAATTATATAAAGTACAAAAAGTAATATTAGCTAAATGTCCAAAAGTAAAAGGACTCGTTATGCAGAATGGATCGCCTCACATTATTTCATTATTATGATCATTATTTTATACTGGTTTTATACATATCAGTGTTGTAGTTTTTCAATGTGGATTAAATTCAGACACTTGAAATACAGCGGAGTTAAGTGGTATAGTATTGCATTATACTGTACCATATCAGCATCCTGTCTTTTTATAAGTAATACATGACTATGTAACGTGTTAATATACATGTAGTATAGTAAAAAGTACAATATTTGCTTCCAACATAGCAGAGTAGAAGTATAAGGTAGTTTTAAATAGAAATACTTAAGTACAAATATGTCAAAAACGTAGTAAAGTAGGCCTACAATACTTGAGTAAATATACTTAAGTGCAGTACTTGAGTAAATGTACAGTTGTAACACTGCAAGTAACTTTAATACATAGAGCTAATGAAAGAACATGAAATAAGTTTGCATGTTGCACAAAAAAATACGATTTAAAGGGGGCCTATGATGGAAAATGCACTTTGTGATGTCTTTTATACATCAACATGTGTCCCCGGTGTGTCAGGGAACTCACGCAGCATCAGAAAATAAAACCCTCTCTCTTTTCCTCCGTACCCAAATCTCTAAAAATGGGGCTACAACGTAGCTGATTCAGATTTGCGTCCGATATGACGTAATGTCGGAAATGTGGGCTGGCTTTACGCCCACGGCCCTATCAGAAAGTTGCTATCAGAAACAATGCCCGACTGTTTTGGACATAATATGGTCGGTGTTTACATTAGCATCGCTAACACTCAGAGCTAACCTGTACTAGAGAGCATGTGTGTGAAGAAGCAGGAAATAAAAAGGAACTCACCTTGTGGTATAACCGGCAAGAGAGAAAGCCTTTGACCTCCAGACTGTTTCAGAAACAATCCTTGATAATCCATGATATGGCATTTCATCACGACAGTATTTAGTTTAGACGGTAGCTGCCGGGTCCCGCATGAGCTCAGCCCCCTCCTTTTTTTAAATGTTATCCATTTTATTTATTTGTTAAGCTTTATACATAAAATCAGCACTTTTGAAACAGGAAGTGAAATGGAGGGATATGAGGCACGGCTAGAATGGGTGATCTGTTTGGTATTTTGAGCAAAACACTTCATAGACATGTTTTTTATATATCTGAGCCCTATGCTATTGCCTAAAAATAGCATGATAGGTGACCTTTAAAACAACTCTCCATGATTGAGTTGGTTGTGAGGGAGGTTGAATAAGTTTCAGTTGCTAACAGTGTGTGAGCAGAGAGAGAGGGTTAGTGTGACAGAGCGTTAGAGCCAGAGTCCATTCTCTCATCCCCAGAGAGACCAGAGCGGCCATATTAACATTCTCCACAGAAAGGCCACAGGATCTGCCTTCAATGCCGTCTGAATCCAAACAAAAGACAGTGTGTGTGTGTGTGTGCGTGAGAGAGAGAGAGAGAGAGAGAGAGAGAGAGAGAGAGAGAGAGAGAGAGAGAGAAAAAAAGAGAGAAAGAGAGACAGGCTGGGGGTGTGGGTAACTGTGTGTAAGACGAGTAGAAAAAAGGAGAAGGAACGAGGGGAAAGGGCTACAGTAAGAGAGGAGTATGAATGTACTGCTGCATTCACCAGCTCCAATTGGTTTTGAAGAGGTGGGGACAATTTTTGGAAAATAAAAGCGGCCCTATTACGGGTTTCCACTTTCCTGTAGTGTGTTATATAGGTTTTAATGCATGTAAATGGTCTGCAAAGGCTAAAATCCCAAATCCCACACACTCCCTCCCCTGCCTGAACTGATCCATTGGTCTCCTTTGTTTTTTTCTGTAACATAGTGACATCACTACGTACACTCGCGCTTCTATTGGCTAGCGCTCCAACACTTTGTGGGTGATAGGCTAAGGGGTGGGACATCTCTAAGCGGTTTACCAGTCACAACAGTGCCGGCCAGCTAACCAATCAGAGCAGACTGGGCTCTGGTTTCAGACAGAGGGTGAAAAGAGGTGCTGCAGTATGAGAAAAATAAAGAGCTTTTATTTTTACATTAAAGCATGGAGACATGTCCAGCAGAGACACTACATACAAATATAAAACCTGAAAATTAGCATAACATGTTCTCTTTAAAGCAGGGGTCTCCAACCTTTCTTCATCTGAGAGCTACTTTGAAAAAATGAAAGTGGCCAAGAGCTACTTGCATCACATCGCTTACATTTATTCACATAGCCCTCATTAGTTGAATTAAGCTATACTTTTGTACACGTACGAAATTGCAATACCTAAAGCTTATCACAAATCTTAACTTCGCATCAAGGTCCAAGAAAACGAAAATGTCTCACATATTATTATGGCCCACATAGTAAAAGTAAGTCACTGAAAATTCACATAAATGTCCTTAATCCCCACCTTACAAGCATCGTGCACTTATGGTCAAATAAGTGCATTCACTCTTTTTTACAGTTAGTGAGACGAATGCCACTGCATGGAGTCCACCATAGAGGTGTATGCTGGACCCACCTAGGTTCACTCTAATAGAGTCATTGAAATGTTGATCAGTCAGTCTTGTTCTGTATTTAGATTTAATTCATTCCAGAAAAAGCTGCTTCACAAAGGTATGTAGAACAGAACCAAATAAAGCAGACATGTTCAGTGCTGCTTGGTGAATGTTCTTATAGTTTTCTGGGTCTACAAGGCTCCAGAAATGTTGTGAGTTTTGCTGAGACTTTATAACCTCCATCTCCACAGGATTGACACTGAACAGTTCAGCCATCTTTTTCATCTTCTTCTTCGTCTTGACATGAAATTATAATTCAATTGTATAGGTCTAGCCTCCCTATATCTGTGTGTGAAATTGTTCCATCCTCAAAAACAAAAAACTAATACTTCTGTAGTCTAGCTGCAGCATCTAGCAACGGTCTTCTGTTAAAAAAAGGATACTGAATGTCCTGAATGTGGCATCACACACATGACTTGAGTCTGAACACAGCAGACAACAGCATTATAAAACCAAAAATACTGCATGTGGGTGCACACTCACATTCTCTGTTTTACTGTTACATTAATCCCATGAATGTATGAGATTAAATTAGCTTCATCATATCAATCAGTGATTAAATGAATAATAAAGTTTCTATCGGGTCACTGTCAGCCTGTCACTCATTATTTTCAGGGAGGGGGCGGGGTTTGGAGGAACGGGGAGGAGACGGTGATCGCGGAAGCTTTCCTCCTGCCTTCACAAACTTCACACAAGTATTTATCAACTGAAAATTGCAAGAGGACATTCATACTCTGCAATCCAAGACTTAATTAAATCCACCAAAAACCTGACATGACGATAACGAGTGTTTTTCAAAAAACACAAATCCCTCCCTGTGTGTCTCTGAGCCGCAGCGACACAGGCCTGATTCAGAGCGGGTCATTCTGCTGTTGGTTCTGGACTGGTGTTGCTGGAGAAAGCAGACTGGTCCGTGTGTGGTGTCGCTGTGCCGCTGTCACGTTTGTTCCTTGATCACTGCGTCACGGACCAATTTGATATTCGTGTGACAGAAACAATTCTTAAATGAAAAAAAGTTATTGTCCAGCAGCGGCCGAAAAATCAAGAAGCAACTACGCTATAATCGATAATCGAGCGACGAGCTACTGAAAAGCTGCCCGATCGACGTGTTGGAGAGCCCTACTTTAAAGGTGACCTATCATGCTATATTTAAATGATATAGTGTATGACCATACCTATATAAGGTATATTTATACATTTTATTTTTCAAAATACCAAACAGATCATTTTTTAGCCATGCCTCGTTTCGCTCATTTTCGCTTTATTCCAAACCTGCCTATGAAAATTCTGAGCAGCAGCTGACCACGCCCCCAGCAGAAGAGCCGGCGAGAGTCACGTTACCATGCTTGCTGTGTTTACGAGTGTGGAATACACATGTAATCTCAGAGCAATGCATGTGTTCAAGCATATTATCAATTTGATCCAGAAACTGAAGCAGCGGAGGTTTTGGTGGAGGTGCAAACATCTCGGTTGCAGCAGGACGTTTCTGAATGGTTAGTTGACAAGCTGTTGTCCCTATTTATTTTTACTCTGTTACGATGCTTGCTACTTATTCCATTCATATTTTGGCTAATTAGCAAGAATGCAATGTGTACAGTTTGTAACTTAGAGTTTGTAACGCAAACACAGCGATACATATATATATTTATAAAGGGAGACATTCATATTTTCAGCATATATACAATGGCCTCATTGCGTTTAATAGTTTACAGTCCTTTTCTTCCAACATCGTGCAACAACCGTTGGAAAATTCAATAACTTAGGGTGATAAAAAGTATAACTCCAACACCTCAGTTGTCAGCAATGTGTGTTTCATGTGTTTTAAAAGCTCAGTTATTGACTTCTTTCTAAAGGGGTACATGTGCAACTTGCGCCACGATGCCTTCTGAACCGGAGCATGTGCTGCATGGAGATACCACACGTAACATTAGCTTCACTAAGTTGTCTGTTTAGAGAATACATTTTTCACATGTCATTCAATATATGTTTATCACACTAGGTGTAAAGACGGATGCAGGAACATGAGGACTCTGTAACCTGTGTGGTGGACCATCCTGGATTTGGTTTTGACTGAAATTGTAAAACGAATGCTAATATTGTTCATGGAAATAAATACTGGTGTATATGGCTTTATGCAATCTTTCATTCTGTCATTGTACATGTACTATTATATACTACACAGCAATGGCATAACACACCCATGTGTACGACAACAAGTCCACACACAACCTTATGCTTTTGAAATCAGAATATTCTTTACCCATCCAAACATGAATAATCACGACACATTTGATATCAACTCGGAACTTTATTGTCAAAATCAACGGTTATTTGAATCAGGATCAGAGTGGTGATTCCGGCCTGCATTGTCCTCTGATCCGTGAAATGTCTATGTTGGGTTCAGACAGCAGCCAAATTGAACCGTGTGGCATACCCGGCGATGACCTCCTCCCTGTCAGGTTGCTCATAATGGTGCAGGGTCCACAAAGACTTGGTCGAAGATGAGGTCCATCAAGTTGGCCACGTAGCCTGTGCAATGTTAAAAAAAGCACAACAAAAAAAGTGGTTTAGATTAGTATGCATGTCGTCAACAACAACATACCAGGGCTTTAGCTCCGTTTTACTCGTGGTGTGTGTCCCCTCGCATACATACATACAGTGTTGTATCCTAACACACCCCCATTTATATTCATGTGCGCAAACAAGTAAACATGCAAAAGCTTTTCCATATAACGCTGCAAAAAACGGCATGTCTCATTAGCGTAGCGTAGCTTAGCTTACAGATCGATGATATATGATCGTTCTTACAGACTACAATCACAAAAGCTTTTACATAACGCTGGAAAAAACGGCACTTACCTCCAGAAGATTACGTTTGTTATTATAACTTACTCAATATGATTTTTTAGAGGATACAAAATACTAATACATAGGAGAATAAATACTTGTGTTATCGGCTAGGCTAGGCGTGGCTTTACAGCCTTCACACAGATCGCCATTACAGCAGTCTGAACATGTTCGCAAATGCCTGATAATTAAAATAAAAGACAAAGCAAAGACTGCGGAGCGTACAAAATAAAATGTTACAAGAACATATAAACACCTAACCGATTACTAGTTGGGGTTGAGGCGACATTGATACGGCGAAGCTACATGCTACATGCTACATACTACAAGCTAGAGACAGCTTTATCAGGAAAAACACCGCTAAATAAAAACTTACAGCTTCAGAATTGGATGTGTCCTCACTGGCCTGGTCCCGGATGGTTGGTATTGATCCCGGGTGTAGCATTAGTTTGGAGGCATATCCGTGTTGGACTTGAGAGAAGTTCATAAACATGTCCGTGGTAAAATGTTTGGAACACACACACAGAAATCTGCCGGGGTCTTCTGGCACATGTCCCTTGAAAATGAAGTCTAGCCACAGATTATTCTCTTTTTGCACTGATGGCATTGCATGCAGTCCCCTGTTCCGAGTCTTGCAGCCAACAACAGCACAACGTTTAACTGGCTTAGACATGCTAGCAAGAGCAGGCAGAAACACAGATGTGACTGGGGTTGATTTAGCCTGCCGATAGCCTATATGCGAATGAGAGGTTTGGCAATGCACGTGGCCGTGGCTCATTCCCCTGATAGGTGGAGAGTTGACCAATAAGCGGAGTACGTCTTTGTGACGTAGAAAAGTGTCGGAATGTGGATCCATTTTTTTCAGATCCGTTGCAGCCCCTTTTTTAGAGATTTGGCGAAGGAGGAAAATAGAGAGGGTTGTGTTTTCTGACACTTGGCGAGTTCCCTGGAACACCGGGGACACATAATCATGTATAAAAGACGTACAAAGGTGCATTTTGCATGATAGGTGCCCTTTAAAGAATACAGCAGTTGATAGAGTTTTCTGTCACAGAAAAATGAGTACTGGCCAATGATTGTTCTTTTATCCTTGTTATTCAGCCTTTGTGATTGTTTTTAAAGGGCTCTTAAAGAGCAAACAACCGTTGAATCATTCTACCCCATTTTATAATGAGTTAAGATGTGACTCATGACGCCCAACAGTGGTAACATAATAGCTTGCTTTTATTTCAGTTTTTGACCAATCACATTCATTAACACCCCACGCTCGGATAAGGTTTAGCAAAAACACAGAATGAGATGCTATGCTAACTGTAACCAAGTGACTCCGCCGCGACTAATTTCTCGCATGCAGTTTCTATTTATGCACCTGTTTATGTGATGTTCTCTAAAGCACATGTATGGGTTACAAACAAGTCATAATATGTCAGAGGGCCTTCTTTCATTTGACTATACAGTAGATAGCAGTGCTGGTGCCTGGCCGCATCATTGTCATACGCAGAATCAAGTGGAGACAGTTGACCTCCTATAGAGAACCGCAGTGACGCGTCCTAAAACCCGGAAGTAAACTTCTTCCGGTTCCTTCGACAAAAATGTAATTTCTCCATAGGATTTTGGAAAATAGCTGGAAATAAGGTCTATCTGGCTGAAATAAGGTCTATCCGGCTCAACAAAACGTGATCCGTCTCTTAAATGTGTGTCAACCACAGACCTTATATCGAGCTATTTTCCAAAATCCTATGGAGAAATTGCATTGTGTTTTTGTGGAAGTAACCGGAAGGAGTTTACTTCCGGGTTTTAGGACTCGTCACTGTGGTTCTCTATACACAACTCAAACATCTGGCCTTCATCACAGAGTGCATGAAATCTTTCTACCTTCCACATGCAAACTGCACCGTGTCATGCAACCTTTGTCCAATGTGAAGATAATTCACTACACTCATATTCGTGAATATAATGTGGGAGCAGTGAAGCTCCTCAACACTTACAGCAAGATAGCTACCAATCAATTTGAAAATTGATAGCTTGCTGTGTCTGTGATTTATTCACACAGGTAATCTAGGTGAACACAGTTCTCAGGGTAGAAACCAACACAGATGAAGCAGGTTTTAGTTTCTGTACTTCCTACCTGTAAAACCATCTTCCTTAATACCTGATGTCTACTGACACCTTCAGTATATTTATTACACCATTTAGTTGAATACTCGATTCTGATCATTTTTCACTAACAGGTGTTCAAGATTCAAGTTTTTTTTCTATCATATGCACCGTATCTACAGTGTAGTTATTGCAATTAAAATCTTAGGTCCCGAGCTCCTCTAACAATGTAACATATTATATATAGGACATAAGACAAAAAAGGTGTAAGGATAACAGACCGTTGGAAAGGAGGATTAAGGGACTGTGTGCAGTCATATCAATACGCAGAAAGAAGTCTGGACGATTCAATGTCAGCTGTGGACAACAAACATTACTTTTCATTCAGAGAACACCATGGAATACTTGTTTACTTCTATACTGAAGGAAAGCCTGAACACTTGGATTCATGATGGCCAAACTAATCAATGAATTATAGGTAATTCCCCCAGGAGAGGTTTTTAAAAATATGGACTGCATTAAGGTCTCAAAATGGCACTGAACCCATTGATGATCTGACAGTAGGGCAACCCTAAGAACTCATAGACTTTGTGGGATTCAGCCTCAGAGTCGATGAGTGTGGACGTTATCATTGGGCCGTAGTCATGAACCAAAGGAAACTTGACTTGAATTTGGTGTATATGAAGACTTAAAGAATCACCAAAGGACATGAATGTTCCCATTATCTTCGTCCATGATCCTAAACAACATAGATGTGACAAAAACAGATAAACTTTATTACACAGTTTAATGTAATCAAAAGCCTGTTTTTTAAGCCCTAAATTACAGCATTTGTCGTGTTGTGTGTTTGACTGCTTTGTACTCTGAAAGGTTGGTTTACTCTTCAATTTGTCAAACAGCATCAGTCTTACCATTCTTTGATTTATTGTTATGAGTACTGCCTTAATAGTATGTTGACACAAATGTCGTACAAAATCACAGTTGTCTGTAAAATATAATTGTATATCATCAGGAAGCAGAACAATGATAATTCTGTCAACATTTCATTTGTTGGCAGCTTGAGAGTCTTTAAAGGACTGCTTCTAAAAAGGGTCTCAGATAACACATTTACACAAGGCATGTCGTTTTTATACTAAAAACAAGAATAAATGAAGTTATGGCAGTTTTTCCATCTTTTTCTTGAACCACATTCATTCCACATGTTATTAACTCACAGCTCGAGGGACAGAGTGCTGCCTTCACTGACCTGAAAAAGTAAACGTCAGATAAACTCTTTGCACATTTGAACTCAGAAGCAAGACAGCGTTTGAACTTTTATATACGCTTTCACTGTAAAGCTACGGATATCCAGAGACACAAGTTCGAAAAAATTGGCAACATCAGATGTATGGATGTATTCTCAAGGGACGGTTTGTTGTCTTGAAACGCTTTATGATTTCATTAATATAGTCTCTCCTTGGCAGAGTGTCTGAGAGGATCGAAGACCTCCTGAACTCTCTGCTGTTCCACTCTGGCCTCCGCCTACTCACATCCACTCGCTTTTCTCCATGTAGGAATACCATTTCCATACTGTACGCTGAAATGTGTATGCTTTGTTTGTGCTTCACCCATATCTACTCTGTTTGGAAAAGTACTGTATGCACTTTGTAGATCTCTGACAAAGAACGCAGACATTTGTACATCATTTATGGCACTGTTGGAAAATGATTTATCTATTAAATCTAAATCTAAATCTAAATGTTCAGACATGCTCTGTGTAAATAGTGTTTGCAAGAAATGTGAGCATGTGTGAAGCAGCCTTTTTTCTACGATCTGCTCTGTGCAAATATGGCAAAACAGCACAGTTTGTGCCAAACAGAATTCAAATGAGGACTTCTTACCCCGGCTCAATTTCTCCCTCCCTCCCTCCCTCCCTCCCTTACTGAGACACACACAAAGATAGCATACAGTATGCACTCATGTTCCCATTGAGCTGCATGGACAGCCTGCAGAATCAGGGAGAATAGATTTTGATGCATATTTTATAATAATTATTGTATTTGGCGAAGTTGTGGCTGGTCAGTGTTATTGTGCTACTTATGGTAAGTTATTCTAGTTAGGATAAGAGACAGTGCAGGTAAGGCTTTTGCACACGGCACACATCTGCAGCCTCCTCACTGCGACAATCATTCAGGTACAAAGCTAAAAGTTCCCGGTCTGTCGTCTGTTGTCTCTGCAGCGATAAAATGTAAGCATGGGACTATTGTTAAAATGAAAAGGCAAGATTGGCACAGAGCACAAAACGTGGCAGCAGAGAGACGCTGGCAAACACTCGAGGCTGGGTTCGACGGTTTGGGAAGAGTGCAGCACAAGCAGAAACAAGATGGCGGCGATCTGCAGCAGAGAGAGAGCAGCGAGTTCTGTCCAGGGAGAGGAAAGGCAGACAGGAAAGCCGTAACGTGCTCAGGGCGTCTAGGTGCCAAATATCACAGCGATTTGGAACCAGTCCCGCTCATGGACTGAGGCGGGCTGAGCGGCGCCAACACCCATAAGAGCACCTTTGGGTGAAGGGGGCGCGAGAACAATGGAATGGCTGCCTCCCAGACAGAGCTGCCGTACTGCAGTGATAAGGGAACAGGAAGGAGGGAGGAGGGGGGAGGCACAGGAGGTAGACACACCTGCTGCTGGAGAAACATACAGAGTAAACATCGAGAGCTGGGTTTAAACACGAGTGCAGCCTCTCAGCAGCGATCAGAGGGCATCTCAGGACTCTGAGAGCGTGGGGGGGGAGAACAGAGCAGGGAAGAGCTGGGAACGACAGATGCACATGGACAAAACCCTTCTCTTGACATATGCTGTACACTCACAGAACAGATGTGTGTATTCATGCATTTAGACATGAAATATACAGAAAAAAGCTGCATGCTTACGGTTGAGGTTTGCACTCCGAGACATATTATGTAAATGCTTGAAGTTTTGCAAGAGCTAACATCTAACCTAACCTGTTTTTAATTAAATGACAATAGTGACCTAGTTAAACTCACATTTACTTGGTGAAATGCCAACTGATTGATATCTATAAAGAACTGCACATGCACTGAGTATTGTAAATCAAAATAAAATATACTGAACTGTTTTTGCTTCATCTCTAAAAACATGAAAAGTATAGCATCTGTCAGTCTATTCCTTTTGATGTAATGCTTGCTTTGTTTTGTCAATGTCCACCACTGCAGGTCCAGTTGTGAGCACTATACTTGCAGCTACAGAGCAATACAGTATATAAGAGAACGACATAAATAAAATACATTCACACCCAGCATGTTGTCAGTGAGAGACAATGAACAATCCACAGTTCTCTAAATGGTCGGCCATTTTACAAGTTGGAAAAAAAATCAAGCAGAGGCCGGGGGGCAAGGCTGTGGTGGGAGGTCTTAATGTGGCTACCACACACACACACACACACACATATACACACACATATACACACACATATACACACACACACACACACACACACACACACACACACACACACACACACACACACACACACACACAAAAGTACAGTGTAAATGCTTGAACTGCACATATTTCCCCGGAGACACAGGATGACATTTCAAACCCAAACAGATGTCATGTCTAGAAATATTCATGTTGTTCTTCCTCCGTTCCTCTTTCTTACTATACGTCTAGATTTACTCATTCCCTAAATGTTTTTAAATGCAAGACTAGGTAAAACATGTGTGTATGTAGACACAGGGTATGATGACATAATGAACTCCTGCTATAATAACATAAACAAAATCACTAAAACTCGAAGAACCACATGTATATCTGCATATGTTCACATGGAGCTGGATGGAAATATGGAAATGGCAGAATTAAGAACATCCTACAGAGATCAGTCAGATTTGAATGCACTGTCATTGCAGACAAAACACACTGTGGATATGATAGATATAATACGCTTGTTTACTCATAGAAAGGCTAACCTGGGGTCATTTTGAGGCAAGCTTTCAGCTACATTCTCACATGCTTAACTGGAACCTGGAAGTCAATGCTCATTAGATGAATGTTTGACCACATAGTAAAAATGCCTGTTTAATAATTCTCAACACCCTTTAGCATTGTACCAAACATGGCAGCTGTTTCTTTAAGTGTTCATCTAAAAATGCCTTCAAATCAAAGCCTAAAATAGAATCAGACCTCAAAGCTACCTGTGCTTCCAACCACATGATCACTGCATCAAATCACTTCCAAACTAATGAAAGAATGAGGACAAAACATCAAGGAGTAGCGCTACTCAAATGCTGCTGAAGCTCCTGGATAGACTGAGCAGAAGAAGAGGAAGGAGAAGGAGAGGAAGAGGAAGAAGGAGACATGTAAATGATTGCATGCAGTAGTTGGTGGATGGAGGGAGGGCAGAGCTGGAAATGAAGCTGTTACTGAGATCACGGATTACTGAACAATTATAGAAACTGTCATTTGCCTCCAGACGCATTTCAACACACTGGACTGTAGATTTAGGAGAAGTGTGAGCACTGAGGCGACCTGAAGTAGCTCCACATACAGGACTGCTGCCTCACTTATACCACCCTTTAACAGCATCCATGTAAACACAGTACACACTATAACGGCCCGTCCACACAGCGGCGTGCGTTGAAGCTTGCCGGCGGGCGTCTCTGAAACTCTACCAACAACCAATCACATGAATCTCCCGCCCCGGACACACAAGCAGCGGTTTGATTGGCTAGAGCTTGTACTGGCATATGATTCGATTGGCTGACGCTTCTGCCGAGGCGTCAAAAGTTGAACATTGCTCAACTTTTGCAGCGAGCCACGCCAGCAACGCTCCGCGTCGCTTCCCACAATGCAGTTCGACGAAAAGTGACGTCACCCCATTCAAAGTGAATGGTGAAGCGTCAACGCACGCCGCTGTGTGGACGGGCCGTAACAGCTTTTTACTGTAATTCTGCATCATGCTAATCCATAGTTTAAGGACTTGGCACCCATGGGGGTTGCACCCTGCTGCACAAGCACCCTACAAATCTCACTCAACCATGCTTTGAGTTTCCCTTTTAAGCATCCTCTATCTGTGTAACATAAACGCACGCACAAGTAGAAAGAGAAAAAGATGATCATGTACATGAGGTCAAACACAAGTGTACCGAGCTTTCAGTGTCACGCTCTCTCCAGTACTTTGTGCTGCTCTCAAGATAAGGCAATAAAACCCGTGGGACACAGTGAGGGTCATGATGAATTTGTGTCTTTTGTCTGTTATGTAATATAATAAAGTGAAGTGCTAAATCGCATTATAATGGGATTTGCACTTGGCAGAGTGATATTATATGCGCTACAGCATTTCCTGCTGCATATGAATGAATAAATGTTTACAGATATAGTGTGCATGAGTGTGTGTCTACAACTGAGCAGACTGAGTGAGGTCTTTGTGTAACATTAGTCACTCTGGGTGTAACCTGAGTCACAAATTCCTCATCCAATCATTGTGCAGGCCCCAAAAAAAAAAAAAACGGGAATAGTGTGAATGTGACAGCGTTTCGCCATATCACCCCACCTTGTCTGGACATCCCTCGATCCCAGTCACATGTCCCATCGCACCTACATTCCTCTATCAATCTCCCCCTCTGTTCCGGTCCACTGCCTCACACGCTGCCTCTAGTCTGGGTCTATAAACCCCTCCATTTCCTGAAAGAAACCCAATGTTCTTCCTCTCCGTCCTATCTCTGTTTTCTCTGTGTGGGTGGATCATATGAACATTCCCTGTCACCATGCCTAGCCTGATAAGAAAAGAAAAGCCATCCCTTCCTCTCTGCGCTTTGTGTCTTTCCGCCATTAATGTAGGTTACAGAGATGTGCGAGTGCCCCTCGCAGCTCCCGAGAACCCAACCCGTGCACATGACGAAAACGTCACAAGTTAGGGTCTCAGGGAATGAGAGAGGTACAGATTGTCTGGCGTTTCCTGTGCGACGTACGGCAGATCATCGGCTCGCTGAGACTGGAGCAGACAATGGCAGCTTCCTCTCTCGTTGGCTTTGGGCTGTACCCTAAGTCTCAATGACACTAAGTCCAGTCTGGTTTGGTAAGTCGGATCCGCATGCACTCAACGCTTATACTATATAATACATATCATTGTATTCTCTGCACAAGTCGAATACCGATACACGCCATGAATCACAATCGCGTAAAGACTGTAATATAAAACTGACCACATATCAAAACACACACATGCAGTTCTTGCTTGTACTGTAGGCACCACTGAATGGCCATACACACCCAGACAGACAGCGTTTTATTATCACAGGATGTTCATAAGAATAGCCTGAGCATATTTCGGCCTGCCTGTCGCTGCAACAGCCAAATCAGGACACGATTAAAGACAGTATGACATCTTTAATTCTTTACTTGACATGCCGAAATGCTGCACCGTGCACACGCGCAGCATTACCAGTCAGACGACAAGGACATTAGCAGACAGAGAATGGACTGCCGGATAAAAAAATCCCCTTGTATCGCAAAAAAAATGAATAAGCCAAAGCTTCTTACAACTTACATTCTCCCTGAGAGATCTCCCATCTCCAGACCAGGCAGGCTTGTCAGTCCTCTGAGACTGCACCTGTCAATCACGCGGCTATGACTGTACGGAGGGAAAGCTCATTCGTCATGTCGACAGAATGAGATGTGACTGCCCGCGAGATGAAGTGCGGGAGGAATAGGAGGATGGGAGGGTGAGGAGACGAGATGCGAGGAAGAAGAAGATAACTCACCCAGCTGAGCGTGGTGCTGCCGCAGTCTCTCTGTGTGTCTGCGCCCAACAGAGGAGGGGAGGAGGCGGCCAGACAAAATGGAAAGAGAGAGAGATCTGTGAGAGAAAGAAGGGAGCTGGAGAAAGAGTAGAGGATAAGATGTTAGTGCTGCTTGCTCAGGCTTTGTTGAATAGATCGTAGGGACTAGCACATAAGACTAGCTGTCTAGCCGTCTGCTGCTCAGACATGCAAGACTGTACCATATGCAGCCAGAGAGAGATGAAAGGGAAGCCAGGCGAGAGGGGAAAGGGGTAAAGCAGGTGAAATATAGCAAAGACGGGTTCGAAAAGGATGCATGACTTACACGACAGAAACCTATGGAAGAAAGAAGCCATTATGTCGAAACATAAAGCAGCGACAGAAAACCTGAAAGCTAAACCCATTCTTTAAATGTCTCTCCTGAATCAAAATGCATTGCAGTTGGCACCGGGGTGAAAATGTCATGCACGAGGGAAAAAAGAGCAGATCAATGGGCCTGCACCGCCACATGCTTACTATGCAGGAGAGCATGGAAGAAAAGACAAATGAGAAGCAGAGAGAGAAAAAAAAGCAGGAAAGAATAGAGCGAAAGCAGCTTCAATGCAAGGTAAGACTTCTCGAATAATGAGAAGAAAGCCAATGCACTCGGACACAGAAGCATGCTACATACAATCCAATCAAGTCGACATGTGCCTGAATCTCACAACCTGTTCCATTTACATCTCAGCTTTACATCAGATGGAAGTCCCTGTTACTACTGTACCTGCTGTTAGGCTTGAAAACTATGAACATCAGAACAGCCACAGTTTAGTGATAATAGGAAAAGGCGTGTATCGCCTGTTGCTGAAGTGCCTCTATCCGCTGCTACTCACCCTCTTTCTCCATGTGACACTGCTACCCATCTTCTTCTCCCCCTGTCTGTCTCACATTTTCTTTCTGCTCTTGCTCGCTGCTTTCGTCTCACTATATCACAGCTCTCTGTCTGATCCTCCGTATTTTCTTTCCCTCCTCTGCCTTGCATGCTTCATGGATTGCAGACTCGAGTCCCCAGGGCAGAGAAACTGTAGAGCCTCTGCTTTCCCCCTCTGTCTGTTACATGCAGCATCGAAGAAACAGCACAGGCAGAGCGGGGGAAAGAGAAATAAATACCATCCATTCATTTCCTCCCACAGCTGAAATCACTTAGACTCTAAAGGCCTGCTAAATGCAGAGAAGGAGAGATAAGGGAAAAGGTAGCGAGGGAGGGAGAAAGTGGCAAATAGCATACAGTAACAGAGAAAGGAAAGAAGGCAAAGAAAGGCAATCACATTTTTTATCTTACAATGTCTCTTTTCAAGCTCCTTTTCATTAAAAGGAAAGAAAAAAAGAATCCTTCTCCAGTCGGCAAGTCCGGTATTCTGTTCCTGTCTCTCTCCCCCTCTGTGTGTGTGAGAGTGACTGGGTATTACAGCGTGTGTTTCATCGAGCAAAAAGGAGGGTGGGAAGATCGAAAGGAGGGAGTAAGAGAGTGAAAACCCAGTTCAGGCAGCGGTAATTAAAGGAAATGTAACTGGAAGCCTGGCAGTGTGGCAGTCTTGTACTTTATCCGTTTTTAGCCGCTGTAAGGCAGCAGAAAAGTCTCATGAAAAAGGGACGACAGGCAAGATGGTAGGAAAGCGAGACAAATGGGGTGAAGAGGGATTTAGCAGAGCAGGGTTCCTCTGACGGACAACAATGGGCTGAGATCAGTGACAGCAGAGAAATTGCCTGTGTGGTCCCACACTATCACCCTCTGCCCCTCTGCTGGTTACAGTGAGAGCATTCTCCTTCCTTTCTAGGTCACATAGAAAACCATAACCACAACTTAACTCACATGTTTCTCTCTTTAGGACTCCATAATAATCAGAAATGTATAATTGTATGACTCTATTCTACTGTTTTTTTAAGCAAATGCATCTCTCTGGGCCACAGACATCACATGCTGCTTCCTCTCGTCACATCACATGCACTTCATTGAAGTGAAAGGTCTGTTCCCATAGTCTCACCTTTACAAAAAATGCCTTTCTTTACTCTCACTTGCTCTCCAGCGACGCTGACGCTTACAGTCGGCAACACAGAGCTAACATTAGAACAGCTAAACGGGACTATTTATAGACGTTTTTAACGAAGACAAAAAAAACTACACTTAGATTCCACAATGAGGGAGTGGTGTGTGTGCTGGAGGGGGTCACTAGCTCCTGTATGCTGACTGTATACTGTAACACACTTCCCCATGGCCACAACAACGCACACACAGGGATGCAAATTAAAAACACTTAGCTTGTACAAGGGAAAAAGTAAGCAGGGTAATTATGCACCGAAACAAGCGTATGCGTCATGCTGTATCTACTGTAACTGACTCTGGAGCTGCCACGCACTCAGGCCCCTGCTCAGAGCCTCTTTTACTCCAACTCCATCGAACCCGGTGGCCTTGGGACAGGGAGCGAAGAGTTTAAGTGGAAACAGTCTTTCATCATCAAGCCACTCCATGCTCTGCACATCTGCACACCGCACTACGGGGAGACCAGCTCGCCCTAACAGGACTGCATCCACTGCCGACTTTTATACATTGGATCAGTAAAACACTGCCAAAGAATTATTATTCTGAGAAGAAGCATTATTTGCGGCAAACTGTTCATAATAACACAAATACTAAAATAAGGTATACTTGTAATATATATGTATATTTATTGAATGCATTCTTTTTAGTTTATAAAAGTATACATTTCTTACATTTGTTTTATTTCTACAGTATGCCAATATCTTAAACTAGGTGTATCGAAAATGTAGTCTGCCATAAAAAGATCAATACTTAAATATGTCCGTGACGATGGACTAAAAACCACATGTTTTGTGAGAAAGCTCAAGAAAATAATTTGAGTAATAAATCAGCCTGTGCTACATTGCTGTCAGGCACCTAGTTGATTTCAGGGCTCGGTGGTTTCTCGGTTTGAGGAAGGGAAAGTTGTAAATGGCTGTTTTGATCACAGCAGTGTCTTTACCACATAACTGCGCTGAGGAAATATACGATTTTGGTTAAGTGAAACTGAACTTTGTACATAATTGGCTGGCGAGACGGTGTTCTTCTCCCTGCGGCTGCATGGTGTTTCCCTTCAGTGGCATCTCTTTCATTACAGCGGTCCACAGACCTCGCTGCATGCCTTTTCCCCAGCTCCGACCCCCTTGTTGTCCCCCGCTCTGTGACTGTTTTACATTTGTCATATGGGCCGCGATTTTTGCCATGTTCTTGCGGACTTTATATGTTGTATCTTTTCTTATAAAAACAGTATAAATGTCGTACAAAACAAGAGCAATTGTGGAAATTCAAAACATGTTACATGAAGCCATCTGATAGAATGCATTGAAACATAAGTCAGTGCCCAGTGTAACCTCGCACAGAAGTGGGTGTTGAATGAATCCATCAGTGCAGAGCGTGTGGTGTTTCCTCAGGGAAAGCTAGGAGGCTGTACAGTTATCTCCTGAGGTGTCACTCTGAACTATACAACCTACTACCTCAACCTGAGGGACACTGAAGCTGCACCGTGGCTGCTTGTTTGGGCCAAATGGATCATATATATCACGCTAAAACACATTTTACAGCATATTGTAATAGCAAAATAAATGTATCATGATATAGACTGTTAAAACGATACTGTACAAGCTTAGGAAAAGGTGTACAGCTAAAAGATGGCTACATGGATAAAACATATATCACATTAAATTACATTTGACAGTATATCCTGGTAGCGAAATACATGTATCTTGATATAGACTGTTAATACGATACTGTACAAGCTTAGGAAAAGGTGTACAGCAAATGGGGTTGTTTGTTTCCTGCTAATCCATTGATAGCATATCTTACAAATCAAATATTGCACTGAAGAAGTCCTGTTCATTTATTTTCAGCACTGACCCATTGGCATTAATCCTTGTTTGCGCAAAATGGATCAAATATATCACATTAAATGACATTTTACAGTTTATTCTGGTAACGAAATACACATCTTGATATAGATTTTAATACTTTACATTTTAAAGAAACGGTGTACAGGTTAAAGATGTTTCCTGCTAATTAGCATATCTGATTTTACAGAAATATCCTGACATTTTGCACTGCAGCAGTCCCTGTGCATGTCTTTTCAGCGCTGACCCATTGGCCTAATTCAGGTATTTTCCCTGATATCGTGACGCACTGCTACTCTGGGTGGGGTCTCTCTGTAAGGATGAGACACGTGGGGTTGGCTTGGAGAACATCTTGCCATGACAGGGTCTCTGTTGTTCAATTGTCGCAAGGAGAGCTGGGTGTTGTACATGGATTACTGTAAAGCCACTACAGTGATGAAGGTAATGACAGTGTGTCTCACAGACAGGCAGGTGCTGTATTTGCCAGGAAGACACATACCTATAGATACGAGCTTGTGCAGCCAGTCACCACAAGTTCGGATCTACGGGTTTGTGGCAGCTGACAGTACCCCGCCAAGAGCAAATAGGAAAATAAAACACTGAAACAGGAAGTCATTCATGAATCTCACCCTATGAATATTCAACAAACCACTAAGGTGGCGTTCAAGCGAGTCACTTCGAACACAATATTTATTACAAAATCAACCTTTAAAGTATGACCTGTATTTTCACTTTTAATTGTTATTATATTTAAGGAATAAATCAGTGACTTAGAGTAAATTAAAGTAAGGTTCCCTTCATGTATTTGTCATGGTTTGTATTTAATCAGCCATTTCTAACGTGGATGCAATACATATTTCTTTTAGAGGAGAGTTTTGAAATGAAATCACGACAGACTGAAGTCCGGAGCACATGACGTGAGATGGTTGTTTGTGTTTGTGTAACCTACTGATCACATTCCTCGGAGGTCACTGTTTGTTTTTAAAAAGCCAGACAGAATAATAAACTGGATGTTGTTTTATGTGCGGACATAAAAACGTAAAATACCAGCTAACAAATGATTTCAATTCAGAAAATGCGTCTGAGTTTTTTATAAAATATCAGAATATGAATACAAAGGCCATACGGACATGATGTGTATTTATGCTTTTGTATTCTTATAAAAATCAGCATTGAATCGCTAAGAGGCGACATATTGAAATGATTCTAAAATGAGACAAATTGCACCTGTAAGGATACAATATTTGATTTCAGCATAAATAAAGACGATGCAATTATATGATACATTTAGTGGGTCATAAAACAGTTTTCTTCACATTTCCAGGCCGTATAAAAGACATTTACTGTGAAATATCCTCAGGTACGGGGCGGATTGGAAACCACACTGAAACGAGCTAAAAAAACTATTGTAAGTATAATAAATTGCAAACATACCAGCAGGGCATCGATGGTCAGACTGGATCAGAGGGGGGCAGGCTTCAGTGTAGGCCAATGCTTCAGCATAAAGCAACAAACCTATCAAAACAGATACAGAAATCATCAAAAAACAGACTGAGGACAGAACAGAAACGTTGACAGATCAGACACCGGTGCACACACACTCCTGAAAACACACACTTACAACACGTGGTAATCCAAGCATACCCTTGAAACATCAAAAAACTACATCCACTACAACAGCGATTCAATAACAGTTTTAAAAAAGCAAAAGTAGGGTGATAACATCCCATGGTTACGCCCTCCTAACTCGTTGTCCAGAGCCCATTTTTCCGGGGTACAAAAAACCTCAAATCGCCTTTAAAAAAGGTACGGCAAGAGAGAAATGGCAAAAGGTTGAATGCGGTAAGATGTGGATGAGGAGGAGTGGCAGCGCAGGGCTGGAATTTGTGACCAAGCAAAGGAAAGGGTGGTGTTTTCTTTTTTTGGTGCTTCATTCTGCTTGGCTTTTTTTTTTTGGGATCCCAGCAGGATCCTTGGCTGCAGCTCTGTCCCTTCTTAGTGCTGCCACAATTTAGAAATATCCCTTTGTCTTTAACTCTGTTGCTTAAAATCAAATTTAGATATGAGAAAAATACATACAACTTAAAAAGAGAGAAGGAGGAGGAGGGGGGAAAGAAACCGGACAACCAAACTAAAGCGCAAGTTATCAGAGAAAAGGAAACAGCATGAGTGAAAGTGAGAGAGAGGCTTAGCAGCAAGGGAAACAAAAAATTACGAAAAAAAAGTCAAGATGGAAGAAGGTTGTTTCGCGTCAGAATTTTTTTTCTCTGCAAACATATTATCTCCCAAGAGCGAGCTGCAAAGCGTGTCTTCTCTGCTGTAGTCTTACCAAAGCTATGCCACGTAGTGAGAGAGGGAGAGAGAGAGAAAGCAGCAGCCACTTTTTCCTCTCTCCAAAATGGCTGAGGGCCGGGAGAAAGCAGCTATGAGAGGCAGAGAGGAAGAGAGGAGCTCCCCGTCCTGCTCCGGGAGGAATGGGCGATTCAGCATCTCTCCCTTCGGTTGCCTCTCCTCACTCATGCCCTTTGTCCCATTAGCCGTCTTTTAGCCCGGGCGAATGGAGTACAGCTGTGTTTTCGGTCCGTCAGTAACTGTACTTGGCCCACCATGCGACTGTAAACCAGAGTGGCTGGTACGCTCAGTGTCTCTCCCACATGCCCACGTCCTCATGCTCCACTTTGAGATATATATTGTCTTCCAGAAGCAATTTAGGACATGTTTGTTCATTGTAGATTTTCTGTTACATATCAATTTTTGTTGAATAGTGCTATTATTTTCAGCAATGTGTGCCAACGTCATCAAATTACCCAGTTCTTTTATGCCATTTTATCAAATCACTATATTGCCTTGGCTATGAAGTACATAACGCCCTCACCTTTGACCTTATGTACACATTCATCTATAAGAATGTGTAACATTAACAAACTTGTCTTCCTTGCAGTACTTAACCTCAGCAACACTGCTGACAGTAAACAGTTCTAGTAGTATTCAATAGTACTCGTCAGAGCATTTCTACCGGACTTTCTCAAGGTTCTCTCCGCGAGCCGAATCTATTCATCCTATCCTCCTGTGTGTCCTGAAAAGCTCTGCAGATTCAAGAAGAGACCAAAGACTTCATGTAACTTAGAAACTCAAAGAAATCCAAGCAGAACGTTTTTTGTAAAGTAGACACGTGATAGACATAAAAGGACCGTATAGAGCAGTGTACAGTAGAGCTTCTACGCTAAAGCTAGAAGATTAATTAAACCCCCTTTTAAATAAAGAAATGTTCCAGCCGGGTAGGATCATTTTATGTGAGCCCATTCTGGTTTTTCCCATTAAAAGGACCCAGGGGTGGGGGAAATCCACTTCCGCACACTTGATCCTGTTGTTCTTTCTTAACAGCAAAAGGCTTTCTGTTTAATACAGTGGCGTTCTTGTTCTTGAGTATACAGATGTGGGTTTTCACACACTCATTTACTACATATGAGAAAATGAACCCAACGGTGAGGTAACCTGCACCAACGAGGATCTTTTTCAGATTGTAAAGTATCTTTTTTTGTGTTTTCACTGAAGCAGCTGCCCCTCGAAAATGTCCTCAAACAAGACATGATTACTGACCCTGACATCCGGAAGAACAATACAGTAATTTGTACGCAATTCATAAGCAGTTAAAAATTACACAATAAGCTGCAGCGTTCTCCATATTCATATCACCTTAACACACAGTCATCTATGTATACCAGCATGTTGGTATTATGAAAGGACAAATGTTTCGTTCGGGACATTGGGTGTCCTGGAGACTCGCTTTGCTCCAGCATGCCAATGGGCCGCTGTCTGCTCCATGGTCACCACTTGAATCAAAATGAACAGATTTGACTTTCAGGATATTGCCAAGAAACCCTGTCACAGTGCCGCCAGTGAAAAAAGGGCCTCTCCAAAACAGAAGGTTGAAAAAAAAAAACAGAGCGCCCGGCATGGGCATAACCCCAAGCCTCTAACAAGGTAACCCCTTAAAGGCACCCTCAGAGCCTGGGAAAGTGGGGACGAGAGAGCAGGCTGCCAAGAATGGGAAAACAACCATTGCTCCTTATTTCTTAATATGACTTTAATATATTTGAAGGGGGTCAAATGACTTGGCAGTCCAACAGAGGAAGTCAGGGCTGAGTAACAAAGAGTACTACTTTCTTGTAGGCTTGGGGAGCAACCGATTACAATATAATAATAATATTTTGTACACGTGCTCAAAGCGCTTTCCACTACATATTACATGTATTTCATTTGTATTTGTTCCGTCCTTGGTACATACAACTTAATGTATAACAAAACATGTCTTTATAAACACAGCATTGACCGAAAATAATCTTATATTGCCTTGCCTATGCAGTACAGAACACCCTCACCTTTGACCTTATGTACACATTCATCCTTAAGAAAGTGTAACATTAACAAACTTGTCTTCCTTGCAGTACTTAACCTCAGTAACACTGCTGACAGTAAACAGTTCTAGTAGTATTCAATAGTACTCGTCAGAGCATTTCAGAGCATTTCTAGCGGACTTTCTCAAGGTTCTCTCCGCGAGCCGAATCTATTCATCCTATCTTTGTTCCTGTGTGTCCTGAAAAGCTCTGCAGATTCAAGAAGAGACCAAAATATATATATATATCAGACGTGTAATACATCAATACTGTGGACAATACCCACAATTTAGGGTGGAGTGTCTCGCCAGAGGACACAACGGCACCACAGCCGCCCCTATATTATGTAATTAGGATACAAAAAAAGGTAACTGTACTTCCTCAGAGTAACATTACACACTTAGATTTAGTACATTTAAAAGAAATGGGGATTACTAGCAGGATTCAAATGCTACAACACATTTTAAATAAAGATCAAAGGTAGAGTACTGCCTGAAATGGTTTTCATGAAGGCTACTTTCATTACACTTTGTTTTGAACATCTTTTTTGTAAATGCAGTAGACGGACACCACATGTTTTTAACAGAAGTATTGCTTTTTTAATTAATGTATTCAACTAAAACAGCATTTATTAAACTACTTTGTGCCTGGACTATAATTTGAGATAACACACTTTTGATATTAAAGGTAGGGAAGGTAAGAATGGAGAAACCAGCTCGAGTGCGCTAGAATTTGAAACTACGCAGCCGGAAAAAAATCTGCCCCTTCCTTCAGACTTCCTCACAGAGCCCCTCCTCCAACACACACGAACGCGCACATGACCAATGAGGGCACGAGGTAAGTTTGTGCCCAGATGGAAGGCTGACAGGCAGGTAGGCCTTCCAGTTACTTTAGCCGGGCCGGGTCAGATGATTGGTCGTGCTTTTTACAGCGCCACGGCTTCCACAGATGTTAATGTATTCATTGCTATCGGGATGTTAAGAGCATTCCATGGAATATAACAAAAAGTGTTTCTGAAGTTAATTACCTACCCCACCTTTAAATATCTTTGTTTCTTCTTTTTCTAAGGTCTGTTGCATATGAAGTAAAACATCCTATTCATTTGGTATTGGCTATTGATATAGGGGTAATCCAAAATGAACAGAAAGTAATCAGGTTATATTACTTTATATTTAGATTACATTTGTGTCTTACAGGTAACTAATGATTGTCACTAGACTACAGTATATATCCAATAAAACAAAAATGCTTTATATTTCTGTATCAAAAACTGTTATTATTTCCAAATTCTGCATTCAGGGTTTTTAAGTACTTTATGTTCTTTGAGGTTCTCCTGGCTCACATTTAAAACGCTCATTCTGAAGATTTTTCATTTAATTGGCGTTTTGTAATGACAAGTACACTTAAACTTGATTCATTCTGCCACTTTTAAAATCTTCAAAACAATAGTGGATTATTGAAATCTCCATTTGCAAATCAATCCATTTAGGTCTATGAAGAAAATGTGCTTATAACATATTAAAACGCTAAAACAAGACTTATCTGTATATTATTTGCATATTCATAAATGGAGGATCCCATAGGGTACAGCGTCGGAGGCGGGGTCTCGTTCTTTCCTATGAGAGCTGCTCATTGGCGCATGAGCACAAAATGGCCCAACTTTTGAGAGAGCAAAACGTCACAGATTACCCATCATGCCTAGCTGTCAGAGCGGAAGAACCCGTATGTGCGCTCACAGAGCATGCGCCCCTTAAGCCCCGCCCCCAGAGCTCCCACTCTCGGCTCAGTAGAATGAATGGAGACAGAAAATAAATCTAGATTCGGCTTTTAGTGCATTTTACAACTTTAAGGACCGAATGATTCTAATAAGGGCTATACAATAGTTCCTACTGGGTAGTTTATTTTAAATTATCCGCTGATTTACAGACGTCTCTTTCCCAATGTTAGTCAATGGGGGAAAGTCTTTCTGGGCCCAGTGACGTCACGGACTGATACAGAAATTGTAGTACCGCCTTATTTTCCTCAGAGTCCGGCGCACTTCCTGGGGGCTTGGCTACAACTCGCTGCACTAATTTACCCTCTTGTCATAAGGTCTTAACTATTTATGTTCAGGATGTGATTCATTGGTACCAAGTGACTTTGGTCAGCTGGATATTTCCAAAGAAGCAGCATGTCCAGTAATGTTCCTCTTTCAGAAGTGGTTCTCGTCTACTTGTAGGCCTACCTTACGTCATAGTTATTTTAAAACAAAACATGGTTGTTTTATTTATATAGCGCATGGTGGAAAGGAGCAGGGAGAAGAACATCTTATTTTAACTGCCCCTTCTTAAAAAACCATAAAAAAGTCAAATAAAAGCAATATTCTTTCAGTCACAGTTGCTTACAAATACTGCAACATAAAGCCAGAACACAATCAAAAGTCACCTTCATACTGTCTAATTACGCTTTCTTTATACATTTTCTTACAGCTCTTTAAATCGTTCGGCAAATAATTCCACTTCTTTATGCCAAGAGACACACATCCGCTTTAAAGGAGTACGTGCACATTTGATTGAATGCATGGAGATACCAGCCCATCATGGTCCAACCTGTATGTTCTATTACCTGAGGAACTTAAACCCACACTACCACCTCTGAGAAGTCACAAACAAAAAGGCTTAAAGGTCACCTATCATGCTATTTTTAGACAATAGCATAGGTCTCAGATATATAAAAATATATCAAAAACATGTCTATGAAGTGTTTAGCTCAAAATACCAAACAGATCACCCATTCTAGCCATGCCTCATATCCCTCTATTTCACTTCCTGTTTCAAAAGTGCTGAATTTTTGATAAAAAAGGAGGGGTCTGAGGTCATGCGGGACCCGGCAGCTACTGTCTAAACTAAATGCTGCCGTGATGAAACGCCATATCATGGATTATCAAGGATTGATTCTGAAACAGTCTGGAACTCAAAGGCTTTCTCTCTTGCCGGTTATACCACAAGGTGAGTTCTTTTTTACTTCCTGCTTCTTCACACACATGCCCTCCAGTACAGGTTAGCTCTGAGTGTTAGCGGTGCTAATGTAAACACTGACCATTATGTCGGGCATTGTTTCTGATAGCAACGTTTCTGATTGGGCCGTGGGCGTAAAGCCAGCCTACATTTCCGACATTACGTCATATCGGACACAAATCTGAATCAGCTCCATTGTAGCCCCATTTTTAGAGATTTGGGTACGGAGGAAAAGAGAGAGGGTTTTATTTTCTGATGCTGCGTGAGTTCCCCGACACACCGGGGACACATCTTTATGTATAAAAGACATCACAAAGTGCATTTTGCATGATAGGTCCCCTTTAATGTAGATACACTGTAAAAGATAATGGGAAGAAACATTCAAAGCAATGACAAACAGTCCAACATGGAGTGGAAGGTTTAAACGTGGTATTATAATACTCCATCCCTCACTTCAAAATAGAGCAATACTTAATATTTATGCTTGGGATTGTTTTGGGGACTTCAATTCAAAGAGGCTGGAGTTCTGGGAAGATCTTCAAAAGGAGATCAAAGGTGCTGCTCATTACCTTCACTTTGGATCAACATATACTTGGTATCTGCCCAGTCATATGACAGATATAAATGGGAACTGAGAATTCAGATTTTAATAGCAAAAAAAATGATAATCTTTTCCTGGCTGAGGCCCAAAGAGACAGGGGATAACAATGTTTGGATTATGGAGAAAATCGCAGCAGTTGAAAAAGGAAAGGTTGGCTGAAAGATGGTCACCGTTAATGCAGGGGATACTAGAGTGCTATTTACCCCTCTTAATCTATTTGTTTTATACTATATATTTGATTTAGTTCACTGTATTTTGTGTTTTTTTTGGACAGGGCAGTTTTTGGAATATAACACTTGTGAAAATTATTATTACCAATGATGATGTATGTCCTAAAAATGTCCAGAAATGTAACGAATGAATGTATCCAGTGTATAAATATGAGAATCTCCTCATGCTTTTAGTCTGAAAATAAAGAATACGTTTACAAAAAAGCTGTAATAACATGCTTGGTAGTATTTGTAATTTGGGGATGACGATCACATGACATTGCATACATATTCAAAACCATCAATAATGATGCTTTAACAATATGACGGTACTCAATCTGCAGCTCAGAGAGCATGAGGTCATGATCATGAATTGTTAAGAACAGCTTATCAGTTTGTAAGGTAAAGCCATTTGAAGCAATTGTACGGTTTGTCTAACAAAAGCCATTTTGTCTACCGAAAGGTTTCTGCTCACGACAGTAAAAAGCAGACACAAGGACACAAGGACAGTACCCATCTGTCTCCTAAAGACTCCGCTAGAGGAACACAAAGAGAACAAGTGTGTTTATCAAATAAGGAGGTATTGTATAATGCTACAGGTGTAATGTAAGTTGCCTTGCATACTTGATTAACCTCACTGTGTACCCTCACAAACATTTACCTGCTTTCTCTTGCTGTTATGTGTTGAGATGTATTACAGTTACAATAGACAGAGTGTATTTTTCCACAGTGTGAGAAGGCCTTCTTGTAGATTGTATCCACATGTTCAGCCAACAGAATGAATGTCTTTGTCTGCACGCAGATTTTCCCACTGGTTGGGTTTTATATACATCTCTCCTTGGGCTGGTTCCCTCTTATATTTGCACATATATGTGTAAAAACAAAGTCTATATGGCCTGTGCTCCCAATATTGTATTCAGATGCTGGTTCCTAAAGTGAGAACAGAAGTGGCTTTTAAATACGCTGCCCCTTCTGCTTGGAATAATGCACAGAAGGAGCTGAAACTCTCAGATCTGATCACTATGAGGGAATTCAAATCCATCTTAAAGGACAGAGAACAAGAGACCATTGGTCGATGTGATTACTATATCCCATAATTTAAGTTTTTCAAAATCGTGCCAGTTTTTAATGTTTTACAATAGTTTTATTTGTTTGCATATTGACTGGTTAATGTGCCATTTCATTTGTGTTTTACGACCGCTGTATTCGTCTGCCTGTATTGTTTTGTGTTCATTTGTTGTAACTTCGTTCATGCTGCCCTCTTGGCCAGGTCGATTTTAATCTAAAAAAGGATTTTAATGTAAAAAAATATATATATACCGTTTTATATAGCATCTTTGCTACTTGATGTTTTGTCTCCATTTGTGTCCTCTCCCTGCTTTCATCGCAGCCATCTCTTGCAGTTGCTTGTCCCTCCTCTCGCTTCCCCCATCACATATTCTGCTCACGCACAACTGCGGCACCCTTTCTCCAGTCCTCCCCATTAATCCACACCACAGACATCTTGGCCCACTGTCTCGTCTCCCTCTCGACGTGCACTCAGAAACTCTCGAAGTCTGGCCCATTTCAGCTGAGAGAGCCTGAGCATTTCTCACAGGCCATGAGGCCCACTGCTGTACAGAAACAGCAGAATAAATCACGTTCTCCCTGCCTCTAAATACCACTGATTAGAAAGCGTTAGGCGGCGTCCAATTCAAAGGTTATATCAGGATAAGTGGCGTCTCATTCTTACTCAAACAACACACACGGTATATAACCTCTACATTAAGCCATGTCGATATTTACTTTAAGTATTAGCAGGAAGAACTGCAGAAACCAACTCGGCTCGGCCTTGTTTCCGACGACAGTGAGGACGCTGGCTTCGAGTCAGAAAACAACTTAATCTCTACCACTGGAGATAAGACGTAATCCTCAGCATGCTGTGCTTACTTTACAAGCTTTTGATTAGTGGAGATTAGCTTTTTTATTTGGGATCGAGGATGAATTTATTGGATTTTTGCAATAAAAACATCTAAAATGAAATATTTGGAAATTAAAAAAATATTCTTTTTCATCAATAACATTTAATTTGATTGTGGATAACCGTTGAGTATTTCATATTGTGCAACATCCATGAAGAACCCAGTTATTATAAATTAAGAATTAAGTTGACCTAAGTTTCCTCTTGACACTTTTACATGAATGAAAATTAATTATTTATTGAAATTATTTTGTTTTCCTATAACTTTTGAAATGTTACCGTATATTTCCTCTCTTAACATTATTATAATCTTAATATAAAGTATTGATAACACTTTTTTTAGCATTACTTATAGTATTTATTACGTTGCTGCAGTGTTTGACAACACACCAGTAAATTGTCTTCATCAGAGACAGAGCACAAAGTGAAACTGTCCATTGTTTATAAGATGCTCTCCATACGTTGTTGAGAAAGGAGCACAATGACATAGCAGGGGTAGGGCTGTAAGACGGAGACAAGATCTAATTAGTGTATTAATTACTTAATTTCTATTCATCTGCAGGATCCACTGGCTTGCACTAATCACTTTAAGAATGCAGCCAAATGCTGAATATTAACACGTCTTCCATGACAGCCGTGTGGCTTGAGGAGGGGAAGCAGGAAGGAGATTTACAGGGAAATTAAAGCGACTAACGCCTTGAGACTTGCAAAAGAAGCATCTAGAAGGAACGGCATTTTTCTCTTTCTTTGACAGAGCCCTTGTTCTTCACTGTAGACACATGCAAATGGGTAAAAACTGTATTTGCAGGGTGCAGAAAACCCTGGGTGGATCGTCAGTTTACCCCCTCCATCTTCATTCTCTGAAATAAGGGCCCAAGTTAAATTGTACAGCGGCGCTTTGAAATTGCCCACAGCGCCTCATCAGCCACCCTCCTCTCTTGCCATTTCTTTCTTTCTCTCACCCTCCACTCCTCCTGCCATTTCAGACCCTTATTTCCCTGCCCTCCTTCCACTCCCCCCCCCCCCCCCCGCCCGCCCCCCTCTCTCATTCATTCAGTTTAATTTTGAACTCTGCACTGGTAGACAGGCAGAGAGGGTATAGCTCCATGGTTACCTGGCACCAGGCCATCTCATTACACTGCCAATTGATTCTGGCCTGCCGCCATGTCCGCTTCCCCCCCCCCCCCCCCCCCCCCCCCCATTACCCACCCTCCTCCACCCTCTCTGCAACCCAGACTGTCTGCAGCAGATTTCAGAACACACAGGAAGGAGAGGCAAACAGCTTCACTTACAGTACGTGCATCAAACTTAGCCGGCGTTTACGCACCACTGCGCACGTTACCAGCACAAACAAATACCCGGTCACATAAATAGCACATGGAAAGCTTTCAAAACAAAACGCAGTATATTTAATTACTCTTAAACCCCTAGTTTGTATACTAGCCTATGTGACTGGCTAAAACACCAGATGAATAGAATTCAAAAGGTAAAGATGAGAAAGAAACCGAGCAACGCATTCCAACAATTAGTTTTTTTTTACATTATTCATTGTCTATTAAATCTGTGTGTCGGGAGATTAGATTATGGATCCTATTAAGATCCATAATTGAATCATTAATTGAATTGTTCTCAGAAGACGTCCACAATCCTCTCAATTCTTATGGACGTGAATAAAATGGTTATTCGAGGATAAAGAGTTGAGTCGAATGACACCACAGACAATGATGCTGTACTCAAAAACAAAAGCAAAACGCAGAAGAAATGTTTGAATTGTGTTGGAAACTGAATTTGCTCTACCCCTAAACATTAGCAGGGTTATATTGCACGCATGCCTTTATTTATATATGAATTAATAATTATTCTAATTTCAATTTTCTGCTGATTTGAGTTCATTTAATCTGATGATGATTTCATGATTTATTTACAGGACAATGCAAAGCCAGCTACTCAAAGTCCGTCTCAACACTTCTATAAAGCTGGTCTATAAAACAAATAAAGCTCCGATAAAGTAACTCATTTCTGAAGAGATCGTTTAAAGCATGGATTTGGGTTTCTGTATATTATAATTATAATAATAATATATTATTTTTCAATATATACGTAGAATACTATTTTTAGCCTTCCACCAGTGACACAGTGGGTGTTTCTCAATGTCGAGTATGCTTGCTTGGTAGCACATGTCTTCCGAGTCACTTGCTTCAGAAGCGAGGCAAGATTTCTTCCTGGCATTCGGAAAACGAAGAGTGGAACAAGCGAGCAAGTGTGCAGGTGTGCGTCATATGAGAGGCCCCGCCTTACATTTACCGCCACAGATTTGGGGAAATTGGTCCGTGCGCAAAGCATTGTGGGGATTTTAAGACCGCAGAGTCTACACATGTGCAGCCACGACATTTCTCGCTACGAAGTACGCCGGGCTCGGTAGAATTCCAAGTATGCGGGACATTGTAACAGTCCTTCTGCGGCACTCGATGACGTAGTATGCTTGAAATAGTGGCTCTGGAGCAGCTTTACTGACCCTTCAAATATAGAGTACAGTAGAGGCAACTGAATTTTAAGATGACATATAATGCTCATTTTCAGGATAATATTTGTATGTTGTGCCTCTACTGTGATATGTTTAAATGCTTTATATTCAAAAAGTACACCTCTTTTCACCCTCTGTCTGAAACCAGAGCCCAGTCTGTTCTGATCTGGCAAGCTGGCCGGCTCTGTTGTGATTGGTCAACTACTTAGAGATGCCCCGCCTCTTAGCCTATCACATACAATGTGTTGAAGCGCTAGCCAATAGAAGTGCAAGTCAACATAGTGATGTCATTATGTTACAGGAGTAAACAAAGGATTCCAATTGAGGTGTTTCAGGCAGGGGGGGGGGGACCATTGACATGCACAAAATCCTATATAACACACAACAGCATGCCTCTTTAAATTGGCATGCAACTCACAGCCGTTATAAACCAAGCAGAGCCCTTACAGTGAGTTATAATAATATCACTAGGGTCTGCTTCAAATAATTTGTGCAGCTTGGAGCCAAAGACGTCGAGATCGATGTTTAATGACTCATGTTGCCCTGTGAGACTCTCAGGCGGTGGCAGAGAGAGTAGGGCGGGGTCACTGCGGAGACTTCATCTCACAGCATCTGTCTAGGTGTGATCAGACGCTCCGAGCTGACTCTCTCCTTTCCTCTGTGGCAGATGCCGGGGTCTTGGCCTCTGGTTCTTTAGGGATTTGAGAGGATCAGGAGTCATATGAGAGCGCGTCTACTGTGCTTTCGATATCTCCATTTTCTGAAGACACTTTTTCGATTAACAGTGTATCAATAGTAGTTTTTGGATCAAAAGTCAGAGTGAATTTTGGTTTCAGAATATCCTGAATGTATTCGATGCACCTCTACAAACGGGCAGAGCAATGCAATATATGACACTCAAGCCTGAACTCACCTCATTTACACCACTGCTGATATTACTATATAGATACTCAGATACTCAATATATACTCGATATTGGATTTTAAAGGCACCATCTCTACTTCCGCATTCGGCTTCCCATTCCCCTTTTAGTATAGTGAAAAGGTCCAAGCCCAAATAAACTCTATATGCTATCATTATGTGAAATCTACTTATGTGAGTAGTCTGACAGATATATGTTAAGAATGAAGACACAACAAGTACGGTCTTCATTCAAAGATTTGTAAAAATCATTGAAACACAACTGTACTGGAAGGCAATTTTAAAAAGGCTCAACTACAGTATATATATATTCAACAATAACCAAAGTATAAAATACCATAATAGATACATTTTCAGCTTTTTAAATAGCTAATTTGCCAGCAAGACAATATCCAGCTTCCTCCATGCATGCATGCATAAACAGTACAGTATGCTAACTCCAATCAGTGCAAGAGTTTTTAGAGTGCTCCCCAGAACATCTGCAAATCAAATCCAATCAAAGAGTGCTCTTTTGTTCATTGTAGCAGGTTCAAGCACTTTATTTGGGATTCAACCTTGAGAAATTATTGAAACTGTTTAGCGAAGGGGTCAGGATTTAGTGAAGCTTTTACAAAATAGGAGCAAATTATTTTGTGCCACAATGTTCCTTGCTTTTACTACAAGCACCTGTTTTATCCTTTACTTTTACAGCTTTAGCGAACATTCACACAGATTTTAGCCACATGTGAAATGCTAATTACTAGTGACAACTTTACTACTAGTTCATCTTTGAAGAAATTAAACCACAACAAAAAAACAAACACACGTTGCAGTATACAAGGTCAGTGACTGTGCCACTCATTGCCTTCTAACGTCAAAGTGATGATGTATATCACCTCTGAAGTTATTAGTTCAACTGAAAAAGGAACGTCATCTGTCTGCTTCAGGACATGATCGTCAATTTCATTCCAGTGTACCACCTTTACATCCATCCATCCATCCACCGATGTATTCATCTCAAAGCAGCATTCAACATGAATCCATAATTTATCCTCGTAACTTTCCATATTTCTGCACAAAATGTAATTTCATAAACCTGTTTCTCTGCCAAAGGACACAACTCGGAACAAAAGCCAAGAGCTGTTCGTTTAATTTATTCTTTATTGACCAGGTGCTGCTATTCAACAACCAAACACCTGCTTTCCAAAACTGTAGGACAATGTTTGTTCAAAAACTTGAGAAGATGTATTTCTTTAGAATATACAAGTTACTTAATTTTCTGCATTTTTAAAGCAGTAATGATGTTTTCCCGATAGATAACATCAATACTACATTTGATGAAAACGGTGGTGGTTACACCTTAGAGTTAATCAATAAGGAAAAGTCGTGTAGAGATTTTCCAGTGCGAGTCTGTCTCTGAAAACTAAGGGTTAGACATGGGCCTCCCCACTTTGAGGCCCCTTTCCTGTACATGCACACGGGTTGTTTGAGGACACAGTGAACCAGGCTACCCGATCTAGGGAAGGGGCCGTGCAGAGGGAGCAGTGACAGGACGGCCAAGTGGAAGAAACACTCATGGATTCCTAGGAGCTCAGGCTGCTGGCTCAATGCTACAGGGAGCAGCGAGCGGACGGGATTGGCTGAATTAAAAGGAGAGGGAGGAGCCTGTCCCCCGGCGGAGAGATAGATTTATGGAGCGAGAAGAAAAAAAAGAATGGAGGTGGTGCTGAGTGCAGGGAGTGCAAGTGTCTGCCAGGGTAACAACTTCTTAAAGTAAAGTTACAGAAGAGAGAAAACGCACTGTAAAGCATCTCTGCTATAGAATAGAAAGCCTCTAACCGGCAACATCTGGGAGAACTATTTGATAAACATATTTTATGTCACTTATTTTAAACTTCAGATTTTGCCTCGCAGAATTGCAGGTTTGCGTTTCCTTTTGACATCCCATCACACCTGCATGCTTGGGGGAGCAGGAGCTGCCACACAGAGCTTCTCCCATCGCCCCCTCCCGCCCCTTCTCCATTTTCTCTCCCCTTGTTACCTTGTCTCCCCCTTTCCTGCGTTCCTCTCCTTCTGTTGCTCCCCTTTTCTGTGTGAGTGTGTCTGGGTCCTGCTGGAGAGGCTTTGTCTGTGAACACTGGAGCCCGGACCGACCCACGGGGGCCAGATCCATGAATACCCACACTGTGAGAGCCGCTCTTTCTCTTCACAGCACTTTCTCTACTGGAATGCCTGAGCAGTGAGGTAAGGAACGCGCGCACACGCCTGTCATGTGCGCACACACACACACAAGCATACAGTACGAGCACACACACACATTTTCTCACTTTCTCTCCCGTACGCACACATACACCGCACTTTGCACACACACTGAGTGAGTCATGCAGTGATGAAAAGCCAGTGTTTTGTGTGTGAACCCTCTCACCCTGGACTCACATCCTGAGAGCCTTTCTCCTCCATCAGTCCCTGCCAAGCTCTCCCTCTAATTAAAGACCTTCGGGTCCAATAGCGTTGGGCCAGCTTCCCCCAGACCCTGCCCCGTCCCCAGCTCAAAGAGGTCCAGAGCAGAATCTATGAGGAATGTGAATGACTGCGGTGATTAACAACTTCTCAGGGTTTCTAATTCCACGGTTAATGGTGTGCTTGGCCGCGAGACACATGCCAGCTTTACAGAGAGGCTGGCCTAATAGATATCAGTGGCGAACCGTCAGGGCCTTCAAGGTATTCAGAGAATACCCTGGAACACTCAGATAAAACAAACAACAAATCGATTTAATTATATAAATAAAAAGTATATAAAATGAATAAATGAGAATCGTATCTGTGTTGTTGATCTGTAATATAGTGTTACGTTGATTTGTTTGTCCTTCTCGGACCATGCACTACGCATTTCAGAGGTTTTGTGTTAGAAAAGAAAGCAACCAATCAGATCTTGTTCTGGGTCTCTGGGTAGAATATCCTTCAACCAAGGTGTTCTACATCCTTGATAGGATGCCCTGGCCGTTGCACTGAATGAGAGCGTACATTTGGACTGACAGTTTGATCAATCATATATTGATTTGTAGCCAATGGGCGTGTTCTTTCAGAGTTTCCCTCGATTCCAGGGTATTCTAGAAGGCCCGCTAGTTAACTGGCTCGAGACAGAGGATAGATGAATGCGACGAAGCAATTCATGCCGTTTTATTGTTTTTAACGTTGAAATGGCAAGTGCAACAGGTGAAGTTGTTGCGGAATTGTTGTGAGTACCCTTTTCAAGACGTCAATTCAGTGAAAAGACGGACATTATAACGCCGGGGGGGGGGGGGAGCGGCGGCGGCGGCGGCGGGGGGTGTGTGTGTCTACAGAAGGTCCAGTTGTGATAGACACGGTTCACCACTCATAGATATAGACTTCAGGTGACAAGGGGAAGTCTACAAGGGCATTTCAAATGATGTTTAAGTTTCTTGTTTTTAAATTAACCATATTACTAGAAGGAATAATACAATATTTTCCTTGAAACTAATACAAAAAAGGTTTGTATGGAGTCTGTTCACAAGCTAATTGGCCTACTCATAAATGCACAGTAATCACTTCTAAAGCAGCAGCAGTCCGTTACCTGTTTGACAAACAAAACTGTCTTAGAGGCACGGGAACCATTTTTACTGACAGAATGCGTTTATAGTTAACTACTTAATTATTATTTGCCTTTGTTTTTCTTGCTATTCCGATTGTGTAATAATTTTGTATCAACCACCAGCACAAGCAATACACCGAGGCACACAGACTGTTCATGCTCAACCTGATTTTTTCCCCCACAAATGGTTTTGATATAGTAAAAAGAATCCCGACTTCTGTGCTTCACTCCTCTCAAAATGTGCAAAAGGAAAAATATTCGGACAAAAGGCATTCAGCAGAATCCTCTGGTATCACCACATAACAATATAACAGCTGTCGATAACTATCAAGTCTGTTTCATGTCATAAATCCACAGGAGTCTCTTTATCGAGCTGGTGCTGTTATTCAAACACCAAAGAATGTCTTACCTGCATAGCTGACAGTCTCTAAAGCTTTTTGACAATACATCCCGAAATACCGTTATGACATGAAAAGATGTCCGTTTGAAGCTTTCCATTTGATGTTGAATCAAATAATGACAGTTAAGGTGCAATATATTCAGTTCATCAAGACTTTGAACACTATAGAGAGGCGAAGTCCCTCCCCTTCCGGTGGACCTCCATGGGACCTTATTTAGAAAAAATTATGTATTGAAGTCAATGGAGAGAGAAAGATTATCTTTCGATCCCGTTTTAATTGTACCACGAATTACACACATGATGTTTGTCAATTTAAAAGATAATTTTGCAAGTCAAAAAAAATAAATGTGTCGTAAAACTGTGAAGTAACACATTTGTTTGTGTGAAACGCTCAATGAACTACAACTCTGGTCTCGCAGCACAACACACGTCACCAAGATGGCCGTCACTAGTGTCTTGTCAACAAAACGATTGACTACCCTCACTATCACCACAAGGAAACACGTCCAGAAGAATGTCATGCAAAGCTGCCTGCCTGCCTTTGATTCACTCTGAACTGCCTGGTCTTTTTAATGTTTAATGTCAACCATTTGTGCAGATAGCATGAAGTACAAAAGATCAGCGATCGCCGATGCTAGCTTTAGTATTTCTCCCCTGGGCTTAAACTGTGTATTATAGAATGATCACACCGGTGACAGTACTCTTCAAAGGGTTCACAAAATATGACTACTACTCTTACTGTTTAACATTTTGGGTTACTTAATGTTACTTCATATTAAGGCTAATAAAAATGACAAGGCTGTAATGCTAACTAACGTGCTAGCTACTAGCTAGGTAGCTAACTTGATCCAGCCACTCCTGGTCCTTTCATCAGACGGGAAGCGAAAGAACGAGCAAGACCCATTACTGGTATGATAACAACCTGGTACTAAGCACTCAGGCATCTTGTTAAAGTTATCTTATCTTAGCCAGCGCCATATAGATAGATTATATCTATATGGCGCTGGTCTTAGCTATCTCTTAGTGGAGGAAAACAATTGTGACATCACTTACGCGACTCTGGGATTTGTAGTCTTTCTAGTTGCGTATTTTTCATAGTCTTATATTTCAACAGTTTTATGACAAACTGTGACTTTTTTGACATGGAAATTATTTTTTAAGATTGCCAAACATCATATGTGTAATTTGTGGCATAATTCAAACGGGATCGAAAGATACGTTTTCTCTCTCCATTAACTTCAATACATTATTTTTCCGAAATAAGGTCCCATGGGCCGGAAGTAGATGGGCGTGACTTGTGTCCTCTCTTTCAGTGACTGAAGAACAGAAAATGTTTTGGCTGAGATTATTGCTGCAGGACCTGAGCGAAGGAGCAGCCAACAAGCCAAGCATGTGAGGGAGAGGACATCCATCTGTGTGCAAATTGCTTCAACTGTGATTTCATTCGGATTGGTCTGTTCAAGTACTATTTTAAGGGCCGTATTTGTGCCACAACTTCATTTGCATAAACGTCTCAGTGAAGCAGAAAGCTTGAGCAATGGAGCAGCAAACAATTAAGGGCACTTTGGGATAGAACTTAATGTAATAATAACCAAGATAACAAAATAAATACCTTCAACTCCTTTATCTTTGGTGGGTCCTATTAGGATGTCACAACCCGGTATGCATCAAATCACACTGTGGGAAAAGAAAGAATAAACACAGAAGACACAAAATGGTGGTTATAGGTGAGTAGACCAAAGAACGACATTTTGAGCATCAAAATGCACATCCTTTAAATCAGGGGTGTCAAACTCAAGGCCCGGGGGCCAAATCCGGCCCGCGACTTCATTTGATGTGGCCCCGCAAGAGCTTGCAAAGAATATAATACGTTTATTATACGGTTACATGCCACTTTACAGAAGCAGGTTGCCCATACACTACATGTCCCACAATGCATCTCGTTTTGTGACATGCACACTGAAGAGACTTGCAATTATTTGCCCTGGACTTCTGCTTTCAGACGTAGTTAATTACTAAGTTATTACCCTATCCGATAATAATCCAATTCAGAGACAATAATGTAATATAATACATTATTTTATATATATTATATATTTATATAGTTACAACCGGCCCTTTGAGTGCAACCTTTATGGGAATGTGGCCTGCGATGAAATTGAGTTTGACACCCCTGCTTTAAATGGACACACAAACAAAACTACAGAGACATTTGTATCACAAATACTTTTCCACACAATTATGAATATTAAAAAGATAAAGAAGCTAAAGGAAAGCATGTTTGTGGAGACATTATGTCCTGAGCCAATATGTGGAATCCGGATTGGAGCCGGCCTTTTTATTTCATTTTGTATTGGTGTTGGCAACATATACAGGTTCTATTTATTCTCCTGTTTGTTTGTTCAAGCAGGAAATGAACGGAGGTTAAATTAAGCCCATCTCAAACGCACAGGTAAATAAATATTATGACGATTATATCATATTCCAAGAAACCTTCAAAGTATGGGCCAGGTTATATTTCTTGTTTTCTAATGCAGACCTGTTGAGCTGTCACACATATTTTAAATGCAGTTCACTGAGGGTCAAAAATACCTTTATACATCTACTGTATATAACAGAATACCAGACCGTACTTTAAGTACACTACAAAGTGACAGTTTATCAGAAGACTATAAGAGTAAGGCCATCACGAGGGCTTCCCTAGTGTTGACTGGGGGCTTTTCAGCCTCTCACAGTCAGTCGTAGCACTGAAGTCTTGCTTTTCACAGCAGGCTGCCACCCCTCTGCCAAAATTTGGATCGGCAAACCCAAGGATGCAGTCAAATAGTCAATTTTGCTCAGGAAGGTTCCTAACTGAGGGAATTTACCCAAAGGTACCTAAGTGGCTGCCATGTTGCTCGAAGGAAAGGAGTTTATCTCCTTTAGCTTAGGATACACTGGACTATCCTTTACGAAAGGAAAGGGATAATGCTATCGCACAATACCTTGCAGCCGCAGCATTTAGCGTGACTCAACATTCTGTCATTCACGGAAACAACTAATTGTGACCAAGAAACACAGATCATTGTATAATTTATGCCGTAACTTGCCAAAGGGCGTATATGTATTAAACCTTCAACAGTGTGTTAATTGATGATCAAATAAAGTCATCGTATAATGTTTGCTGAGTTAGGTAGAGTTTCATTTAAAAAAATCAACATTTGAATGTGCACAGTGACAGATGTGTAGCAAGCAATGCATATATCGCACAAAGTTGTATTTGTTCAAAATATATGTTCATACAATCGTAGTTCTCATGAGGATTAAAACATGTCAACAGGAGGGCGATTGCGACGATTTTCTTTCACTGGAAATTGTAGTTTTCCCTCATAATTAAGTCGCCTCATTTAAGTGCAGTCGGATTCTCTTAGCATAGCGGTTGTCTTTTCCGAGGTCCTGATGAATTCTCCTTAACATCTCTCATCAACCCCATGACGTTTTTCCCTGAGGTTAAGGAAAAGTGGTTAAGGAAAGACATTGAAAACCTCCCTTTCAGAAACGTGTGGGTGATGTCACAGACACTTCATCCTTTTAGCCTCTAAAGTCTACGGTCCCGCCTTTCACCTCTAAGCAGTTTTCATTCAAGGCATCGCTCTGTGGAAGCTGTGTCACCGAGTTATTTTAATAGACAACTATCGGAGCACTCCAGTTTGGAAAATACCGAACATTACACAGACATTAGCAGACTGTTACACACGTCTGCTGTAGAGGAGGAAGAGGAGAGGCGATGGTCTGAATCTATGAGACGACAGTAATGAGTCTGAAAGAAGAGAGCCGCTGTCTGTACAGTCTAGCACAACAAACCAGTGGCAATTAAGTTTAGTAATGAGCCTTTCCCAGGCAATGACAGAAAGCTAGAACAAATTAAAATAACTGAAAGCTACCCGAATCCTGATTAATATGAACAGTATATTAAAGCATCTCACACTGGCTTTGTTTACTAAATAATAAATGGCATTGGATTTAATTTATTATTCGATTTTGACTGTGAGCTTCTGCTTCTGAATGAGGTGCAGTAAGGATCATCCCGTGTGTGTGTGTGCGTGCGTGCGTGCGTGTGTGTGTGTGTGTGTGTGGCTTAGCATTACTATACTTGTGGGGACCTACATCTGTTTACACAGTCACGTGTGGGGACTGGCCTCCCTTATGGGGACAAAATGGAGGTCCCCATGAGGGGAATCATTAATTTTAGGGTGAAGACTTGGTTAGGTTTAGGATAAGGGTTAGGGTTAGGCATGTGTTGGTTATGGTTAAGGTTGGGATAAGTCTCCAGGAAATGCATGTAAGTCAATGTAATGTCCCCTGAAGTGATGTATACATGGTGGGTGTGTGTGTGTGTGTGTGTGTGTATGTGTGTAGGTGTGTGTGTGTGTGGTGTGTGTGTGTGTGTGTGTGTGTGTGTGTGTGTGTGTGTGTGTGTGTGTGTGTGTGTGTGTGTGTGTGTGTGTGTGGTGTGTGTGTGTGTGTGTGTGTAGTAACAGACTGCAGAGGCAATTAGTCAACTTAATGACGTCTCCTTCAGGTGATTATACTACATTTGGAGCCAAGATGGTGTCTGAAGAAGAACTCTTTCTACTTCTCTTTCCAACCAGCCCCACTCGGTCTTTTAGAGTCTGTGGGGACGTGCTGACAGTTGTGTTGATTTAGTTTTTGGTGTTTCTTTTACAGTATTTGAATTGTGAATGTTATGAGTGAGTCTTTTCTGTTTGGTTTGCATTGTGTGGTTTTTTGTGGTTTTGGCGACCACCAAGCCAACCCTGGTTTCATCTAGTTCAAATCACATTACAAATACACACCAAAGTCTATTTTCTGCAATCTGTCCCTGTGGCTGTTAGGGACTTAAGGGAAGATAAGTCAATTTCCTTTTGCTGCTACACCATCTTTAGTCAGAGCTTTATGAGTCTCCTCCACAATATGAATCATGTTTAGTTGTTTTTTTATCCGGTTAATAGTTTTTTCCTTTGGCGTGACGGGAAATTATGGAGTTTTACGTCAGCTGTAATGTAATTCGGTGGTTCATTTGCTTGAGTAATGTTTTTTCAAACACTGAATAAGGAGATTTGATTTGATTTATAATAGAATGGGGAAGTTATCCATTGAAAGTTTTAAAAAGTTACTAACTAACAACCGTAGCATGCCCCAATCTCTGTCCATTTGTACTTTTTATACTAACATTTGATAGAAACGTAAAGCTTTTAATAAAATATTTGTATCTACTTTGTATCAAACAGAGATAAACCATAATATCATGTGACTGTTTCTATTCAGGGGTTTTAAATGTGCCTTGTTTTACTGGAATTATTTCCCTGGCACACATGTACTCAAAGCGTCACTGTACTCTCCCTCAACTGTGGGTTAGAAGTTCAGACGAATGACTCAACACTGTCTCTCTATAGAACAACTGATTTTGTTTCAAAAGCCATAAATCTGAAAGACTTTATGGGTGTGTATATCCAATACCACTTGAGACATGATTCAGAATAGTGTCAAGCCATTACGAGAGGAAAAAAATCCTCAAATGTAGCAAACAACTAACTCCAGTGTGTGTGTGGGTGTGTGGGTGTGTGTGTTTAATTCAGTAGGGTATATAGACATCACTGTGGTTTCCTGAACCATTGTGTCTGTGTTTGTCTGGTGACTCAGTTGCACTTTCACTTGTGGTGAGCAAATGAAACAGACCACATTTCCTCCATAAAAATGGAATCACTTCCTCGACCACATACACACACACCCAGTCACACACACACACACACACACACAGTCACACAGACACATTCGGGAACTATCAATCTCTGTGTTGTAGTCTTGTGGACTGGATAGGGCGTGGGGTGCAGATTCACACAAGACTATACCTTATTGTGTGTTCCTCAGCCTTTCCAGTGCATGCAGACACACACTCTCACAAAACAAAAACACACACACACACACACAAATTAACTACTTGAGACTGTAGCTGTGAGGCTGGGAGGGAGGCACGGATAACGACAGTGGGCAGAGGTGCTACGGTCTGCAGTATCTCCCGTCAGCACCGACACAAATTGCATCTACCAATCACATTCCTGAAAGCCTCATCACACATCGACCCGCATAATGACGCAGTCGACTGTCAGACTCCGCCGCAGAGCAAGCAGTATTTAGAAAAAGAAAAAACGAAAAACCAAGAGTCATCTCATACACTAACGCCATCTTCATAAACTACTTTAAACAAAGATAAGTGATACAAATATTCTTGAAAGATATGTTATTAAGGCCTCATTTTAAAACAGTTTAAGTATTGTAATAAAGTTCATGACCAAATTCTGTCATTTTACAACCTAATACCAACATCAATTTGGTGTCCCAGCTCTAAAGGCATCAATTCAGTGTTTCAGTCAGCCTTTCTCCAGACCTCTGAATCATTTTAGTGATTTAAAATAGTAAGATAAAACGTAATAGTCAGATTGTCAGGCAATGTCTCTGTCAGTTTGCGTTTGCTGGGAGGGAATATTCTGCCATTTTAGTGTTTCCAGTTGAGGAAGGGCCGAGAATTCAGACACATTCCTGTTATGGCCAGTAATAAAACAATGACATCTCCGTGATGGGGCTGCAATACCAAAACTGGTTTATCTCAAGATAACTGCACAACAACCTCTTGAGAAGTTTAGGACATTTTCCATTACCTCAACAAACTTCAACATTACATCAAACTGGCAGCTATTTGGCTATTCACAACCACCCCGCCCTGACCAAGTGAATTCAAGGTGGCGTACAGCTGATACAAGGATAAAAGGTAGGAGGCCATTATACTGTTATATAAGCTCCACAAGGGAATAAAATGATTTTAAAATAAAGAAAATAGCATTCAAATTGAAACTAATGTGTGCCCGGGTGTAAATTGTGTTTTTGCCACATTGTCTACGGACAACCAGGAGATACAAATACCATCTGCTTTGTCTTACTGTATTATTCTTATCATGTATTTTTTCTTTTAATGTTTCTTTTATTATCTTTTACTGTTTTTAAATGCCTTTGTCTTAATGTCTTTCATTTTTGTAAAGCACCTTGAATTGCCTTGTGTTGAAAGGTGCTATATAAATAAACTTGCCTTGCCTTGCCTTACTGTATATTTTGACATCCTACAGTAAAAACTTGCACTTTTTTGTTGTTGTAATAGATCAAAAGTTACTTAAGCTACTAGGCATAATCATTTATTGAGGGAACATAACTCTTTATTTAATTCTTGAGCCTAATTCTCAGTGGCATTGTCAGGTTTTTACTTAGATTATCTTTTCTACTGGGATAATCTGTGGTGGTAATATGATGTATCACAGACACATGGAATCATTACTACAGCATAATATTCTATAGTACACACTAGGGCTGCACGATATTGGAAAAAACTATATTGCAATATGAAAAAATACAGGAATTGAAGAAAAGACCGTTTTTTTCATCCGCAAACCATCCTTTCTAGAACTTTGATGCTATACTGAATTTTAACGATATTTAACCGAATGAAGGATTTTAGTCACAGACTTCTGGATCTTAAGTTATCAGAGCAACAAGCTGAGCTAGCTCGGTTATCCTGCTGTGATCTGATCGAGAATGATTTGCTGTGCATGCAGAGCCTGCATGTCACTCACTCACTGACATGAGAGCCGCGCAAGTTTTTCTTTTGTAGCAAGCAGCAAAATAATTGTAACATGAAGTGTTTGAGTTAATTTGCCTACTTAATATCGCACGACCTAAAACAATAATCGCAAGTCATGTGAATAATACGATTATCGTCACGACACATATATCGTGCAGCCCTAGTACACACTATGTGACATGAAAAACTCACTACTGATTGGTGTTGTATGGAGAACACTTGCTTGAACACAACTTTAAACGTGCACTGTGAGGTTAAAACGTTGAGACAACCACCACACACACATCTCAGCTCACTGGGAATATCCTCCTCTGAAGGAATAGTGACATGCACGGAAAAATGCACACTGGTAGAGATGCCCTCTGTCTCCTGCCCACTGCTGTCTGTTGGTGACTGCAGCAGACAAGGTAATACGCCTTTTTTCAGATGTGACTGGCTGATTTCACAGACATTGATGAGGACAAATCCCATCCTGGGTTGATCCAGTCCAGTAACAACAAGTCTCTTAACATTTTAGAAGCCCTGATGGGAAAATAAGGAATCGCATGGCCCCGACAAAACTCTCCTTTTCCTCTCCTCAATGACAACCAGAGATTGCTTTTACATTGTATGAATGTCTTTCATATCTATAATGACAGACCATCAAATGGTTTCAGATCCAGGTGAAGTTGAGGTGCAATCCAAAGTTAAAAGACATAGGGGATGGAAATTAGGGAGCGAATGAGTGAGCGGTAAAATACCTTCTATTCAAACGAAAAAATGCCCTGTCGCATTCGTCTTTCTTCATCTTTTCAGTAAGCGGAAAAAAACGTGATGTCAAGGCAACAGGGTCAGCCATCCCATTAGCTGTCGTTGTCAAGAGTGATGGTGCGATCTGGAGGTGGTCGATGAAATGTTTAATTCTATAAAGCCTCGTTTTAGTAATTATTCGACATATAGTAGAGAAACCAGAAAGACTTTCGGATCAAAATGATTTTCTTTAGTTGATCACAGCATAACATTGTTGTTTGGTTATTATATGGTATTTATGTCATCAATTATGTATAAAAGACCATTGTGCAGAAACACACCACAGCAAGATGCACCCTTTGAATACAATTTCCTTTTTGTCCCTCTTTACTACTGCTGCTTTCTTTGCTGCAGTGCGCTGTGATTGGCTGAAAACACGTGTCAAGTCATTTTAATGCTGTCAGGACGAGGAGTGTTATTGGCTGGCGCTCAATCCCCACTCCACCAGCGCCAACCACCCACCTACCATGGCAGTGTGTCGATGAGTGGGTAAGCAGATGTGTGCATCAGGTGGGGCTCCTCAGGAGGGGGGGCACCAGGGGCCATCTCAGGTAACACCAGCACGAGCTGCTTTTCACTACACTCGATATATTTTCATTCACAGAGGGACGAGTACAGGGATGCAGCGGAGACAGGGATAATACACCTGTGCTTTGTTTGTGCAGAGCTGCATTTACCAAGAGAGGTTAATTCAACTTCATCATGTGATTTATCCCAACAGGAAACACACAAATGGTAAAACAAGGTCACATGAGCAGGGCCGGTCCTAGACATTATGGTGCCCTAGGCGAGATTATGATTTGGTGCCCCCCTCTAAGACAATAGAATATATAAAGAATAAATGAAAAATCTCTTCCAAAGGCCAATACACTACAAAAACAGAAACGTATTGACATGTTGGTTATATACATAAAGAAGGTTTCAAATGTATTCATTATTGTATGAACATGTTTTAATTGGGGGGTGGACGTCACATCCTCTAGGGGGGTCCGGGGGTATGCTTCCCCGGACACATTTTAACATTTTTTAACATTTTAAAGTAAAATGCTTCAATCTGGTGCACTTTGAGCAGAATTACTAGAGACTAGATCTAGGGGTACAACTCTAAACACCCATCAACAGTTTGTCGCTGCGTCACATCACAGCAAACTTGGCAGATGACGAAATGGGAGCGGGGAGGATTTTGTGGTGTTGATGCTCGTTGTTGTATTGTGTGTAGGGCAAACAGCAAGTGGGTGTGACCTCCACCTGCAGGCCAGCCCAGGAAGTGAGACTCAACTTACTGGGAACATGGTTTCTGCTTTCCATCCAGTACGGAAGTTCAAACAGACACCTACGGAAGAGAGAAACAATGATGATTAGATCTTATATACAGGATAAAGCTGTAAATCTTTGCCTAACAGCAACATGTATTAGCTGACGTTTATTGGCTCTGGTGATCCACATACTTCAGTGTAAATACATTTTTATCAGAGCAAGAGTGGCTGTTTTGCAGATTGGGGTCAGGATTTGGCTGGGAGTGTTATGTAACCTGGTATATGGGCCAGAATAATAGTATTACATCTGAGATTGCAGTCCAAAGGGAGTCATGGCATTGAGCGGCAGGCTGACTGCGGCAGACAGTGTCTATGTTTCCAGGCTGTGTCTCTGTGCTCACAACAGACAGACATGCCCAAGAGACTAGTCAAAGCCTTTTTTCTCCTTGCCTCGTTTCATTTCTCCTACCCCATCAGTTTGTGTTCGCCCCTATTCTCACCCACGCTCTGCTATTCTCTGTCCTACATTTCGGGTTTTTTCAAATTCCCCCATTGCCACTCTTTGATGCTTCCACTTCCCCATTCAGTCTCACTGTGACAAACTGCCAAGCATACTCTTCAGTTCACCCTACTGTCAGACGTCTGGGTTCATTAGGATAAACAAATATACAACAGAGTAAAACACTTACATTAAAATAAAATAAAAACATTCCCACAAAATGTTTACTTCTATGAATCACTCAGACATAGATGGAGGGATATATATATAACGATAGATAGATAGATATTCTCTTTGTGTCTCTATAGCAAAGATCTCATTAGGGTCTTGTCAATCTGTCATTGCCACTTCTGTTTTCTCTCTCTTGCTCGAGAAGGGTGGGATATCCGCATTGGTTGCTATGGCACCAGACGGCTCTTCGTTTCCTCAGACAACGGCTAACTGCGATTGTGTGTCTGCTCACGTGCGTGTGTGTGCGTGCATATCAACATGTCTAACAGTGTGCACAAGCAATGCACACAGACGTGTAAGGCCCCTTGTGTGAGGAGGTGCAGCAAAGTGATAATCATCACTGTCTGGTTTCTCCTCCTCGGCAATCAATGATAAAATCCATTTGGATTCATAATCCATGACAGGTGAGCCGCCGCAACTCAACTTCATGTTATGTGTTAAATTCACTTGATGAGTTTTTTTGATTTATTCATGAGATTTGAATGGGGTTACAGCTGGCATGTAACCATTTGAGAAGGACTTCTATCAATCCCATTTTCCAGTTTTGCTGCGTGGCTTCCTGTGTGACTTCACACACCAACACCTCAGGGCGTTCGTCCCTTTTGACCTGCCCTTTCCCTCCGTTTGCACTCCAGCAGATGGCAGTGTCTGCTCAAAGCTATTCTCTGCCTCTCCAAAATTACATCCTCTGAATGTGTATTCAAAGCAGTGACAGCTTCATTTCTCAAAAAACATGTATTCACCTTGTCTAACTAAATACAAATAAAGTTACTTTTATTTTAAACCAATAGTCAAGCTCAGTATGTTGGTACATCTTGAAAAGCAGATATCAACTACTGACCAACAAGAGAAAACAATGCCTTTGACTTAAGGAGTTCATAGTGAAACACAACTTTGATTCGCCATTTTGTCACTAAAATCTAAAGCTTACAAAACTACCATTCCTCCTAATCCTCTCAACAAGATGAATAGAGAAGTCAGTGACTAGCCAGAGAGCTTCAAATGTCGATGGTGAAAATCTGTAGATACTCCTAAGAGACTTGCTGCTCTAACAGCTGTGGCGGTAAAGAAAGGGAGAACTTGAGTCTGTCTTTCTGTCTGTATATACTTGTGTGTGTGTGTCCATGTTTGTGTATGTGCGTGTACGTGAGGAGGCTGTGGTGTTGGGTGAAAGAGGTGTGTTTTTTTCCACCCTGTGGGGCCTCAGGCTGGGCGAGGTGGAGCTTCGGGGAGGCGCAGCATGGGGCGGGCTGTTTCAGCTGAACTCAATGCTCTGTAACAGCACTCGGGGCGTGAGGTCACAGAGTCCAGCATTCCTCCAGAGTGCTGTCTGTTTACACGACTGCCGCTGGCCGGGGGGAAGTGGCAGCGCTGCATAACTACGGCAGATAACACTCATCGCTTGTATTTATGTTCATCTACCAAGGAGATAACCACATTCATTGTTTGAAATCTTTAAACGTTTTCTGGCTTTTTAATCGATTTCAACCCTTCATTTTTACTGTAGAAAAACTCCCAAAAGTCCCAGAGACTCAGAAACAGGATCTTTGCTTCGAGGTATATACAGTCAACCCTTTGTTTATCCTGGAGTACAGGCAGAGTGATATACTGTATGCTTCCTCTGTTCACCTTTTTGTTTTACGTGCACAGGAGGTACTGAGGGACATGCATGACTGTATATGCACTTTATATACAGTCTATGGTATGAACTCAATACAAACTAAACACAGAAGACAGCATCTGTAATGCACACAGTATTTTTGCAGCTGAACCCTTGTCAAAATGTGCACTAGTCGACAACATAGTTATTGCAATAAGCTAAATGCAGCTTCATTTTAAAGCTATTCTGGTACTTCTACTTATATTTGTGTAAAAGCTATGAATATGTCTTGTATAAAAAATATGTACACATTGTTTTTTGTTACAGACGAACATTGTGTTTTTACTTGAGCAGATTCAATATTAAACACGACAATGAACTGTTGTCTTTGTTGTTAACAGCTAATAAAACCACTTGTTTAGGGGCAGGTAAAACATTATTTTGGGCAAGTAGATCAAAAACATTAACGTTGTACTGCTTTACGGTCAGGAAAAGAAGATCATTTGCATTTTGTCATTTGGAAATGAATTCCCAAACACCAAATTATGCATATTGCATCTAGATGAATTTGATATTGTATTGTCCGTGTTCTTCACCATAGTGAGTGTAAATTCCACCCCTGACAGAGCAGCCAAAGTTAAAGTCAGAAGCATCCCTGAGCCGGACCGAGGGGCCATACCAGAGCTGAGGTGATCTGGGGTGTGTCGGACTAAAGAGGACGACTTCAACCTCCTCTCAAGTGGCTCATCAGGTTATTTATGCAGGGAGGGCTTGAACTTGGCAGAGCAGAGATGCTGCTGCTGCTGCTGGCCTCTCTGCAGCGCTAATCTGGGCTGAACTTTGACTGTAGCTCCTCTGTGCTGCTGCTCTCACATCCCAGAGCCTCACAGCCAGCTGGTCAGCTCCAGGGAGGCACAACAGAGATGGGGAGTGACACCCAAGCCCTAGAGAGACAGTGCTCTGACTGTACTGCCGACTAGGGAGGGGGGTATAGCTGTCAAAGGCTCCATTGTTTGACAGGCCAGCATGGTTTCACGTGCAGCGCATGATTCTCGTGGCGGGTCTGAACTATAGCCCAGTCTGACCTAAACTGTCCGGGAGGATGTAGCGGTGGCCTCTCTGGGCAGGTTAAAGTGTAACCGTGCCCGTGTTTTCTCAGGAAAGTGTGTTTATCTAGAGGACCAACACGGAGGCCCTTTTGTTTAACTAAGTAGTGAGGCTCGCCCTAAAAGTAAAGCTCTCTGAAACACACAGGAACCAGGTGGCCCTTCTCTGTTCCATTGACTGCTCGTTAGGTACAGTGTGTATGTTTACTTGGGTCTAAAAAGCAGAATGCTGACGTAAAAAACAAGTTAAAGCTGAAAAGAAGTTTGTAATATTTCAGGACATGAACGCGAGTTGACATTTTTCATCTGGCACACAACAAAAGTGTAAACTAATTTAGGAATAGAGATGCAACTATCGAGTTAAACAGCAGCAGCCAATTACATTTGAAAAGTGTGAGGTGAAGGACGGAGCGAGCAGTTGTCAATTAACAATGTTCTCAGTGCATGGGAAACACTGATAGGCTATTTATTCAAAAAGGAAGACCCTTAAGGGGCCCTAATATGGTTGTTGGGGTTTTCCGTTTTCTGGTTTAAGTTCTTTTGCGTGCTTGTAAATGGTCTGCGAAAGCTAAAATCACAAAGTTCAGAGGGAGTTTCTCTCCCACACACTCTGAAATGCCTCCATTGGACTCCTTTGTTCACTTCTGTAACATAAGGACTTCACTATGTAACACTCGCGCTTCTACTGGCTAACGCTCCAACATTGTACGTGGCAAAAAAAAAAAACATTAACCTGGAAATGAGCATAATAGGGCCTCTTTAATCTAAAATGCTAAAGGAATGACGCATGGAGGCAGAGGGAAAGGCGAGGGCCATCTTGAAGAAGTGCTCAAAGCTGATTTGAGTACGTTTAGATGCTTAGGATGACAACGCTAATGTTAAGCAGGCGTAATGTTTAGAATGTTCACCATCTCCCAAACAGCTCAATACACAAACTACACCAAGTACTGCACAAAGTGACATTTGAGTTTATGATGTTAATAGATGCAGAGTTACGGTGTCCCCAATCGTATTAATATTCATCCTGAAGGGGAAATATATGTCAAAATGTCAAATCCACCCAATATTTGATGAGATGTCTTACTGAAACAAAAAACGTCAACATCATAGACAACAAAATCTCTGCTAACAAAACATGTCAATGTATTTGTTAGCTACTGTTCCCAGCACAGGGATTAGCATGCCAACTGCTGTCAGTCGAACACATCCAACGACTCACTAAGGAGTTATAATAACAAAAGACAACGTGACTTCAGTTGGATTTGACAGGAAGTGAGGATTTAGCCTGAACTAGTGGTTAACAGCATCATAAGTTCTGGTATAAAAAGGACAAAGAAAGTATAGTAATGTAACAACATCTTCTTGAGGATATGGAACAAAACAGTAGGTAGAAAACATTTAAGAATTTCTGAATGATTTTACAAAACATATAAAACAAGTAGAACATACAGTGCCTTTAGTTATTAGACAATTCTGCATTCTGTACATTGAATAGATAAAGTTAAAGTGGACCTATCATGCTATTTTTACGCAATGGCATAGGTCTCAGATATATAAAAATATATAAAAAACATGTCTATGAAGTATTTTGCTCAAAATACCACATAGATCACCCATTCTAGCCATGCCCCATATCCCTCTAATTCACTTCCTGTTTCAAAAGTGCTGATTTTATGTATAAAGGTTAAAAAAAAAAAGAGAAATTAATTAATTTTTTTTTTAAAGGAGGGGGCTGAGCTCATGCGGGAGATTCTACCGGCAGATTCTCCCGTGATGAAACGCCATATCATGGATTATCAAGGGTTATTTCTGAAACAGTCTGGAGCTCAAAGGCTTTCTCTCTTGCCGGTTATACCACAAGGTGAGTTCCTTTTTATTTCCTGCTTCTTCACACACATGCTCTCCAGTACAGGTTAGCTCTGAGTGTTAGCGATGCTAATGTAAACACCGACCATATTACGTCCAAAACAGTCGGGCATTGTTTCTGATAGCAAATATGATTGGGCCGTGGGTCCGCATTTCAGATGTTACGTCATATCGGACGCAAATCTGAATCAGCTCCATTGTACCCCCGTTTTTAGAGATTTGGGTACGGAGGAAAAGAGAGAGGGTTTTATTTTCTGACGCTGCGTGAGTTCCCCGACACACCGAGGACACATATTTATGTATAAAAGACATCAAAAAGTGCATTTTGCATGATAGGTCCCCTTTAAATTGAATTGTATCATGTTGAGATGATCATATGATGTTATATTTTTCCAAAATGATCAATTAAGAATCCATTATATTTGTTTCTCATGATTACAAGCCGTGACGGCAACACTCAAATAGTTTCCACATTGAGGGTCTGTGTGTATGGACAGATTGTTGTGTTCCTGATAGCTGACAGATGTTTAATTGAGATCAAGAAGATGATAGAGTTTGAAGATGAATGCTGTCAACCTAATGGTACCAAAAGAGTTGGGGCCATTATCTGAATTTTCAAAAAAATAAGAATTGAGGAGTTCATCACCCAATATCCATATGTGCTCTCCGAAATAAGGAGACACTTTGAAGTGTACACTTCTGTCTTTTTGCTTCCTAAGAAAACGTACAGTCAGCAAGGATACCACATAATGGAAGCAGATAACATGCTTTTTCTGTGGCTCAAGGCTCTGTATTTTCCACTCATGCTGCTGATTCATCCTACCAGGCTTACTATGAGGAATGGGAGGATAGCAGGATAGCGTGATGGCGGTGACGTGTATGAAACCACCGTTTTTATGTCACATAGGAGCATCGGACATTCACGATCTGGGTAATTATGTGTCTTAGATCATTGTAGAAAAATGTGATAATCTTTTAAGCTCAACTTACTGTAACTGCAGCCCCTATTTTAGACATCTAACCACGAACACGTTCAATAAACCGTTCAGTTTGAGGCGAGGGAACAGGAAGAGGTAAAATTGTTTTAAAAAGTTATTCATTACCTTTTACAGATGAATCACAACAGTTGGAGTTACTGTTACCACTAGCAACTATAAGTGAATAACAGAAAGGAGTTCTGGGTGATTGATGTGGTTGAAGGGATAATTTAATGCAGCCATCCCTGAGGGGTAAATGAAAGCAACAGGAAATGCAAGGTTAATGCATTGTTGGCTTTCTATCTTCCCATATTGTCATCACTCTAAACACCAGTATATCTGTGTCTAAAGTGTAGATTTTTATGCAGCCACATGACAGTATAGTAATAAATCAACAGGGTCGGTATAATGGCTAAAATTACCTTATTTTAAATATATCGCGTCATCAAATAAGAACCAAGAAATTGCAGAACAGACTCAATAGTAGCTTGTAGGGCTGTCCCGAATACCATTTCTCGGGCTCCGGATATTCGGTAGTAATCAGCAGCGAATATTCGAATATTCGGTGCGGAGATTTTTTTTCATAACACGCTCCGAGACACCTGACAACACACTGTTAAGCAGAAGCGCAGAAAGAGCATACCAGGGGTCAGCAACCCCTGGCACGCGTGCCACCACTGGCACGCGGCACCGTAACCAGTGGCACACTAGGAATAAGTGTGGAAAATATTTTAATTGTATATTCGGATCCTGAACGAGACCGCCGCCAGAGCTCTTCTCCCGTTACCTGCAGAAGGAAGCCATGCACGCAGCGCAGCCCCGATCTTTAACTCCAGGTGACTTTCTGCCGCTTGCCTCCGTGGTGCTGATCGTTTCACCACGGAGGAAAGCACTTCACACATTGCAGTTCCCATAAGGAGCTGTACAAATGCTGCAGTTTTTGCGTGGCTGTGTCTTTAGTTGAAAGCCCAGTGGCGATCTGCTCATCTCTCATCAAAATAATATGCTACAAAGGGACTGGCCACGTGTGCTCTGGAGAATCACAGAACGGACGATCGTCCTTATTATTATTATTATTATTATTATGCTGTTATAACCAATTATTTAAATGTGTTAAATTCGGCATCATGTAAGTTAGTGATGCTCCGATCGATCGGCCGGTGCTCTCTAAAAATCGCGAGAGCCGATCGCATGACGTAAAATATGACTGTGCACGGCAAAACAAGCTCTCCAAAATGGCTTCACCGGTCTGGCAGTATTTTAAAGTGTCCGAATATGACAATAAAATAGCGGTATGCAACGTGTGTGAAGCAGAAATCCTGCAGCTCCACCCGCTGTGACGGACCGGTGAGCGGAGCAACACACAAGAGTTAGACCTAACACACTTAGCTATGTTATCTACCTCTGGAACAAGCTAAACTAGTTATAAATATATGTATTCTTCACTGTCGGGTCATTCATTACTGGATCAGTGAGCTGCATGAGATACCGACGGGCTGTCAGGAGAGAGAGAGAGGGGGAGAGAGGAAAAGAGAGCGCTTCCGCTCATTTCTCCCGTGCTATTATCCAAAGTTAATGTAAACTTGAATAATGTACTTAATTTGAATGTAATAATTATGTTGGTTGTTGTTTGTGGAAGCTCCAGTGAATGAGCCCCATTAACTGAGTTTTAAACATAACTTTAAATGGAAGATCCCCATAGGCCCCGCCCACTCGATCCGATCGGAGCATCCCTATAATGTAAGTTGCGCTGACAGGTCTACACACTGCTTCCCCGCAGCGAGCCTCCCCCCGCCCTCCTGTTGACAGTTCACGAGCGTCGGCACGCTGATAAAATAATAATTGAATGGCACTTCATATCAAAAAGGTTGCCGACCCCTGGAGCATACTATTACGATTTATATTTATTTATTGTCTCAGTACTCGCATACATTAAAACTAAATGTGTCCTCTGCATTTAACCCAGCCGCAGTGCAGCGCCGGGGATATAGGCGTAAACAGTAAACGGTATTTAAATAAATGAAGAACGAAAAATAAATGAACGAACTGTATGCCAATAATTGCCTTAGCCCCAGATGTTCCCACATCGCTCCTATTATTTTCACTATTCGGATAAAATTGAAAAACTAATATAAAAAAACAATTCGGTTGCTTGCTTGCAACTATTTTCCAAGGATAGTAAGAGCACGATTTTATCATGTGTAACGTTACTGTTTAAACGGCGGATAACGCAGCTTCATTATGGCAACTTGACAACAGCTAAGCTAAGCTAGGCTACTACTTACAGCATCCGGTGACTTTTCAGAGTTGTTGTGCCACCGGCCAGTTTCTTGTCGCATATTTGGCACACTGCCTTCTTCTTACCGTCGTCCAATTTAAAATGGTCCCACACAGCTGGAGTCTTCGGCATTTTGTGTGCAGGTGTGTGAAGCGAGGTGAAGCAAGGAGAAGCGTGCCGTTTGCGTTCGTGACTGTGAGTGAACGCGATGTCAGGAGCACAGGCTGAGATTGTATATATTTCCGCATTTTAACAGTGCAATTCAAAAGTATAAATATAGTATAAGAATATGGAAAGTCGCCTTTATTGATAGCATACATTTAGGGGAAAAAAAAAATTTTTGGAAAAAAAATTAAAAAAAGAATATCCGAATAATGAAATTGAAACCCGAATAGTTGGCCAACGAACGAATATTCGAATAGTCGAATATTCGGGTACAGCCCTAGTAGCTTGTTCCCTTGAATGATAGTGTTACAGTATTTATCCTGTTCACTACATGTCTTAGTCTTTGTTGATATCTGACTTAGAAATCCAGTAATGATAGGGCTTTAATACAACAGAAACAACAGAAAAACGGAATCAAACCCTAACTTCCAAAATAATTTGAAAAATATATATATTTCTAGTCTAGATAACATTTTAAAATGACATGCGTGGAAAACGATGTAGGAAAAATACTGCATTCGTTTTGAACCTGCAATAACCTTCTTCATAGTAACAAACTAAACGTCTCGCTGCGATGTGAGAAAATAGTACTTCTACTGACCCCACTTTAAATCCAGAGCCCAATCTCCAGCTGTGTGCTCGTTATTTTAAATTTGAAAACGCAAAACCATAGCCTTCCCAGCCTGAAATTACAGAAAATCCAAAATAGATTGCAAAGCTGGTTCAACATCCAGTAAACTGTTACTGAGATGGCAATTTTTCTCAGGAAAGGGGCATAACAAAACTAAACTAAGATGGCATTTAATCTAGTAGGAACCACAGGAAAACCACATAATAAGGTGAATGATGTCTGAATTCCAGTTCAGGACGCCAGAGTGCGACCGTTTTTTTGTGCACACTGGTATCAACATATCAAGTGCGATATAATGCACATTTTAATCGGTCGCAGTGGTACGCCTGACATTTAGCAGGTCTATCTATCTGTGTAGCGTAATGATGTAGCTGTGTGAGTCTAGGCCCCTAAAATGTTTTTAGCCACGTCACAAACTTGTAACAACCTGGCAATTAAAAATGGGTTGAATGAAGAAAAATGTTGCAGTGCCCGGTATATCTGTATATGGAAAATTAAAAAGGCAGAGCCCAGGTTCAATATCATATTAAGATGTAGCCGACGCACCATGTGACGAAGGTAACTTTGTCACTGATGGCTTCGGGCCTTGCATATGTGCACATGTTTATACAGTTTATATTATTTATTGATGTAGTGTTTATTGTATTTCATTTTGAAATGTGTTCCCCTTTCCCCATGTCTGTTGCCATTGATTGTGTGCACCTGGTGCCCTGTGGTGTCTCCTCCCCCCTCACCTGTGTCCTGTTGGGTTGATTGGGTTGGACATTTAGGCTCTGGGGTTTTGCTGTTTGGGAGAGAGTGTGTGTGAGATCCTTGTGGCTGCAGGCTGTGGTCAGAAACAGCAGGATTGAGGCTGTGTGTGTCTTGTGTTCCTGACTTAATAAATGCCCACACCGGGTTGTATTTTGGACGTTCTGCCTCTGCCTCCTTGCTTGGCCGCTCAATTGTCAGCTTCACACACCACCTTACCCTGTTATATAGTGTCTCTGCTGGGACATGTCTCCATGCGTTAATGTTCAAAAAGCTCTTTATTTTTCTCATACTGCAGCGCCTCTTTTCACCCTCTGTCTGAAACCAGAGCCCAGTCTGCTCTGATTGGTTAGCTGGCCGGCTCTGTTGTGATTACTCAACCGCTAAGAGGTGTCCCGCCCCTTAGCCTATCACGTACAATGTGTTGGAGTGCTAGAATAGTAGTGTGAGTGTTACGTAGTGATCTCACTGTTCCGAAAGTAAACAAAGGAGTCTAATGGAGGTGTTGCAGGCAGGGGAAGGCAAGGAAACTTTAGCCTTTGCAGATTATTTACATGCACAAAAACCTATAAACACACTATAAAGGAAAGGGAAAAGCCCAAAAAAGCATAAGCAATGCACAAAAGCTTTACAATCTATAAGAAACAAACAGTGTGAGACCGTCGCCTTTCCAACAGGTTGATCACAGCAGAAGGACGGCACTCAAATATATCACTCAGAGTGCTGCTCTCCATGTCTTCCCAACTCGTTCCTCTCACACTGCAGCTCTGTCACATGTGTTACCTGAGGAGGATCAGACAGGACGGCAACATCTGGTTATGTTCTGAGGGCTGTAATTGTAGACGCTCTTAATCCCCTCACAGTATGCTGTTTATTTTGGTCCTGTTCTACAGTCAATATTCAGATTTCTTAGAAGCAACCTCCAGGTTACTGGGACTGAGGCGGCGAGGCCCCACAAAGCAGACAGAGATCTGACTTGTGTCGAGGCGCTCCTTCAACAGTGAGCACAGAGGTCCTCAGCGTAAAAACAACCAGTCAATAGGCACATTTGTCAAAGAAATGTAAGTCTGCTTCATGTGACATCGTGAACTGGCATTTTTTCTGTGAGACGATCTTTTGTTTGATACCGAGAAAAAGCAGTTGAGCTCAGTTTGACGTATCAGTTTTTCCTGGGATCAAAATGTGGACGGGAAAAATGTTTTTTTAATGATCAAGCTTTTGGGATTTCCCCTTTCCTGCTGTGTAATATCATTTTTTGTGGTGGTGCAAAATGGTCTAAAATCCCCCCCCCCCCCCCCCCCCGCGCCTAAAACACCTCCATTGGACTCGTTATAAAACCACTTTTTGAACACTAAAGCATGTGTCACAGTAGAGCAGTGTTTCTCAAACTTTTTCATACCAAGGACCACTTAACCAATAAAAAGACACTCGCGGACCACCTAACTCCACAAATATCCAAAAACACATCCTTTTTTACAAATCGCCTGAAAATGGTACAAACAAGTGGCAACATGTGTGATGAAGGTGTTGCGCGGGGCTATATCATGCAATCGAAAGTGAAACTTAAGCTCGTTCCATTGCGGAGATATTCCCGCGAGAGTGCGAAAAACTTAAATAAATAAATAAATTTCAAATGTGAAATTTTACCAATATACTCACGGACCACTAGGGGGCGCTCACGGACCACCAGTGGTCCGCGGACCACACTTTGAGAAGCACTGCAGTAGAGGAAGAGACTAAAATAGTATACCAAAAAAAAAAGCACGTTGACAAAGGCGGAGAGAGCCCTTAAAGGTAGGAAGAAAACATATAAAAAAGGTAAGAGGATAGAGAGAGAGGGTAAAACAAGAGATGAGAAAGGGTCAAACGGGCGGAGTGAGGAGAGAAAAGGGGAAGCAGCACGTTCATATTTTACAGCGGACAGCAAGCGTGTGGTCTGGCAGGAACACCAGGAGTTGGTTTATTAGAGTTGTTTCTTTTACGAGGGGCTGTCCTACATTACATAAAAAAACACAAGGATATGGCTCTGCTAAGTTACTGGTTGCTATTTCACGCCCTGTAACTTTAAAAACACTGTTGTGAAATATCACATTGAAATAGCTGGTAACTAAATCTAATAATGCTATTAGTAGGGTGGACAATTTGGACTGCGATTAGTTTGACTCATTATCTATGATTGAAAAACATATTGAAATGATCCGAACCAAACAAGGATTTTTAATTAAGTCTGAACAATAGTGTTGGTAGTCTTGGACTTCTCTGCAGCTATACAATACTTTTTTTATTCAATACCAAATACTGCTCTTACTGCGATCTGAATATTGCACTAGTGCATAATGCTATTTCGATAAAGCCCTGCTAAATATGTTGTGTCCCTTGCATCCGTTTTATTAACTGGTGTTTATTTAATACGCATGTCTATTCATCCTATTTTACTTTTGTTTCTGCCCTTTTGCTGTAACACTATACATGTCCTCGCTCTGGGACGAAAGAAGGATTTGTCACACACACACACACACACACACACACACACACACACACACACACACACACACACAGTCTCAACGTGTTAATTAGTTTACAGTTCCTCATCACATTAAAGCCATCAAGACGTGAAGGGATTTTAAATGTATTCCATGTGATGATTCTCCTTGTGAACTTTTTACAAATATTAATCACATCAACAGTTCACTGCACAACTATATTAAAATGTTGCATGTTGTAACTGTTGCATGTTGTAAGTCAAATGTATTTCTGAATAAGCTTTAAATGATGTTGGTTTATTGACTCAGCTATGGACAAACCACAAAAGAATATTATGAACACTTTTAATATGAAGCAAACCCTTTAAAGTCAAACACCCAACACTAAACTCAATATATATTAAAGCTGAGATTTAAAAAATGACTCTTCGCCAAGAATGATGCTTCAGTAACTATTACTCCAAATGTGTTCAAACCTCGAGCACACAAATGCATATTACAGCACAAATATTCAGAACAAGTGTCAAAGAAAAACATTTATATTAAGAGATATTTGTTTATGCAATCAGCCAGGCAGATGTTTTCACTGCCACTAATGTTTTGACCTTTGGTTTGTTTAGGGATTACTCTAAACCATTTAGTGAAATGGAGTGTGATCAGAGCAATGAGACTTTGAGCCTCGTGCCTGTTAGCGCAGCTGAGTTATTCCTCCGTCATATCCTGAGCATCACTGTGACAGGACCTCGGCCCCTTCAACAGGATGAGGTGGATTTTCAGGTTTCATTCATTGTGTTTAGTGTCTCCACTGGGTCAAGAGAAAGCTCTTTATTGTTCTCATACTGCCTGCAGCACCTCTTTTCACCCTCTGTCTGAAACCAGAGCCCAGTCTGCTCTGATTGGTTAAGCAGGCCGGCTGTTGTGATTGGTTAAACAGCTGTCCCAACCCTAAGCCTATCACGTACAATGTGTTGGAGCGCTAGCCAATAGAAGCGTAAGTGTTACGTAGTGATTGGGCTGCTCGATTATGGCAAAAATTATAATCTCGATTATTTGGGTCAATAATTGTAAATGCGATTATTAAATGCGATTATTCATTGACTTTGAAAACATCCATTTAATGTACTTTAAAACAAATACAAATAATAATTTGAACTTTTTAACTGTTGAATTATACGTTCAGGGTAATCAACTGAAAAACCAATACAAAATAAAGTAAAATAAATTATACATTCATGTCAACATTTAAATAAATAATATCAAAATAATAAATACCAATAAACAAGGTCAACATCAAACATGTTGCAGTGCACTGGCACAACCTGAACGCTCCTTAACATATAGCCAACATGTTGGTAAAACACATTCAACAGATTCCACTCACTCCAATGCGTCATTTATTCATATCACCATTATTAAACACGATTATCCATCTACTTGGAAAACATCACTTTATTGGAGAAAAAACATTTGAACAGTGTTTTTAACAGTTGATTACCCTGAACTTTAAGTATTATTCAACTGAAAAAAAAAAAAAGTAATAATATTAATAAAAAAATAATCGTTTTATTTCGATTGCTTTGTTTTCGTAATCGTAGCGAGCCATAATTGTAATCGCGATTAAAATACGATTAATTGAGCAGCCCTACGTAGTGATGTCACTATGTCACTATAAACAAAGGAGTCCAATGAAGATGCTTCAGGGATGTGTGGTGTGGGAGAGAAACTCCCAACAAAGGGATTTTAGCCTTTGCAGACCATTGACATGCACACAAACCTACATAACACACTAGAGGAAAACCCCCAAAAGCATAACAGGGCCTCTTTAATGATCCTGATTGCAAAGATCCTTCGAATACCGACGACACATCCCTAATAAAACAAAACAAGGTTTCCTGTAAAAACACCTTAATTTTCTAAAATAGATCTCCATGTCTCCTCTGGATAAACCACATCCCAACTTTATAAATTACATTTTTTACATAATTTATCCTGGACCTGCTTTTTATACTTTCATCATCAATGTGCAAACCCTTCCTAAAACGTTACTGAAATCCAGAATAGTAAAGAACAAAGTGTACAAATCAGGTCTGTAGCAGTGAGGAGCCTCGGGCTCTGGCCATGACAGCGTAACCTTCAGCCCGGCTGTTGTTTTTTTCCATAGAGGTCAGCAGCTAAGAATGTGAAGCATGCAGAGCCTGAAACATGCCTTTCTGTTCCCAATAACCCCCACCACCTTTTGTAAACACTTTTTGAAACTACTCCCATACAGTACCACCAATATTCTCTCCATTCAAATGAATTCACCTTTAAAGATGGATCTTCATGAGTTCCATCATCCTGCTGTACACACCCGTGCAATGTCTTTGGATGTCCTACACCAGGTTTGTAACAGAATTGTCAGCCATAATGACGTTGGTCAGTATTTCAAATAGCAGTAATCATTGGAGAGACCAGTGAGAGCGTAGGAGAGCTAACCTGCTTCCCTGCAGGATATCCTCTGACAGCGAGTAGATTGTGGAGCTGCCTGACGACAGACGCTAGCTGGAGTTGATGCTCCGCCATTCTGAGTGTGCCAAGGCTAAACTGAACACATTGAACTAAGGACAACAATGCTAAGTACATTTTTCTATATTACAATTAAACTTGTAAGCAGCTACTTTTCGGTATGTTTTGATACAGAATGTAAATTAAAATGCCTGTTTAGCAATTAACAAGCGTATAAACATGATTATTTATAAAATCACACAAATGAGTATATCAAAAGAAAACAGTTTTGCCAAATATCTACCAGTGGACACATTTCTACTGTTGCACGGTATTTACCATCATACATTATATCATGATTTATATTATGTATTCTTATTTGTTCCTGTGTTCCTGACTAGTTTTTAATGTTGTTATCAAGTCATGTGTTCGTTGGTGTTTATAGCCTGGATGTTGTACTGTGTTATATTTTTGGTTTGCGAGGCCTTGTGTGTTTCCTTCTGCATATGAAAGGTGCTATATGAATAAAGTGTGATTGATCGATATCACCATCTTTCATAAACATATATTGTGTTTACACGAGGCTGCTCATTATTTTTCAAAATGTATTTATACATATCAGACCTACATTTTCCAAAGGTCTCGCTCAGATTAGGTTCAACATTCTGGACGCTTAAGCTCTGATCAATTCAAGAAAACCCATGATGCTCATTTAACTTGAACTGAGTACCACCTTCTTTGTTCATTCCAACGGGACTGATCCACTTTCCCTCGTTTCACGACATCCATTTAAAGCTGCCAACAGTGTTTAACACTACTGCACTTAAACAAGCAGCCACACAATTTCAGCAATTAGCCGGCTGTGTCTCTCATCATGCAAACATTCATCACGGCCTTGGCGTGAACACATAAAGTGAAACAGCAGACAAACAATTCCACAGAATGTGAAAGCCATGAATCACCGCTGAGAGAGACTTGCCAGAAATATTAAACGTGGGATTTTAACTTAAGTGTACAAAGCAAACTTAGCCACAATGTTAAACTCTCCTGAGACAAAGGTGATTAACCACCAACACTAAATGAATTGCTTTTACTGTTAGTCAATTGGAGAAAGGGAATATACACTTCGGGTTCAAAGTAGGCTGCTGTTACTTGAAGCAGCAGGAGTGAATGTGCTCTTCTGTGGAGACATCACACTGTCCTGACGCTTCCTGTGTGTGTGTGTGTGTGTGTGTGTGTGTGTGTGTGTGTGTGTGTGTGTGTGTGTGTGTGTGTGTGTGTGTGTGTGTGTGTGTGTGTGTGTGTGTGTGTGGTGTGTGTGTGTGTGTGTGTGTGTGTGTGTGTGTGTGTGTGTGTGTGTGTGTGTGTGTGTGTGTGTGTGTGTGTGTGTGTGTGTGTGTGTGTGTGAGATATGTCCGAACGAATGAACAAAAGATAACAAGACATGCCCTGACAGAACCGGAGCAGCTGAGTCTAATTGAAAGATGAACTTCAGAGCAGCCAAGGCATCATAAAATCCAACACACACAACACACACACACACACACACACACAGAGATAAATCACACTTCAACTGTATCAGTGTTACAGTACTGTACCGGTTACTGAAGGGTGTCACGGATGTTGTACAAGGTAAAAACTTTTTATATTGAAACGCCACAAACTTGAGTAACTTCAGCTGTTTGTGAGTAACTTACCCTTCTGCACACAAGTATGCTTGTTGACAGTCCTTCATTCCAGCTCGGCAAGTATGTCCCTCAAATTATTTCATCTCAAGATGGAGGCAGAAACTCTCCAAACACAGTTCTTTTGCTGAGAGTTGTTCTTGTTTTGAGTCCACCGGGTCCAGTTGTGCTTCTCTCCAGCTGCAGGAGCTGCTAGCATGACAGCGAACGGAGAAAGAAGCAGTTGGAGTGAGAGAGACGGAGAGTGCTCGAACACACAGGTGCATGCTGACGGCCAGCGAGTGCAAACAGAGAGAGGCATACAGTAGACAGCTTAGCTCAGTATGAAACTCATTGCCGGTTGTTCCTCTTATGGACTCCAACCTCACTCCACCTCCCTCCTCCTCCACCTCCTCCTCCCTCCTCCTCCCCTCCCTCTCCTCTCCAAGACAGAACAGAAAAGAACTTGAAGTTTCTTTTTGTAGCCCAGTGAATATATGTAGGTACTATACAGAATCCTTTATGTGTCCACTTGCATAATTCACAGAACAAACTGTGGACCATAAGTGGAGCAACACCGTGTGAATTCTATTTGCATCCAATAGAAAAACATGTCTTTCTTGACAGAATAACCAAAAACCTTTGATATAAACTGTTAAAAACTGTTCTAGAGATAAAAAAATTAAATGTTGCCAAAAATCATAAACTTGTTTCGACCTAGTATTTGGATCCTTTACTTATATAAAAGTAAAATACAATTTGGACTCATGAGGAAAACTGTCTACCAATTGCATTTGTTTAGTTGTTGAGTATATGAATAAATGGCTGTGTATGTACAATGCTATGTTTGCCATGTTAATAAATGAAAATTAAAGTTAGAAAAAAAAGGTTAAAAAAATACCAATACGATAACAAGGCAACTAAAAGTCCCAAATTAAAAAGTAATGAAGTATTGTTCATTTGTACGATGAAATGATCCTCATTGTGGGACAATTAAAGGATTTATGATTCCTTTCTGAATTCTCTTTTATCAGCAAAATGCTCTTAAAGTATCTGAAGTTAAGGGACTGATTGCAAAAGGGCTCGTTGCAAAGTTGTTATATTACATCATTTAGTTTTTATCCATGAGGAATACATGAAGCCATTTCAACATTAATCAATTCGCCTGGTTAAAGTACTTTACTGTCGACATTATGAGTATTGCACTGCATAATATCATTTAAGTATATTACATGCAACTAGCAAATGGTAGGACATATTTATAATAATAATAATATATTTTATTTATAAGCGCACTTTTCATTTGCGTAAACAAAACTCAAAGTGCTACAAAATTATAATAGTGGGAAAGAAGTAGAAATCAGAAGAAAAATAAGTGTTCAAATGATACTTTAGGATATTACATAAGAGTAAATGCAATTAGGTACTTTCCACCACTGATGACATCTCTGTATGGAGTGGTATGATACAGAGGTGACAAGGGAGAGGTAATCACACATTATTTACATGTGTATCCACTCTCTTCTTCTTACGATAAATTCATTCAAAAATCTTGTTTATAAGCAACATGTTATGCTGGTTTCAAAATCATCACAGAGATGCATTGAAATACAAAATGTATTTCTGTGCAAAAAAGGTCATGGTCATCTTATTCTCATAAAGCGCCCGGATAATGACTGTGTTACTGGGAAACACGGTATCTGTGCATTAATGGTTAGCAACGTGCAAACCCAGCAGAGCAAGCAACAATGCCAATGGTGTTGAAATTTCATATTTATAAAAAGAGGCAAGGGGGGAGGGGCCCGCTGAGGCTTTTGGGAACATTACTACATGCCTCCCTTGGGCTAAAGCTGGCCTCAAATTGCTGCTGCTAGCTCTCACTTGCCGAATATTTGTTGAAAGACCAACAGTGCTTAAAGATGGTTAAAAGCAGAACTGATATTACATTACATTTAACTGACGCTTTTATCCTAAGCGACTTACAATAAGTGCATTCGACCAAGAAGACACAAACTTGAAGAAAACAGAATCATATAAGTACATCAGGTTTCATAGAGCTAAAACATTTCAAGTGATACTCAACAGGCTTTAGATAAGCCAGTCCTTTATTAGTATATAAGTGCTTTGTTAGTAATTCTATTGCTCGAGGTGGAGTCGAAAGAGATGAGTTTTCAGTCTGCGCCGGAAGGTGTGTAAGCTTTCTGCTGTCCTGATGTCAATGGGGAGCTCATTCCACCATTTTGGAGGCAGGATAGCAAACCCACATGTTTTGGCTGATGGGAACTTGGTATGCTTCACTTTTCAGAAAAGTAAGTCATCCATTTGGTACCTTTTCTAGAGTGAAATATTTAAATCACAACCAGAAAACCAGCATCAAAAAAGAGCCCTGGAAAGTTAATTCGGTAGAGACTTTGCTAATTAAAGCACCCTATAGACGGCATCTCTGTCTGTGTGGCTGACATCTGTATCTGCTGCAGTATATTCTCATTCTCCAGCCAGCTCTGCCCATCTTGAGAACATGCAGTGGCCTCACTAACTCGTGACAGCTGTGTCAAACCCTATTAGAGGACAGGATGACTAGCTCCGTTGTTCAAAGGCCAAAAGATGTAATCACAAAAAAAACTTCTATACAGACAAATCACAGCCTTCTTCTAATTTGACATTGTCTAAACTTATTGTCAACCGAAACATTTATGGCAATGCTTTGCTTGAGTATGGGACAGGTGTTGACAGTCCAGAAGCATGCAAAGTGTGACTGAACAGCTTGCTGTTTATGTAAAAACATTAATAATGATTTGTATAACAGTCGCACCATCTCAAATATATATTTTTACTATGACAAATTATCATCACACTATCTGTCATGCAAATGTTGCTGATCAAAAAAGTTCAGTTCTCAGAAGGGTTTTCCTATTTCATATGAATGTTTTCCTTTTACTTTCTACAACTCTACTATACTGAATGGCTGTCACTGCTCTCATCAACACTGTTTCGTGCCACAGCAGAAGGTAGCGTTCGGGATAACAGGGCTAAATAAAGTGCTGTACGTACAGTAAAAAACAGCCACAGTGCATTTTGGACTGAAGGGGCAACTATTTGCGATTACAATCGCCATATTAACAGTATAAGGTGTGATATGTCTGAGTTGTGTCGACAGCATAGTGTGAAGAAAACAGGAATGACTTCACCCAACCAGACAACACTGTTGTAGAAACCTGTCAATCACAAGGTAACCCCGCCTTAAAGCTTACTCTGCTTTATATGTATTCTATTTTAGCCTAAAAATCAAAATAGAAACATGCTGTATTAAAGCAGAATGGAAACTAGTTTTAGAAACTATAAACACAAGTGAGAAGTGAGAAGTAGAACCACTGTCTCATAGGCTTCTATAGAATCAGACTTCTCTTTTCCACCAGTGGAGTCGCCCCCTGCTGGCCATTTGACAGAAGGCAGGTTTAAGCCACTTTTGCACTGCACGTAAGGAAAATCTGTCAGGTTTAGGATACATCACTTTCTCTTAAAGGTGGGGTATGTAATTTTGGAGAAACCAGCTCGAGTCCACTAGAAAAAAATCGAAATACAGTCCATGGAGACAGACGGAAACGTACCTTTTTCACACTCAAAATGAAGAACAGGTCCCATTTCTTTCATGAACCTTTGCCGGTTTATTTCAGGGGTGGCAGAGTGACTACATATCTTGAAAATATTGATCTGTAATTGTATATTTTGTCTGTGTGTATTAAATGCAAATACGTTTTTGAAGAGGAACAATGTTAAAGTTTGAATATATATAAATATATACATTACAAATATGTTTGTTTATGTATAGACTATTGTAGGAATATTGAAACCAAAATTCAAATTATATTCAAATTTGCAGCAGAACTACTATTTTTTAAATGTTATCACAGTCATGTTTTCTGAAAAAAAGACCCACTCTCAGTCAAAGTGCAAGATATGTTGAAGAGTGAATGCATCAGTGAACCTACCCGCTGCCTGCAGAGATGTCTGTCCTAGCTGCCACTGCCCTTTGCCCCCTGCATAGAGATTCATGGATGAATGGTAAATCAACCTAACCGATAACTACCACACTTGTGTTACTCTTTAAAAAAAGAGTGCATGTAAATTATAAAATGAATCAGCTGTTTCAGTGGTAGGCTATTATTAGTAAGTGGCCATCAGTCACTTGGCTCTGCTAGAAAGTTGTCTAAGGACTGATTTAATAGACATACACACTAGCTAACAGTTTATCATTAGAATTAAACAAATATATTACTGTAATCATTGTGTTTCATGTTTCGAAATATAACATATCTACCATGTGGTCTTGTTTAAAACCAAACGAAGTAAACAAAAAGTACACTAATGCTGCGTTCACACCGGACGCGATGCGATGTTTGGGGGCGGCCTGATTACATGTAAAGTCAATGCAGATGCGGACAGACGCAAACTCTGAGCTTAGAGTTTTCTCATCACTCTGTGTCACGGGGTCAAAACTATACACAATACCACATTAACCTTTTTATTCTATGAAAAATATTTAACCTTTTTTAAATGTTTCTATCTGAGAAAAACACCAATTTTAGTGCACATAACCCCATGGAAGAGTTTAGCTGTATAAAGTGTGAAGGTCTCTGCAGGAACTATTACTGATATTGGTCATCAAGCAGCACCACCTAGTGTTTGTTTTGTTTCACACTCAGTCTGTAAATATGCATTAGTGAGCAGATTGTGTAGGATATATACTGTTGTCAACATGTTAGTACACAAAAGGTTCCTTCAACTCCCAGAAACCTGCAGGTCCGCGGGAACTCTGACTACTTTTAAATCCAGGCTGAAGACTTTTCTTTTTGTCGCTGCTTTTAATTGAACTATTCATATCTTAGACTGCACTTTAACTTGTATCCATTTATTTTTTATTTTAATGTTTAATTGAACTCACTGTAACTTTTATCCATGTATTTTTCTTTTAATGTTAGCTTTTCTTTTTAATGACTGATTTTAAATGCCATTTTCTTAATGTCTTTCATTTTTTGTAAAGCACTTTGAATTGCCTTGTGTTGAAAAGTGCTATATGAATAAACTTGCCTTGCCTTGATATTCAATTCTGAATACATTATAATACTGTTATATTTTATATAGTATTATACATGTGTCTTCTTATTTGTCAACAAGTCTAACATGACTGCAAGCCCTGAAAGAGAGAATTTGCTGTGATACATTTAACACTTTTGCCTTTTGTTTGTCAAATCCTTGTTGTATTTTAGGCTAATTATGAATTGCATATCCTCTAAAAACTTAAGCAGCAAGATGTAGGTCAATATAAGTGTTAAAATATAGCCACATAACTTACTAGTTAAGTAAAAGTATCAAGAGCATTGTTAAAAGGCAGTGTTTCTAAAGAGTTATTACAATTGTATATTGTGTAAACCTTTAATGTAATATTTGCTTGTTGTTTAGATTATCATATTTTACTATACCACATAATCAACAGCTTGGTGTGGCTAAATCAGCTTCTCCCATCACCTGTGACGTGAGCTAGTCATGTCAAACTGTTATATGCTAACACTTAGCTACGCAGGTTACAGGTGCTTCTCATACCTCTATAGTTAATACATTGTAACTCACTTGAGGTTAGGGTTTTAACAATACAATTAACGTTTCAGCCGACACACGAACTAAAAAAAGCCCTTACCTGAGTTAGCAAGAGACGGGCAAGGAGGATAACGTTTAGCTTGTGACTGTTAGCTAACTAGTTAGCCAAAATAAGTCTCACTAAAGCAGCATAACTTGTATGTTAATTTATCGCACAAGTAAACGCGTTGTGCAGTTTTCATAGCCAGTCTCTACATCCCTAGACTAACTTAAAGCTGTTTAAGGTAGCAATGAATTCACCTCAGGATCCAAACTGTCCAAACGTGCTTCTTCCTTGAGGAGAGTCTTTCCTGTTAGAGATATCCAGACAGAGAAACCTGACAAAGAAGGTCATATCTTGCAAAAACACCTAAAGCCAGTATTCTGAATGCATCATTAACAATATTACCTTATAAATCAGAATATTGAATGTAACTACTCACTCTATCACTAAAAGTTCAATAGGATATGTTGCCATTATTGCAGCAAAAGCACAGCATTTAAGATGAATGATGATTAATGATGCACTCAATGGAGGGACTGGGATTGTTCATGATGTCTCTTTCGAACACTGAACAGTACAGAGGCTTCAGACATTTTTTAAATACTCCTGTGCTTTTCTTTTCTTACTACAACAAGTCAAAAGGTCTGCTTTGAAAAGGGCCTTTCTATGTTCTCTTAATATGCAACAATACTGCTCTGAATGTGACAATTAGTGCAACCTGGTGCTCTGTAAAGTAAAATCATATTGTCAATGTTAAGTCCGGCATAAACAGCACATTAACACAAGATTGTCGTTAAATTAGTTAGCTCTTTGTTCATTGCAATGCCTGCATATCTTTATTTAATAAACAACTGCAAAGCTATTTGTGTAAAACAGTACCAAAAATGATTCTTCTCACTAATATCTTATGTAAAGAAGTGATTTTGTTTACAGAAGCTTATATGTAGAGGCCTTCATAGCTCCACATCCTTGCTTTATTCATTTTTGAGAGTATCAATAGATGCTTGGTCTCAAATAACAAACAGTTGGTATAGGCAGTAAGCATTTAAATCATCTGACATAACAAAAAACATGAAATTCAACAGTGCTGCTGTGAGTAACAAGCAAATACTTTTAGTCAATGCACCCAAAAGCGGTCTGTATTCAATTATATTAATTTTCTTAAGCCATGGTTTCTCCTGTGGTGGTAATACAACTGCATTGCAGAAAAGTAAAACGATTCATGTTGGCAATTAAATGTTAACTTAGAGAAAATCACTTAATGATATGACATTTACAGGAATCATGAACCACCCCTCTCGGCACCAGAAACAATGAAGACAGTTTTCCCTTGTCTGATTGTCTGTTTTGTGCTTTTTCTTTTTTTTTCGGGAGGGTCTTAGCTACAAGTTAAATAATAATTTCTGACACATGGAAAAATATTTCTGTGGTGGTAGTCTTTCTCGTCTACTTGTTGTCACAGTGTGTGTGAAGGCAGCAAGTCTTCACCGCCCTGCCTGAAGAGGAGTCACAGACTTAACGTCACTTTTTTCATGGCAATAAACCTGACTCATCAGCAAGTCTTAAGAAAGACTCAAAACACCAAACTGCAATTCTATCTGTGGCTCATATCTTTTCTCATTCCTGAGCTGTGTGTCTGAATACATTTACTTCAATAAATGCATTTATTTGTTTGCATGATGTCTTTGAAGGAAGCCAGACGTGGTTTTTATTCTTTCCTTTTGTTTGGTAGTTGGGCTGGATTTAGAGCAGAGTGGGTTCAAAATAAATATTTCTTTCAGCAGTTCAGGGTCACCAAAAGATAAGAGAGACAAAGAGCAGATCCTTCAGTCTTGCATTAGCATTTCCCTCCAGTTGAAGCTGTGATTGGGTCCATGTGTCAGAGGCAAGATGGGCGGGTCGACCAGCTGCCACACCCCGGTCTCTCCCAATTCTTCACAAGCACAAAAACCCAAGTAAGGAATCTGCAAAGAGAGAAGACAGATGTGTGTGTTATCACAGACAACAAGATGAGAAGGGGATACAAATGAACAAGGTGTTGTAACTAGGGCTGTACCAAATGGTTTGAATCTCCTTCAATATAAACGTTAGGCCCTATTGTGCTAATCTGCAGGTTCATGTTAGCATGTTGTGCCTCTACTGTGACATGTTTACAAGCTTTAATGTTCAAAAAGCTATTTTTTCTCATACTGCCTGTGCTGCAGCACCTCTTTTCACCCTCTGCCTGAAACCAGAGCCCAGTCTGCTCTGATTGGTTAGCTGGCCAGCTCTGTCTCCGCTTAGAGAACTCCGCCCTTATCACGTACAATATGTTGGAGCGCTTTCCAATAGAAGCGCGAGTGTTACTTAATGATGTCATTATGTTCTGTCAGTAAACATAGAAGTCCAATCAAGGTGTTTCAGGAGTGTGGTAGAGAAACTCCCTCTGTAGGGAATTTGGGGATTTTAGCCTTAGCAGGCCATTTACATGCACACAAACCTATAACAAATTACAAGGAAGGAAAAACTCCAAAAAGCATAATAGGGCCCCTTTAACCCCAGAATGCTGTGACGAAATATTCCAAAATTCACAACAAGTTATTATCTGCTTCAATTTATAATAGTTTTTTTTAAATATCAGCCCTTGTTTTAAGTTAAGCGCGCACTGACCTTTCGGACAACTTGGATAAAGTCCTTGGAGTTCTGCGGGCTGAGGCCCTGTATCTGACGAGTGCAGGCCTCCAGGGAGGAAGCATGGGCCACAATCAGGACCGTGTTTCCTGTGTGAAAGAGGTAAAGAAAAGCATTCCACAGATACCATAAGCTTCTATACTGTTTGTTTATGGGCACTCAGCAGATGATAATATACAGCTTGAAAATGTTCAGGCTCTTGAATGCATTGCCTTTTATTTTGAGATTTGGCCCCGATCCAAATCAAACGTCTTGATTGAGAAGGCCAGCAGAGTCAAAACAAAGTGCCTATTGTGTGACTATTCCGTTTCAAGGCCTTCTGATAGAGTGTTAAGTGTCAGGTGCATTTCTCTTTGTTTAAGGCCATCAAGGCAGGAGCCCATTGTTTAGTTTTGATTTCATTAGCTCATGCTCAGTGTAAAGTGGCCTCCAGAGATTGCATTACGCACAGAAAGAATGGGAAGCATTTAAGGGTAATCATCTCAATAAAAGAGCTGGCATTGTAGTGAATGCTGCCAAGAATTTTTACTCCATTACCCAGGTTTTTGCTGTCTGTCAGGATCTCGCGGGTTACTTGGAAGCTCCTGCTGATGTACGTGTCGTAGCTTTCTGATACTGTCAACTTGCTTACGGGAATATGAGGTCTGGGGATAAAACAATATATATATAGGAGGTTAGAATTCAATTGTAGAATCACAGATGAAGGTGTCGTGATGCTATAGGGTTGGTGTACCTGTACGTTGTGTCCACATTCAGGTTAACAGCTGCCAGCTCAGCTGGGGGGATCCACACGGGTAAACTTGTGCCTGAAACCCACTTGGTCCATTCAAACAACCCAGGCTCCACACGGATTTTTGTCTTTGCCTCCTGCTGGAGACCTAACATACAGAGAAACATAGAGAGAACATTGAAATATCTCTACATCTATTAAGGAATGTCACTCACCTCAGTTTTATGGGAAATATACGAATACTTTTTCACATAAAATGTAAGACTTTGTGCAAAAAGTAATAGTTTGTTAACATGAAGAAATACAGTATAGATAAAAAAGAAAACATTAAGTAAGTGTTTTGCTGTGGTCAAAGGAAGTAAGTAATGGGAAAGATAAATACTTTCCGTAAAGCCCCAAAAATCTGTTTTTTTTCCAAATAATTTATTAAGTGTTAATAGAAGAATTCGTATTGGATGTGCGCAAATCTTAAAGATTCAGATCCAAAACTAACACTAATAGTCCAACATTGTGGTGCAGCAGTAGCTCTGAAATCAGCTCTGACATGTGAGTATAACATCATGGCAGTTAAGAAACTGAATAGAGTGAGAGAGTTGCAGTGAGAATGTTGACGAGGTCTTACCCTGCAGAATGTTCTGAGCAGTCTGGACGCAGCGAAGAGACGGCGAGCAGTAAACAAAGTCTATTCCTGTGTGGCTTTCCAACAGAGCTTCACCTGAAATAGATCCAAATACATTTCAATTGTACCCTTTGCTGTATTCAACAACCCTTCAAACTATAGTAACTTTTCAACAAGATCAAATGTACTTTACTTCATATGTACTGACCTACAAGTCGGGCCTGGGTGGAGCCGAACACAGTAATTGGACAATCTTTATCGTAGTCCCGGTGACTTCCAGTTCTGGCTGGCAGGCTGGACGGCATGTTGAGGTTGGAGCGAATGTATCGGCCTACACAAACACAAATGCGGATCTTACAGAACAAGCAAATACTCAACTCAAAAATGTGTAATCAACATCCCCCTGCATGCTTACCTTTGGCGTCAAAGCACTGAGAGACCCAGTTTTTCCCAAACACCACGTCCATCCTCTCGCCATGGCGACACACAAACAGTCTCATCTTGGAAAGGGAAGACTGACAGGTTGGCCTCAACACCTGAGAAAAAGATTCAATTTAAATATAATATAAATAAAGCCAATAGAAGCACAAGAGTTACATAGTGATGTAATTATGTTACGGAAGTAAACAAAGGAGTCCAACGGAGGTGAATGAGGCAAAGTAGGGGTGTCAAACTCAAGGCCCGGGGGCCAAATCCGGCCCGCGACTTCATTTGATGTGGCCCCGCAAGAGCTTGCAAAGAATATAATACGTTTATTATACGGTTACATGCCACTTTACAGAAGCAGGTTGCCTATAAACTACATGTCCCACAATGCATCTGGTTTTGTGACATGTGCACAGAAGAAACTTGCAATTATTTGCCCTGGACTTCTGCTTTCAGACGTAGTTAATTACTAAGTTATTACCCTATCCGATAAGAATCCAAATCAAAGGCAATAATGTAATAGAATACATTATTTTATATATATTATATATTTATATGTGTATATTTTAGGGGTGTAACGGTATCCTATTCGTCCCGTACCGTCACGGTTCGGACGTCACGGTTCGGCGCATGCAGTCACACGGCGAATACGCCTTTTTTTACGAGTGGGAAAAAAGTCTGTCATTCAGGGCAGTATCCACTACACTATTTATAATCCAGGGGGCGGTATTGCTCCTAAAAGCTGTTTGCCAGCCGCCCTTAAACAACAAATGAAGAACAAGAAGAAACAACAACAAAACGAACAAAATACCAGAAGAAGAAAAGTTAGTTTTGCGAGTTCAGATAACACACGGGAGCTAGAACCCACCTGCTTCTTTTAAATCAGCTGTGTGGGAACATTTCGGGTTCCCTGTGGACTACAACAACGATGAAGTGTGCGAGTGGTGGATCGGACGAGGACGGTGTGTCGGCGTTGTTCGATAGCAGTGCGGTATGCTAATGATAACACACGCGAAGCATGCTAAATCATATCAGAAGGCATCACCCAGATTTGCCGGAGCCCGGCAAAAGACAACAGCAGTTCAACAGCTGATCCCCGCTGTTTTCAAGAAGCCAATAGACATGAAAGCCGAGAGACCAAAATAAATAACGGAAACAATTTCTTATTATTTATTTTGTAATGTTTTCAAGACATTCTTTTTAGTTTTACAGCTTGATGAAACCTTTTTGTTTGACATCAGCCATTATAGATAATATGGCCATCTGAGTGTTTATGGTTTGTTTTTATCTGTGTAATACAGTTAATTATTCAAAATGTTAGAGTTCCTTATTTTTATACTGAAACTTGCTACTGTTCAAAAATAAATAAAAAACAAACCAGGAATTATGCATTTGGGACTTTTTTTTGCTTGTTCTTGTTGTACCGAACCCGTACCGAACCGTGACCCCCAAACCGAGGTACGAATCGAACCGTGACTTCTGTGAACCGTTACACCCCTAGTATATTTATATAGTTACCACCGGCCCTTTGAGTGCAACCATAATGCTAATTGCCCGCGATGAAATTGAGTTTGAGACCCCTGCACTACAGGAAAGGGAAAACCCCCCAAAGCATAATATGGCCTTTTTTATTCCATGCTACAAGCATACAGGTAGAATTGGTTTTTAACACTCTCAAAGAGGAATTGACAAAAGGACTGTGCTGCTTTTGGGGCTGCTACACCTGTGTAAAAACACAAAATAATACTTTGCTTTAACGCATCCCTAACTTCACTGCTGGGCAGAAAGTATCTTGGTGCTCCTTTGCTATTTGCACATATGTAAATGAGGTAATATGCATTTGCAGCAAAATTGGTCTCTTAGTATGCAAATGATCAGCACTAGCCGCAGGCAGTTACAGTCAAATTATTCACATTTCTGAGAGTTGGGAACATTTATAATGGATGTCTGCTTGAACTAATTCATTTTAGGATGCAGTTACAGGATGCAATGATAGTTGGGTCATGATATGGTAATATATAATACAGATGCAAGCTTTTGTTATGTGTGAGGAAAAACAAGGACATTAGGTTTATAAAACATACTAAGCTATGTCATGTTTCAGTTAATAATATACTATTATTTAATACTTCAGAATACTTGACTGACATTTCTTCCGCTACTTGCTTATTTTTTTATAATTAAGTTGAATGAATTCAGCATATTTTGTTAGTTAAACTGTACTGTTACTATACATCTCCATTTTTTACTGTCTGAAATGACACTGTTGTGGGTTGGTTACATTACGCTCTACCAAAGGTTGCCTCTTGTACCGGTGCAAACACTTCAGAGAGAATGTAATGGTCATTTAGCATGCAGGCTCCTGTAAGCCATAGGGAGTATTATTCATACAGGAGTGCTGGATACCTGCATAGGAGGACAGAGCCCAGTAAGGCCGGGAGGATCCATGAGAGTGTCAAACAGACTCTCATTCAGCTGTCCGTCAAACAATGACCCCGCCACGCTGCTGCCGGAGATAGACGGAGAGGCACTGGTGAGCACGGAGTGAGACCTGAGGATCAGACAGAGGACTCCATTTTATTCAAATAGCTGTTTAAAAATAGCACTCATTATTCACAGTGAAGAGAAGGAACATTAGCAGACAACCAACACACTGGTACAGTCTCATGAGAGTAAGGAAACACAGGAATAAGCAGAAATTAAGAGACTAAAGTGTGTTTACGTGTCTTGAAAATATGAATATAGTGAAGAATAAATGGGTAGAGCAAGGGAGGAAACACAACCTGTTCAAAGACAGTTTTAGAAAAGAGGAAGATGACCCTTTAATCCCTTTAATCTTTGCATTCAGCTTAGTGGAGACGGTGTGCATCTGTGCTTAAACTGTAGAGAACACACATTAAAGGGATCTGTGGATTGTCAGTTTGTGGAGGATACGTCCCCTCCTGACCCAGAAAGAGACGCAGGTTCTGGTCCAGGCTCTCGTCATCTCACGCCTAGACTACTGCAACTCCCTCCTGGCTGGTCTACCTGCATGTGCCATCCGACCTCTGCAGCTCATCCAGAATGCAGCGGCTCGTCTGGTCTTCAACCTTCCTAAATTCTCCCACACCACTCCGCTCCTCCGCTCCCTTCACTGGCTCCCGGTAACTGCTAGAATCCACTTCAAGACATTGGTACTTGCATACCATGCTGTGAATGGATCTGGCCCTTCCTACATCCAGGACATGGTTAAACTGTACACCCCAGCGCGTGCACTCCGCTCTGCATCAGCCAAACGACTTGCTGCACCCTCGCTGCGAGGGGGACCCAAGTTCCCATCAGCAAAAACACGTGGGTTTGCTATCCTGGCTCCAAAATGGTGGAATGAGCTCCCCATTGACATCAGGACAGCAGAAAGCTTACACACCTTCCTAACAAAGGACTGGCTTATCTAAAGCCAGTTGAGTAGCACTTCAAATGTTTTGGCTCTATGAAACCTAATGTACTTATATGAATCTGTTTTCCTCAAGTTTGTATCTTCTTGGTCGAATGCACTTATTTTAAGTCGCAGTAACACCCACTGATGTCTTTGTGGCTTTGAGGGGCAATCAGTGATAATATGCTACGTCTGTTTTTCTACTGTATTTGCGCTTATCAGTCTAACCCTCATCCCAGGGCCTCCCAGCTCCTCCGGGGAATTTTGCAAATGCAAGAAACACATGGCGATGGATTTACCCCGCTTCCTTTTCTTACCCGTGGACGACCCAGGTGTCAGACTCATCAGCGCGGTTGACGTAGTTCTCAGGCAGCAGGCCGGACAGCCCCGTGCCCAGCGAGGTGCCGAACACCCAGCCCTCACTGGCACTGCTCTGCTCCACAGGGGACATGAAGATGAAGTCTCCCTGCGCCAGCTCCAGCTCGTCATCATTCTGAGGCACGTACGGGTACATGACTTGCAGCGTCTACAGGGGGTGAAAAAGGCCATTAGAGAGAAGCCATTTCAGGGATTTAGCCAGGCACAAGTACTCACATCCTTTACTCGAGTAGAAGTACAGATACTGGTGTTTAAAAATACTCTGGTAAAAGTAGAAGTACTGACTAAACTTCTTTACTCAAGTAAAAGTAAAGAGGGCTTTGAAATGTACTTCAGTAAAAAGTACCCATAACTAGCAGCTGTTTTAAAGAGTACCTGACCTCCCTTTATATTAATAGAACAATAATGTCATTGTTAGCTAATGAATGTTTCCACGCTGAACAACGGCAACATGACAACGTTTCCATTGGTCCCTCTTTAGAGAAGACCAGGAAATGATGGATACACGGATCGTGTTCAGATCAATAGGCACGCAATGACTCTAAAGAATAATGATCACGCCACCAAACACACATTCAGACTACAGGAACCAGCTGTTTGGAAAATGAGAGAAGTAGAAAGTACAGGTATTTGGGTTCAACATGTGAGAAGTAGAAAGTACAGGTATTTGGGTTCAACATGTAAGAAGTAGAAAGTACAGGTATTTGGGTTCAACATGTAAGAAGTAGAAAGTACAGGTATTTGTGTTCAACATTTAAGAAGTAGAAAGTACAGGTATTTGGGTTCAACATGTAAGAAGTAGAAAGTACAGGTATTTGAGTTCAACATGTAAGAAGTAGAAAGTACAGGTATTTGTGTTCAACATGTAAGAAGTAGAAAGTACAGGTATTTGTGTTCAACATGTAAGAAGTAGAAAGTACAGGTATTTGTGTTCAACATGTAAGAAGTAGAAAGTACAGGTATTTGAGTTCAACATGTAAGAAGTAGAAAGTACAGGTATTTGTGTTCAACATGTAAGAAGTAGAAAGTACAGGTATTTGTGTTCAACATGTAAGAAGTAGAAAGTACAGGTATTTGTGTTCAACATGTAAGAAGTAGAAAGTACAGGTATTTGAGTTCAACATGTAAGAAGTAGAAAGTACAGGTATTTGAGTTCAACATGTAAGAAGAAGAAAGTACAGGTATTTGTGTTCAACATGTAAGAAGTAGAAAGTACAGGTATTTGGGTTCAAAATGTAAGAAGTAAAAGTAAAAAGTTGTGGAGTAAAGTACTGATACTAGAAACATGTACTTAAGAACAGCAACGAAGTGTTTGTACTCCACTACTTCCCACCTCTGGATTTAGCAACATTTATTTAGCCAAATATCACACACAAAACACACATTTCAAGATTAGTCATTTTCTAAGGAAACAACTCTACCTCATGATTAGCAAAGCGAATGTCCCGGGAGTAGAGCACGGCCAGCCAGTCGCAGCCTGAAGACACCTCCACCGTTTTGGCCAACTTCTCCAAATTCGGAAGGTGACTGGCTTGGAAGTGGTACGCCAACGTGACATGAAGTTGTTTCTTATGAGGCTCGACGTGAACATCTGGACAAAGCAAGGAGAGAAATGTGCACAGCAGAAGTTTGTATATGTACACTCAGGACAATTAAGTATTGTTTCCATTCTATGGCCTACTATATTCAATACACTGAAAAAGTATGGTCTGGGGAAACTGCTCAAATATGGTTACAGTATATACATCTTTCTTTTTCGGGTGATACATATTTAAATAAAAAATGTACACGAACCTATATCCCTTTCTCTCACTTCCCTAAGGTTCGCTGCTCTTATGTTGTCACTCAGTAAAAGAAGAAATGCATTTTAAGTAGGAATAAACAAATAGAGAAGTATTAGGGAAGAATAATAAAACAATTAATTGAATAAAAAGAAAAAGAATGATTGTAAAATATAAAATAAATAATAGGGTTAGGGTTTACACAATACTTATTCATTACCTATCCCATTGTTGTCCTATTGTACACCATTTTCAGGTTAATGCCCCTTCCCAAACTTTGCATGTAAGCTGCTTCATTTCTTTTACTTTGTATTTGATGTTTAGGAGCAGTTCCCCCTGTAAAGACAGTATTTCCATCACAGAGATAAGGGTGGTCTCTAACCTGCTTTAGCTGTGGCTTCGGTGGCAAAGTCCAAGGCGAAAGTCTTCAGCACCTCGGCCATCTGCTCCTCCACAAAGAGGCCGATGAAGGTGGAGGAGGTGTAGAGCTCCAGAGGGAGGGGCATGGGGATAAGACCCTTCCACTTGGCCACGGTTGCCTGCAGAGCTTCGGTCAGAGCCTCCACCTTCCCATCGGCACACTAAACAACAGAAGAAGTCATCAGGTTTAGATGATATTGAAAAGAAAAGTGGTTTAAAGGTCAAAGGTGGGTAACAGTGAAACAGGGAAAATGTGTTCAAAATGGATGAAAGGAATAAAAAAGGTTTCAAAAGAAGTATAATTTCACAGGAAGACTAGGGGTAGAGCCATGTGAGAATTTGGTTCGGGATATTGTCAAATATCTGGAACAAACTCCCAGAAACCTGCAGGTCCGCTGCAACTCTGACTACTTTTAAATCCATCCTGAACTTTTCTTTTTGCCGCTGCTTTTAATTGAACTATTCACATCCCACACTGCTCTGTAACTTGTATTCATACCTGTGTTATTCATGTCTCTGCTTTGTAATGTTTTAATGTGTTTTATGTTTTCATGGAGATGCTTACATAACTGCACATCAGGGTTAATCATGCATGCCCTCCTTGGACACTAAAAGGACATACCATTTCTTGATGCTATCGATTTTCATATTGTTTTTTTGTTGTTTTATTCTCTGTTAAAGCGTCTTTGAGTTTTTAGAAAAGCGCTATATAAGTGTCATGTATTATTATTATCAACATATTACAGACATTATCACTCCCCCTCATCAACAAAATGACCACACAATACCTGAACCATTATGAGAGTAAGAACCAGTCTTTTAACTTTGTAAAGCTCTTTGAATTGCCTTGTGTTGAAAAGTGCTATATAAATAAACTTGCCTTGTTCTTCTTTTGAGAATCGGAGAATGAAACCCTCTTTAATGGTCACACATGTTCATGCACACACCCACACACAGTGAACACACCCATCCTAGTAACAGGAGCAATGGGCAGCTATTGTACAACTTGTAGATGTATAAGGGATTTAAAAACCTATAACGGCTCCATTGGAGAAACAGGGTAAAACATGTTCACAGCAAGACTTCAGCTGCAAGCGGATACTTTCAAGAACTCTAGAAGCACCTCTTTATTTACCATAACATAACTTTGACCCAGTTTATCAGAAACTGTCCTGACTGAGCACACGCACCTGCAACCTTGGCTGCTGTGCTGTCAGTGTTCTGTCTCCCTGTTCCTGCCTGTTGGCGTCAGCTGATAGAGGTGTTATGATTCTATCTTGTCATGCACAGTGTTGATTATTCTCTCTGAACTAGCTAAATACATCTGGGGTAGAGTTCTTCAGGATTGATGTGGCAACTCTACCGTGAAGTCAGAACCTCTGACTCTTTGACTTGATTTGTGAATTCTCCGGCCGAAGCTCCAAATAAACCCATCAGTGTTTGAAGCTCCAGCTCTCCCCGTGTCTCCTTTGAGTCCTCCTGCATTGCTACACAGAAGTTTCCCCCACAACACTTATATAGCGCATTACTAAAAACTCAAAGACGCTTTGACAGAGAATAAAACAACAAAAAAACATTTTTTTAATGTTTGCACAATATGAAAATCGATAGCATCAAGAAATGGTATGTCCTTTTAGTGTCCAAGGAGGGCATGCATTATTAACCCTGATGTACAACAGGTGCAGTTGTGTTAGTATCTCCATGTATGTCCTATTTATGTTGTAAAGAACCTATACCGTGAGCACTGAGAGACACTGACCATGAAGAACTGGCAGAGGGTGATGTGGGGGAAGATGTTGTGGGCCTTGTTCTTTCCACAGGAGACGCGGGACTGCTGCCAGAAGTGAGACAGCTGCTGGAGGAGGACTCCGCTGGGGCGCATATACAACACATACTCTCTGGGCAGAGGGTCGTCCAGGAAGGGGTCGTCTACATGGGAGAAGAGCCTGGAGCAAGGACAGGAAGACAGTGAGTTACTAACACAAATACAGACTGTACCATCACTGCTGAGCAAGAATACTTATTAAAAAAAAAAACAAGAATCGCACAACTACATATTTTCTTACTAAACTATTTATTTATTTACAATCGGTTAACATGAAAGGCTCCTTTAATACTTTATATATTCACTTACCTGCTACCTGCTTATTTTCTTACCATGGTGTGCATATTGTTTCTCATTTATATATTTTTTTATATTGTGTGCTTTCCTTTAATCTAATAAATAAGTCTATATACACTTAGACTTTATTCCTTTTTAAACAACAGATTCAAAAACATCAGGAAAAGGCAAATAAGGAATAAATTAGCTTAGCAAACTGTGGGGCTTTTTCTAATATTGCACAATTGTTATTGACTTTCTATAGAGAGGCGAAGTCCCTCCCTCTCTGGGGGAGCTCCATGGGACCTTATTTAGGAAAAAGTATGTATTGAAGTCAATGGAGAGAGAAAGATTATCTTTCGATCCCGTTTGAATTGTGTCACGAATTACACATATGATGTTTGTCAATTAAAAAGATAATTTTACAAGTCAAAAAAAGAAAAATGTGTTGTAAAAATGTGAAGTAACACTTTTTTTGTGTGAAACCGCTCAATGAACTACATCTCCCATCTCGCACCACACACCAAGACGGCCGTCACGTTGAAACATTTCACTTCTTTCTTTCAGAACGAGGTGGAAAGTATTAAATGAGGTGAAAATCACTCCAAGTCTGGGCACGTTGAGAGCTGTGCATACACACAAGGGGAGTTAGTCGGTTCCGTAAGAGCCAGCATACGGGACCGGGATTCTGGGATTTGTAGTCTTTCTAGTTGCGTATTTTTCATAGTCTTATATTTCAACAGTTTTACGACAAACTGTGACTTTTTTGACATGAAATGATTTTTTAAGATTGACAAACATCATATGTGTAATTCATGGCACAATTCAAACGGGATGGAAAGATACTTTCTCTCTCTCCATTGACTTCAATACATACTTTTTCCGAAATAAGGTCCCATGGGGCGGAAGTAGATTGGCGGGACTTCCCCTCTTTATAAAGCACCATGTCATTAAAAATTCAAAAAATACTGGAGAAATCTTGAGATGAAAGCATTTTTGGAAGATATGTTTTCAGTTTAGTGGCAAGGGGAAGCACATTGAAGTGAGGACAGTATATAATCATTGGTTAAGTCATTTTCTATCTAAATAATGGGGAGAGAGGGGCAGCCGACGTCCAGCAGAGGGCAGCACTGTTAGTGACGATGTTAAGGGGTGAGGTCAGTTCATGTTATATTTACAATTACAAGAGGGTGTGTGTGTGCATTAACAACCGTGTGGGACGGTGTGTGTAAAAGTGTGTGTTGCTCTCACCAGTCACAAGCTGCCTGCACGTTTTTCCCTCCTGTGGAAACCAGAGCTTTCAATCTGCAAAGAGAAAATGAGATCAAAGTCAGTCAATCAATAGCTTCTCTTCCGGCCGTGTTTATTAGTTGGAGACGTGCTTCCACGTGATCAATGAACAGAAACCCAAGAGAGCAGTGAAACAACCCTAATAACGTATTCCTAAAAAAGATTTCAAATGTCACAGTATAAAGACCCTCCCAAACATCAGTCAGAACATGTGTAATAATTAAACACATGTGCTACATCAGGATGTATCTGTGTAATGTTATAAGATAAGATAAGATAAGATAAGATGGTACTTTATTGATCCCGATTTGATCAATTGTTTTAGTTGCAGCAGCATAAAAGACAAGGCATTTTACAATAAAACAAAACTACAAATAAACAAGAATAGAAAGAAAATAAAATAGAAAATATACATGTAGATATTATATACACATTCAAAAATATATGACATATGGAATATTAAATATAAACAGATGATATGTGTAAAATGTGGTTTTATTTCAAGAGAAACTATGGAGCAGAGAGTTCTCTTCCAGCTCTCATAAAACATTTCTGAAACAAGAGAGTTGATGATTACTCGTGAGTGCTCAGAATCTAATTAGCGTCTTTTTATAAAAGCTCTGGTATTGCGGGCCGCTCTGAAGGGATTCAGGGATTCCAGCAGCTTTAGTGCGCTTCAAGAGACTGACAGAGTATCCAGATGTGACTTTATTTAACACTGAGATACGTCTTGAAAAACATGGCACACAGTAGCTCAAACTTTCTACTCAAAAGGCGCATTCACACTGCGGTACTTTTCCCACAAAGGTTCATGCGAACTTAGTTCATGAGAACTCTTTTGTCGCGTTCACACCAAAAAGAGCCGGTACTAAAATGAGTTCATGAGAACCTTTTTACCCCCTCGAAAGTCCCTGCTAGAGAGCAGGGACTTCTACTGAAGCCAGTCCCCAACTCCGGGGACTTCCGGCCGGGGACTGTGGGCGGCAGTATCCGCCGTGAAGTTGTTTGTAGCCTGCCAAAGCAGAAGAAGAAGAAGTGACGTCAGCGGCTTCATTTGCCTAATCCACCCCCAGGGACTTATTCCGGTGTGAACCATAGACTGTATATATAAAGGTGTGAACGCGATCTGTACTTAGTTCATGCGAACTAAAGAGTTTGCATGAACTAAGTTCGCATGAACCTTTGTGGGAAAAGTACTGCGGTGTGAATGCGCCTAAAGAGGACCTATTGTGCTTTTTGGGGCTTTTCCCTTTCCTGTAGTGTGTTATATAGGTTTGTGTGCATGTCAAGGGTCTGTAAAGGCTGCAAGTTCCCAGAGTGTCTCTCACACACACTCTCCACCCTCAGAGCGTTTTGAACATTAAAGCATGGAGACATGTCACAGTGCAAAATACAAATATGAACCTGAATGTCCTCTTTAATATAGCAAAATGTGTTTATATCTGTGATTAGTTTTGGTAAGGTTTTTAGGAACAGTGAGGTGTTCATTCATTTGAAAGGTTCTCTAATGCAAAGTAGATGTCCCTGAATAACAGCTCTGTGGACCAGTGGTAACTTGCTTAAGATTGATCTTTTTGTCGATGTCTTTTTAAAAGCCAAAAGATTAGATTATGGACAAGATACTTCAGAGAGAGATGTCTGCTTTTCTGGTAAATAGCTCCTATCATTATTGAGCAACAGGAAATTATTGTAACTAAATTACTCAACTGTCATGCAATCCAACATCCTTTAGATTGTGTGTTGAACAAAACCTTCACAATGATTGATTTGCTCTGAAAGGCCATTTGATGACACATCTACAGTTTATATTGAAGTCAAATGAGCACGCAGGAAGTGTTCTGTGTGTCATTCACAGCTTGGTACAGACGTGTTGCAGCATTTCTGTGTGCGCCGACATTGACAGAGTTCATCGCGCCACTCTAGCGTACCAATTCGATTATCTATTTATAAATGTGTCCCAGTGAGAGGGTCCTAGATACGGCAACGTCCCTGAACCCTGGGGGCAGCGCGCGCTGACAGAGCGCAGCGAGCAGAGTGTGAGCGCCGAGGCTGCAGAGACGTGACAGATGTCACACAGAGCTTCACCATAACTACCTCAAGCATCCTTTAGGGCGCCAACATGGCCTTCAACCTTAACTCGCCAAAGAAACTGCTTTCAATAGGACATAGTATATTATGCTCATTTCAAGGTTTCCCATAACATTCCTCTTGTTGTAACGTATACTTATATCAATATTCAAATTACTTTTCCAATTACTATTCTGCACAATTTCTATTATATTTTTATTTTATTTACTTGCACTATTATCTGTTTTATTGTGTTGCACTGTTGGAGGAGCCTGTAGCTATGCACACATGACAATAAAAGCCTTGAATCTGCTGTGTTTATAATACAGAACATTTTTAAATAAAAAAATGTTCATAAAATACTATTATATTTACGATTATATTTCTGCTCTCTTAAACTGTAGCATGTGGTCATGTGTTTCAATACTTTTGAGCGTTTACTTGAGCAACATTTTGAGTGCAGGACTTTTACTTGTAACAGAGTATTCCTACACTCTGGTACAAGATCCGAGTACTTCTTCCACCTCTGGTATTACTGTTGTCTTACATCAAACACTTCAGTATTGCAATGTATTTGTTTCTCTTGTAATTTGCGTTGTAGATGATATTGAGGTAATCCAAACGTAGCGGAGAGGTTACATTACTTTTATATTGTGATACTCAGATTAGGTTTTTGTACAGGTAGCTATATGTAACAGAACATATTTTTACATTTACAAGTCACCCTTAGACATGCAGAAGGCTTAGACAGAGAGGCTGTGGCTGCAGTTGTTTCACTCAGAGATCCACCTGGTGCGGAGGAGGAGGAGGAGGAGGAGGAGGAGGAAGAAGGGGATTTTCTCTCATAAAGGAATGATAGGATTACAAGCAGATGTGACCGAGACGTCACAAAGTCAAATCCAGGCGAGAACAGTACATGTCTTGCTTCCTATCTCTTGTATGTTATATCCCTTAAGACGCCCCTTGGCATTAATCCACTGAAATAACAAACCGTGTTCCAGGTATTGGAAGAAATACAGTATCAAGCATGGGGCAGTGGTGGAGAAGTCGATAGGGACTTGGCTTGGCAACTGGAAGGTCACCAGTTCAAGTCCCGGCAAGTGCTACCGAGGTGTCACTGAGCAAGGCACCGTTCCCCACACTGCTCCCCGGGCGCCGTTCAAAATGGCAACACACTGCTCCTAACACTAGGATGGGTCAAATGCAGAGAAACCATTTCCCCACGAGGGATTCATAAAAGTCCATCTTATCTTATAGAGAGTGCTGTTGCTTCAAATGTGTACTTTAATGATGATGAACTTAGTTATCAATGTAAAAACTAAATAGGAAAATGAACTCTCCTGCAATATACCAAAAGCAGATTGGGAACACATTTTCAAAAATATTCACAACACAAATAATTCAAACTACTGGGAAGAAAACACATGGAAGATATTCTTTTCTTGCTTCAAGACACAAATTCTAAGTACATATGAAAAATGTCCCTTCATAATGCTGGCGGGAATGCAGCGAGCAGAAGGCCAACCATGATCATATGTTTTGGTCTTGTTATGTTTTGTGTGGCTTCTGGGAAATAGTATAAAGGAAATGTGTGAATGTTCACCAGAGGCAATCCAACTGAAAGCAAATTACAAGGAATTTGCTGAAAATAACCGAATCGTCTCTTAATGGAAGAAAAGGTTAGCAGAAGTGTCTCGCTCACTTCCTCTCTCAACGAGGAGCCCAAAGCCCTACAGCGTCAGCTCTGTGACACTTAAATATATTTCAAATAAATCTATATTAGAGTTAGTTTGTCTTTATAGGATGCCCATTAGCACTAGCATGAGCATTGGCTATTCTTCCTGGGGTCCTCACACACACACACACACATAAACATACAACATTAAAACAAAACATCATTTCATGCAATTTACAGTGAAATTAAGTGAAAACTAAAATGGTCATCCAATTATCGCCATCCTAAGGCCAAACAAAAGTAAATACAAATAAGTATACATAATAATATATGCATACATAGCCACAGTTCAAATTGACTTTATAATACATAAATAATTTGTTAGTAACCTTTTGAAATGTACTTGAGAATGTTCCTGAATGATGTTAAAGAGTTCCAGCTGACCATGGCTCTGTACATGACTGTTTTCTGTCCCATATTTGATTTAGATTTGGGTAAATCAAATCAAGTTTTATTTATATAGCACATTTATAAACGATTTTTGGTCGAGCCAAAGTGCTGTACATATAATAAAAATAGCCTACAGTAGAGACACTTTACAGCAAATACAACAGCACAGATTGTTCAGAATATCAGTATGAGAAAAACGACACCCTCTGTCCTTAGACCCTCTGTCCTTAGACCCTCTGTCCTTAGACCCTCACATCGTACAAGGAAACACTTCCAGAGAAAACCCACAGTTTAAAGGGAACATGGGAGAAACTTCAGGGAGAGCAGCAGAGGAGGGATCCCTAACACAAACCTTCCTTCTATTGTATCGTGTTTGATAGTTGAACTGAATATTCACGGGAGCGGTCATGGACAAACTGCCCTCAATAGCTGCAGCTAACCCGGAGGCCTGTCTTTGCTCCGAGCAAGAACTGAGAGCTATTTATAAACTGCATTTCCTGTTCACAGCTAGCCCAAGATAAAAAAGATTAGAAAGCGCTAGGGAGAGAAGTCACTCTGGCCTTTTAGCAGCCGCATACTGTTGGATTATTAACAGTGGTCATTAGATGAGAGCTTGACTTCATGTGCACATCCTGCAGGCAACATGTCACCCACATATGGGACATGTTTTCACTTCCTGTTTCCACATATGACCCCACAGCAGATGAAATGTCCAGGCTGCCTGTTGCGTGTTCCAGCCGCGGTGTTTCTGGTTTTTCATATATGTAAACATTACTTTGAGTGTTTATTAAAGCTGACCTTTCGGCTCAACTTGGATACGTCCCAGGCCGTTGGAGAACATGGCTTTCTATCAGGAAATCTGCACACTCTTCATAAAGTCGCATGAGCGTGCAGCACTGTTTTTATTTCCTGTAAACACTGTGTTTGAAGATATTGTGACAAGAATTCAACTATATAAATATGATGGCTTTTGTGCATTCATAATGGCCCAAATGGAAAAAGAAAATCATCAGAGGTGGAAGAAGTAGAGATTATTAAGTAAAAGAAAAAATACAGTGTAAAAATACTCAGTCACAAGAAAAAGTCTTGTATTCAAAAGTGCACTTAGGGTAAAAGTACAAAAGTATTAGCATCATAATATACTATAAGTACCAACTCGTGCAGAATTTAAGCACAATGTATTTTTAAATGATTGTATTACAATTATGTATGCATGAATCTGTTAATCTGTAAAAGTGGGTTTTATTTGAATTAGTGTATATGCTACATTCATATTTATATTCTAATTCTGCAAAGTAGCTTTGTAAAGTACAAGTACCTACATGTTTTACTTTACTTGAGCAAATGTACTTAGCTACTTCCAACAACTGGAAAATCGTGATTAAAAGGCAAAAGTAAAAAGCATGTCACCCTGTCTGTCTGTGTACACACACACACACACACACACACACACACACACACACACACACACACACACACACACACACACACACACACACACACACACACACACACACACACACACACACACACACACACACACACACACACACACACACACACACACACACACACACACACACACACACCTCTGACTCAGCTCAAATCAACATTTCCTGTTTACAAGCTGACGGCGAACACTCATCACTAACCACTTATCCCTCAGAGCGCTGAGAGCCGCTGCCCGACGCCAGCCTGCAGCACCCTGAGGAGAGCCGTGTCAGCAGAGGAAACGTTCTTCACTATAGCGCTCGGGCCTGGTGACCAACACCAGCGGTACCGCCCTTCCTTCAACCTTTACACCAGCAGACAGACAGTGTGAATCACATCTGCTCATGGTGTGTTGTGGGACATCAAGACAGAGGAAACCCATCAATAAATCAAGTTTTATTTATATAGCCCAATATCACAAATTCCACATTAGCCTCAGGGGGCTTTACAGAGTGTACAGCCTCTGTCCTTACAGCCCCGCAGCAAAGACAGATATCCAACAACTACAGGGGGAAGTGGAGGAAACCTTGGGGAGAGCAACAGACGACGGATCCTTCTCCCGGGATGGAAAGAAATTAGATGTTTTTAAGGGTCACCATTATTAAAGTGTTAAATAAGTATTAAATTAAGTGAATAAAAAAAGTTTCTCTGATGCCCATAGAGGAAAAAATATCTGCCTTAAAAAAACATTATAAATAAATATTGTTTTCCACTTTTAAATAGTTAAAAGGAACAGTCCTGCTCATAACTACCACATATTCAACCCTTACAATGCCAATGTTTAGCAAAATGCGACAGTAAGAACACAAAATTGCATATATTAAAAAAATGAAAAATGCAATGGCTAATAGGCTATGCACAAGGATTCAATCTTATTTGTCTAATTCAAATTAAAGCAATAGGTTAGAACTATGGTTGTCATATTGGAGTTTTGCTAATGTGTTTTACATCTCTGTTTACATACAGCTTTAACAAAGCATGAATACAGCTGTTAGCAGTGTCAGGCCATCTGTCTCCATATCTATGTGCAACACTATGCTAACCACCTGCTAGCAGTTAGCTTCATGTTTACTGTTAGGACATGACCGTGGAATAAATAGCTAAGGTCTGGCAAGAAAGTGAACGAGTGTATTTCAGGCAATGTCAAACTATTGCATTATTTCTGGAAGTAAGTGTTGTTTGAGTGTTTTGTTCAGGGTCACTGACTAACAAGGCCAGCTTGCTGTTGTACAATTATAAAGCTTTCTTTAGAGTTAAAGTCTCAGCAGCACGCCTGTAACAAAGCTAGCTGTGTACCGCTGTGTCTGGAACTGCTTCTCCTCTTCTCACTTGTGATGAAGAGGGTCGACAGAGGCCATTTAATGAACTGTGCTGGCCTATGTGCGACTTAAGAACAATTCAAAAATATTCTTCAGAGTTCCATCAAGTCAACCTATTAAACAAATACAAATCAAAGCGTCTGCCAAACCCTTAAATGACTGTTTTTCTGAGCTTGAGTGTTATTTTTAGCAAAGTGAAAAGTAAGTCAAAGTGCACCAAGCAAACGTTTCACTAACAGTGAGGCACCGTGCCAGAACAGTGATGCATCAGACACTCCTCAAAGTCCCAGGATGTGTCATAAGCAGCTTACAGCATATGATGAGATTCACAGCTATGTTTTAAAGGAAAATTCATGTCATAAAAGGTCACTTTTATATCACCCAATTCGAGCATAGCACATTTTATTTCCTGGTCACAGACATCAGCCAGGGAGCCTCAGCAAGCGTGTATTCTGTTCTCAGGTAGGGTTGCACGTCTTCAGGCATATCTTTGATGAGAAAAACATTGATAACCAAGTCAGAATATCAAACTTGTCTTCCCTATGTGATTCAGCCGCCCCCATACCAGCATCTCAACAGAGCGCTCAGTAAAGGTCACAAGCCACTTCCGGAAATGGGCGACTTCCTCTTGACTGTCTCCGAGTACAAGCTCAGAGTTTGTTCTTCAAAGCCGCCAATGTATCACGTGCATGCATGAGTTATATGCAGTATTATGCATGTTAGAGGTATACATGTGGTTGTTAAGGCATGAGTTATGAAACTATTGTAAGTAGGAGAAGAGTTTGCATTCACAGAGACTTCCTCTTAACACACAGAAGACTTCACGAAATAATAATGTCAGCTAGATGTGTAGCAGCTTTGAAGTCTTAGTTTGAGTTTGAGAACACAAAGAAACAGACCATACATGGAAGAGTAATACATGAAGTGGCGCAAGTGAAGAGAAACTCAACTGTGCATTTCCATAAAGGATACGAAACAGAGCTTTTAAGAAGATGGTGTACTTGTTTCAGAAACTGAAACTCACCGAGATGAGGATGTGTAATCCTGTTGAATTCAATATTATCAATTCAACAATAGTTTTACACAATCAGAGCAGTGAAGTCCTTGTGCCGCATCACAGGCTGCCACCATAGGGTTAGTGTTGCACACCAACCATTCGTCAATAGTTCACTTATTTAACCAGCCCAAAACGTGCTCTTCTCAGATGTGAGGATTGTCTGCTTTCCTTGGTGTTATGCCTTTGTAAAGTGAACATCTTATAAACGTGTGATACCTGTCTCTTCACCTGCGCTAATCACTCCAACATTATTGAAATGCCACCATGCTTCTATGCCATAACTCAGAGTATGTGTCAGAAATACTTTATTTATCACAGGAGAATTTTATATTCGTGTGCCAGCCCCGATTCCAGATTCTAGGTGATGATATTAGTTGTTTATTATCTTCGATTAGCCAATCCGGACTGCGTTTATGCAAATACTGTTTTAACTTCTCAGAAAGAGGCCATGTGTTGAGCACACACTTCCCTGTATGGTATTTGAATGTTCCACACACCACACTGTCTGTGAGAACATCTGCGATTGGTCCTAAAATATCACATGCCGAACTTCTCCTCCGCTGACTGTCTACATGTTGTCAGTACCAGATAAAGTCAAAAAGCCTCAAAGCCGTCACTAGGGTCAGTTTTGTTACATTTTGGTCTTCTACTTCCTGTTTCCCTTGCTCACAATTGCCACATTATTCCTCTGAAACAACACAGAGCTAAAGTGGATGAGTACACACATCTTTAACCCTCGACATCATTAAACAGGTTCCTATTTCAGTCGAACGGTCTTCCACTGCTGCATGGCTGACATGAAGGAGCCGCAGACATACCATGTTTACTTTCTAAAATAGCAGTCTAAAATAAAGTGGTTAAAACTCAGATCTCCGCTTGGTCTATAGTTCTATTACTGTAATACAGGTCGTAGGTTCAGGGTGATGATTTTAAGGTGTGACTGATAGTTATTTTGGCCACAAACATGACATTTAAAAACTGCACATACACCAGAATGTGTGTGTCTAGTTCCTCCATCCAACAGCTATTTACTTCACACAGTATGTTCTGTAGAAGTTACAGAAGCTAGCGATGTGTTGGAAGTCAAATCAAGCTAAATGAGGACCTTTTTAGGATTTGTAATTAACTGGTAATCCTTCACAAGTACAATGAAATAATAGGCTCAGGGGTTGGGAGGCTGTGGCTCAGTGGATAGTGCACTGAACTTTGAATCAGACTGTCTTGCCCAGGGACACAACGACATGCTGACTGCAGTGGGACTCCAACTTGCTATCCTCTGATTCGAAGATCAGCGCACTAACCCACTGTGCCACACACCTCCCACTTCACCCCAAATGGCTCCTGTGGGGATTGCCCACAGTACTGAATGTATCTAAGTAGCTGTGGATAAAAGCGTCGAACAAGTGAAGTGAAATGATACAAGGAAGTCCCCTTTTCACAAGTGCAATCTGCAACGTCGGAGAACACATAGTAGATTGTAAGGCTAATCATTAAATAGGAGCAGGTTCCCAGGGAATACATGGAAAACAGGCAAAGATATAACGTGACAACAATGCCTGGCCATGCAAACTCTCATTTGGTTATTTATCTCAAAGCAGGAGATAAAGTTTGCTCGCTGGACATAAACAGAGAGTTCTTTTAAAAGGGTAGGCCATTGAGGATGCTGGTAAGGTTTTGTGGGAATTGGGGAGTGTTATTCAGCTCAGGTTGAATTCTACAATTAGACTAAACTATATTTTAACTGGATTACATTACCAACTAAATAAAGAAATGCATTGTATGTACAGTATGTTCATACATTTAACGGCAATGCTTTATTTGACCTGTCAAATGTTAAATGTGATGGTATTAACATGACAAAGATGTGTTTTTATGGTATTGGAAACTCATGTTTGTGTTGGCGCAAAACATTGCATCCTATTCTCACATATTTCCCTATCAATTTAATAACTACAACGCCATAAGCTCCAGAGAGAAAAGTCCCACCAAATGAATACACCAAACTCAAAATCATCAAGTGTCCCCTGTGTTGTATTTAAGGTACTATGTATCTGTATTATTCACAGAGATGGAAGATGTACTCAGATCTTGTACTTGAGTAGAAGTACCAGAGTGTAGGAATACTCTGTTAGAAGTAAAAGCCTGCATTCAAAATGTTACCCAAGAGTACAAAAGTATTAGCATAACAATGGAATTAAAGTAGTAAAAGTAGTCGTTGTGCAGATTGGTCCATTTCAGAATAATATATATGATATGTTTTATAATGATTGATCTTTAAAAAGTGTTCTCAAAGCTGGTGAAGGTGCAGCTCGTTTGAATGACTTTGTAGACTGCAGGGTAGCTGGTGGATTTACTCCAGGTGGAACTAAAGTCTGATTTAACACTTGATTAGATTTCACACCATTAATCCAGATCTGTGAAGTAATTAGAGGTATTCAATACATGTAGTGGAGTAGAAGTACACCATGTACCTCTGAATTGTAGTGGAGTAGAAATACAAAGTAACATAAACTGTAAATACTCAAGTAAAGCACAAGTATCTCAGAATTGTTACTTTACACCACTGATTATTTGCTTATCTTATTGGTGTTTTGTCTCCACAGCGATAACAGCAGACACACGCTGATTATTCTGCTTCATTATTACTTTATCGCTCGGAGAGTATAAGTACATCATCTGTACTAGATGTGAGTCTGCAAATATAACCAACCACAGTCCCTCAGGTTGTCTGCAGCGGTTCATTAGAGAAGGAGCTGCAGGCTGGAACAAAGACAGCCTGGTGACCTCAGACAGCTTTTCAGTAGATAAGAAGGCTTCATTTTGGAGATACTGTATCCGTCTAGCTTTGGCTTACTTAGCAAAACTGCTCCGGGTCATTTCTAAACTCCAGTCTCTTATTTCACTCTCAATTCAGCAAATTAAACAAGTAGTCCATCTCAGGGGTTTATCACGACACCTCATTCACACCAAAGGTGTTTCAGGGCCGGTTCGGAGCTGGAGCTTGAAAAGCACCGGGTTTTCCTGTTCACACCGCAGCGGCCAGCCTCTTAGCTACGGAATCCGGTTCATTTCGAGCACCAAAACATTGTCCGGCTAGAGCAAAAGCACCGCATACGTCACGCTTACGTCGATGCGGGGGAAGGGGCGGGATCAACTCCTGAACAACAACAACAAGCCTGCGTTTTATCCAGTTTGTACACAACGATGGAGAAACTTAACAAGCAGCAGAGGTCCACTGGAGAGGCCAGCTACCTGCTGGGAATCTGGTCTTCCGAAGAGGTGCAGAGGAAGCTGGAGCACAATCGGCCATTGTTGTTGTTGTTGTCGGTGTCAGCTGTGAGGGGTTTCCGCGCGGTTTGGCTTTATGAAGCAGAAACGCAAACGGTTACGTCATGACGCAAACGATGACGCAATGACGCAGCACCAGTCGGACTCTGGGCGGTGTGTGAAAAGAGCCGGAGCTAAACCGAAGAACCGGTTCTGAATCTGAAAAGCTCTAGCACGGAGCTTGAACCGGAGTTGCGTTGGTGTGAATGAGGTACATGAGACTTCTGCTGCTGAGACTCAAAGTGTTTCACATCTTTTGTTACATGATGGGACACACTTTTGAGGCCCGCTACACACACAGAAAAGGCTTTTGTGGGCGAAGAGGCTGTTGAAACCACCGGTTTGATATATAATGTGGGAGTCATTGACAACACCAACAATGGGAAGGCACGTTATGACTATAGATGATGTGATAAGGTAGAAGTTACACAGTCAGGCTGAGATGTAAGGCCGTACAGAACTTCAATTAAAATGGTGCCTGTGGCCATAAGCACCGTGTCAAGATGACAAAGATTGGTTTTTTAAAGCATACATGTTATTTTCTGCAGTCCATATAGGACATCTATTTATTGAGATGCAACGCCTCCATGTTGCACATTTCTCTTCTGGTTCTAAAAGAGAAGTGCTTCTGTTGCTCAAATGTTGTGACTTCATACTGCTTCAATCGTATTCTTAACCATCTACAATAGTCCAAACAATATGTAAGCATGAATGGTTCAACTGTCCCCCAAGAGCAAGCAGACAACACATTGTCATTTTCTTTTATAGGATTACATAATCCATAGACTACATTCACAAGCCAGGGATTCTTGTTTCCTGGCAACTTCTTCTCTCAAGGATGAATGAAAAAAAGTGTAGAGCCGGAGCACGTAGGAATGCCCACCGGATCAGGGTTTTCAATGAAAACCAAGAGCGTTGGCAAAGGAAACGCGTGACTCAGAAAGTACTCGGATGTTTTTCTTTTGTGGTGGGGAAACATGTCAAAACAACATATGGACACAAACGCACCCCCACAGAAACACAAAGACTGAACATACAAGTGCTTCTGTTATTCTGTTGCATTGGTGTGGAGAGGCAATGAAGTAGGCTACAGAAAGAAAGCTCAACAGAATACTAATTGTGCTTTTTTTGAATGCTTTCGGAGTCAATTTGTAGACCACATTCATATTCAGCTATTAGTAATATTGCAGATAATAACTATAATAACAAAATATGATTTGTTTTAGAGTATGTTAAACTACATGACTGTAAAAAAAGGTTCACAATGATCTAAATAAGTCAGGGTTATGCATTTGGTATCAAAACAGTACTAGTAATAGCATGTTATGACTTTAGTTGTACAGTATTATTTGACACTAAACGGGAAACCAAAGTCATGACGATGGCTAAAAGAATATGCAGACTGCATTCATATTCAGCTATATGTAATATTGCATATAATAACAATAGTATTTGTTTTACAGTATGTTAAACTACATGACTGTACAATTAGGTTCACTATCAACAACATTAAACTGCAGCTTTAACATGAAAGCTAGTCCTTTAGCTGCATTTGGCAGCAATACAGACTTGTTGTACTTCAAATGAACCACATTTGCATTGTTTTCAATCACAATAATCTGCATTTGGTATCAAAACAGGGTAGCCTACTAGTAAGAGCATGTTATTATGACTTTAGTTGAATTTGACACTAAAAGGGAAACCAAAGTCATGACGATGGCTAAAAAAAACACAAAAGGGTCCATCAATAATATTGCATAAGCCTGCTGTGATACAGGCAGGGTAAAAGCTACAGTTCAATAAAAGTGAACATGTAAACAACATGCATCTCAGAGCAGAGGCGTAGCATCTCTACCAGCTGCTGAGGACACTGACACACAGACCAGAGGAAACTTTGGCTACAGACTGACTGTGAGGGATGCTGGTGTGAAGCCTGGTTTAACCTCGCTATGAGAGTGTGTGTCTCGGGACAGTACTCACGCCCTGGTCTTGGGGAAGCCCATGGACAGCAGCACGTCCAGAGTGGTCCCATGTTTGACGGTGCTCGGCCGGCTCTGGCGCTGCCTCCGCGGCGTCACTTTGGCGTACAGTTCCTCTTTAGCTGCCATAACTCACTGCTCCATCGGCATGTCAGGTCCTCGGCTCCTCCGATGTATTTTCATTTATTTGAAAAAAGAATAATAAAAAAGAAGGATGAAAGCGGCTTAAACCAGGGTTAGTTGTGAAAGGCGGAAACACGCAGGAAACCTTCGGAGGAAACGAGCATTTTTCTGGGTTTGACAAATGCTCCGAGCTGGATCAAGCTGCCTCCTGATGGTTCGCACATAAAGTCAAAACCATCAGCAGGGGGGTCAGCCATGGGAAGTCACTCCTGCTCTCTCAGCTGTGCCCCCGATACACAGTCCCCGGCCGAGGTGAACATGTCTGATTTCACCTCGTCCCTATTTCCGATTAATTAAAAATCAGATGCTGTATGAGCTCTCTTTTCCACACGATGTGTTATTTATGAATGGGTCCTGAGTGAGCGGAGGAGCAGCCTGTAAAATATTGCAGCTTCAACTGTGCGGCCCCCTTAGTTAAAGGGACAGTACACAGATGTGTGAGGGGACCGGAAGTCCTGTACGGTAAGATCTCATGCTAAACAAGAACTAAACTGAGCAACACACCCACACCCAAGCGCTGTGTGTACTATTGTGTGCTTAAATGAATCACGTTAGATGGGGTAGTATGCTGAAAAATGTCGAGGTAGGGCCATACGATGGAAAAAGTTAGTCACACTTCCTGTCTGGAAAGTGGGTGTCGACACTGCACGCATGCGCAGTGAACGATTAGGAGAAAAAAACGCCATCCTCAGTTGCCTTAGCAACTTGGATGGCAAACTCTGTAAACACAACAAAATAACGTACTTTTGAAGTTTTTGTCCAATGTATTATCCTCTTTACTCAACCATATAAGTATATGTGTATGTGGCTTGGTAAACAAACAAGTAACGTTGTTATTGTTAGGCTGTTATGAACTGCATTGGCTCTTTCGGCTGTAACAAATACCCCTCTGTGGGACGAATAAAGGTAGGCCTATTATGATTCTGATATAGGCCTACATTTGGTTTGAGTGAATAACTCAAGATCATACGTCACAAGATGTTTCATTGAATAGACGTGAGTCTTCACCACTCATTACCTTATGTTTAGCCAGTGACCCTGTCTGTAAAATCATCTTCACAAAAATAGAAGTAGCAAGATAAGCAATGTATAGCCTACTGTAGTTCAAATGTCTTTATGAAAAGTTAAATATAATCTACTATAAACATGACAGTAGACACAATTTATCAACAACATTTTATTAACCAAATATAAGACAAAGTTACAATCATCAGCTCTAAATTATCTACCATGGAAAGGTGAAGCAATGTAGAAAATATAGTGTTTTAAATGTGAATATTTTAACTGAAAGATGATATATTATAAACTCATGATATATTGATGGTCTGACATGATCGTACCACTAAAACACATGACCTGAGAATTAAGAAAAAGGTCAAGGGTAACAAATAATATAATCGTTGTGCATGGAGACAGAACTAATATTAGGACCATCATCTCACAAGAGTTTGGGTAATTTATCGTTAGTAAAAGGCAACACAAGAGGCCTTGCAAACAGGCAGGTAATTATTTAAAAACTTTAACACATCATCAACTTCCACTCAACAGGAAGGTTAATCTCGGTTTGTTTCAACAGGAAGTTGACTGAAGTGTCAGTCTACACCCTGATAAATACTAATACTAATTAGTGGAGCAAAAAAAAAGTTTTAAATACTTACAAATCAGACACCAAGACCAGACAAATATAATACAAGTTTAACTAGAAATGGGAATGTGCATCTAAATGGTTAATGTCCCAAAAGCAGTAGTATAGTTTCAAGTTAATGTAAGGAAGCTCAGGGATAAGATGATTTTAAATTACAACTGTAAAAACTGTTTAGTTATTTACAAGAAAAACAAACTTTAATAGAAAAACATTATTGTACATTAGAGAAGTTTGTGTAAAAAGATAAACACACACAGTATGAGAATGCACACAGAAACACAATCCAAACATAGATGGTAAATCGTTTGAGGCTGAAACAGGTCACAAGTAGCCACGAGTCATTTCATTAAAACAACCTATAAAATAATTAAAGCGGTCTCACAACCTACATTTGCTAAATGATGTCCTATAACCTGGAAGCAATGCGAGACAATAAAGCAGACGGTCCAATTCAACTCACAAACAATCACAATGGTCCATAAAAAAACTGCCATTTAGGAGCTAATAAAATGACAGACATCACTAAAAACTTCAGAAAAGTCCCATGCTGAGAGACATTTAAAGCAAAGGTTATCTCCCTTGTGAAGACTATACCACGAACGACGACTTCTGTTTGAATTCCCCCTAAAAACAGACATATAAAAAACATCAGAACTAGAAAATGCCTCCTGCAAATGTCCTCAACTTAACAAACAGATTGATTTATAAATCTTTTGAACAATGCTCATACTTACATCTTCATCATCACCACCACCGTCACCAGAATGCAAAGACGTCGGCTGGTACACCACGCTGGGCTTTGGTTTGCTGCAGGGACAATTTAAATACTCATTTGAAGCTCATAACAAGAGACTTTATAAAATAAAAAGTGGGATCTGCATTTCATTCATCACAGATCCTGTAACATCAAACATCATCGCACTACTTTGTCTGCAGTTGAAGCCACTTTGTGCAAATCTGTGCAATTTATTCAAAATCAGAAATGTGGTTTTGAGGATCAAGATATATCAATATTTGTATTCAACCCGACTTGGGAAATAGTTTTGTTACAGCAGCATTGTTAACAAGAATTACACAAGTTGAAAATATAAAAAATGTAATAAAATACAATTAAAATATATACATATCCACAGTATATGGAAGTACATTTGTCTCATTATTATCAATGTGTTATTTATGGGATTTGTTTGTGTATTTGCAGATATTTGTGAGTTTACACATCTTTTCCTTGCATTTGTGGAAGGTGTTTTACATTTACAGATGACCCATTTTAGACACAGATTATTGAGCTATTCACACAAATAACATTGAAACAAATCTACCTCCAGAAGACTAGAGAAGACAAAACACAATCGAGTATCAAAAAACGTTTTTCTACTGATGGTGATGTTTATAGATTATCTCCTAAAATCTAATAGAAAGTTAAAAAAAGGGGGGGAATCCTCTTACCTCTCTGCCTTCTCTGTAAAGGAAAGAATGAGAAAAACGTCAGTGGGATAAAGTACTTTGTTTATATTGCAAATATACATATGCAATACTCTGCTGATTTTATCGTTGTAAATGACAGGTAGTATTGTCTCCCAGAAAATGATTAATATTTCAAATGTTGTATTGGACATCCAGTATTAGGCTTCTATTATATTCTGTGGATTTTGAGTTGCATAGCACGAGTAAACATTAGCTCAGTCTGTATGGAACAAAAGGGTCTCCATCTTAAATACTGATTGGAGCAAAAACAATATGGAGTTAATAACGATATGAATAATAAGTCAAACATGGAGCGCCCCAACTGCTCCCCTGGCACTATTTCAATTAACTCTGTGCTGACTATGTGTGGGAGTTGAAAAACGTCTTCAACTTGTGAAAAGAGGGAACAACTTTTCAGACGTGAACAGTTTTTGGTAATGTCCACGCTGAATGTCAGAATATTGATGATCACAGATATACTATCATTTGTGTTTATAATGTGGAAAACTCACTGGGAAGGTATCCTTTCTTGTGGGCATACCAAATGCCAAGTCCCAGCAGCAGAAGGAGCAGCAGAGCCACAATAACCCCGGCCACAATTCCTCCAGTGTTCACGTCACCTTGAAGAGAAGCATCACATTTTATATTGCATTCGCTGAATTACAGTCAAAGAATGTGGAGTGTTTCAAACGTAGTAATTGAAACAGTTGCAGCACTCAAATGATAAAAGAAAACTGACAGCTGTTTCTAAATGATGAGTGTCTGTTGGTTCCTTCAAAGCAGCTAAACCTGTTCATAAACCTTTAAATAGCATGCTGCACACTGCACAGGCTGAGACTAGTTAGAAATGACTGTGTCTTTAATAAGACAGTCATTTAAGCATGACATATTAAGAGGACATATAAGGTTCAAAAAGCTCTTTATTTCTCACATACTGCCTGTGCTGCAGACCTCTTTTCACCCTCTGTCTGAAACCAGAGCCCAGTCTGCGCTGGTTAGCTGGCCGGCTCTGCTATTATTGGTCAACCGCTTAGAGATGTCCCGCCCCTTAGCTTAATAGGGCCTCTCGGAAGAACAAAAAGCACTTACGGACTTCCATTTTTAGGCCTTTGCAGCGCTGCGGAGGACCAGCATCGTTGACAGCCTCACAGTAGTACTGTCCGGAGTCCGTCTTGGTTACAGCGGGATACTCCTGAAGCGGCAACAGGGTACATCTTTCATTTTAAAGGCCATAGGGACCACAGATTTCGATGTAAATATTCTGCAAAGTAACAGGTTGAAGCTCACCAGGTTGCCGCTGGCTGCAGTCAGCTTGTAAGTGGCGTTTCGGAAGCCGGCTATCTTGCTGGGATCAGCGGGCATAAGGATGTTGTCTTTGTACCACTTGTACGTGGGCGGGGGGGAGCCGTCGCCATCATGGCAGGTCAACATGGCCACCTTGCCCGTCGTCACTGAGGACGGGATCCGACACATGGGCGGAGATGGAGGCACTGCGGGAAACAGTCAGTTCAGCTGGTCTCCATGTACAGTAATACACAACCTGCATCAGTCAGAGGTGGAAGAAGTACTCGGGTACTTTACGTACTAAATTGTTAAAATACTTTTTTACAAGTGAAAGTCCTGCATACAAAATCTTACTAAAGTAAAAGTAGTCCCGACAATTTCACGTTCATACATTTGAAATGATTGTATCATGAATATTGATTATCGATACATCTTAACCTATAATTATGTGTCTATGTTACTTCATTATTTGATTTATATTTTTGAATGAGCTAATATTCTGAATCTGTAAAATCAAATCAAGTTTTATTTATATAGCACATTTAAAAGTGATTTTTGGTCGAGCCAAAGTGCGGAACATGTAATAAAAACACTTTACTACAATCACAATAAAAGACAATAATTTACAACAGAAATATAAAAAACAAAAACACATGCTCCTGACTAGAAGGCCAGGGAGAAGAAGTGAGTTTTTAGTGAGGATTTAAAACCCCTAATGTCTGGGCCGACCTCACATGGAGGGGCAGAGTGTTCCAGAGCCTGGGGCCAGCTGCTGCGAAGGCTCGGTGCCCTCGGGTTTTGAGCCTGGTCTTGGGCACCATCAGCAGCAGATGGTCAGCAGACCTTAAAGCTCTGGCTGGGGTGTAGCGCTGGAGGAGTTCGGCTATATAGGCCGGAGACAGCTCATTTAGGGCTTTGAAAACAAATAAAAGGATTTTAAAATCAATTCGGAACCGAATTGGAAGCCAGTGTAGTGAGGCCAGAATTGGGGTGATGTGGTCACGCTTTGTGTGGCCAGTCAGAAGACGTGCAGCTGCATTCTGAACCAGCTGCAGGTGTCTAATTTAGGCCTGGTCCATACCCACGTACAGAGCGTTGCAATAGTCCGGTCTTGAGGTAACAAAAGGCGTTAATAACCCTTTTAAAAGATAAATACAACTTGGTCTTGGCCAATAGTCTTATTTAAAAAAAGCAGGATTTGACTACGGTGCTGACCTGCTTGTCCAATTGAAAAGTGTTATTGAAGGTCACTCCAAGGTTCATGACAGAAGGGAAGATGTTTTCAAAATAACAAAAGCTGTCAGATAAATGTAGTGGAGTAAAACATATATTATTGTCTTCCATATCGTAGTGGAGTAAAATACAGTTTTTAAAAAACGTGGGTAAAGTACCTCAACTTTTTTAAATAAGTAGAGTACTTCGGTACATGTACTTAGTTCAATTCCACCACTGATTACAGTATATACACTTTAGAACTTAAATAACAATATTAGTACAATACGATGTATCTCTGATCCATAGAGCTTCGAAAATGGGTTGACTTTCAATATTTTCGCTGATTATCGATTTGTGAAAACGTTTTTAGTTTAAAGCAAGGGAAAAACACTTCTACATGGAGTATTGCAATACTGTAGTCCACTCCGATGCAAAAAATAGGGAACGTTTTATTGTAAAAATGTGAGTCGAAGTAGAGTAGAAATGTTTGAATGTAACGAGAAAAGGATCCTTACCCATCACAGTCAGCTGCACTCGGACTTCCCCAAACTGGCCTTCGCCGGCGGACACTTCGCAGTCGTACACTCCGTTATCTTTACGGGTCACTTTGTCGATTCTCAGGTTATTGCCGTACATGGTCACTCGGCCGGCGTACGGCTCTGTGGGCGAATGGAAGTGTTACACGGACTGACGCACATCTAAAATGTCTTGCCAACACATTTTGGGGAATTGCTTTTTTAGCTAACAACCAATTGTGTCACCTTATGTGTGTGTTCCATAATGCAAATGTTTCCTTCACTGATTCCATAAACAGAAACCTCAGTAGAAGCTTCAAATGTAAAAATCTAATAATATTCAGAACCACCCTTTCCTATTTACAAAGCCAGGTCTGCGTATAACACCAGAATTGTATCAGCACACAGAATGAACAGATAAGGAAGTATTCGCTGAATTTGACAATTTGAATTTGGATAACAATCACAACCTTAAAATAGGTCTTAATATATAAAATTCAAATGATGGAGTACTTAGGACTCAATGATGACAAAATGACAAAGATGAAAGGATAACAACCACTGGCAGAATGGATTTAGAAAATACACTCATATTACCCCACACTGCAAGGGCTAAAATAACAACAGTGTTTTATAATTATAGTGAAATAATATGTGTGATTTTAAAGAATAACTTTTTGGGATGTTTTGAAGAAGGATTGAGATATATGGGTGTGTTTATAAAAAATCTGACGAGATACTGCCCGCTTTGAAAGGGCTATACTCCCGTCTTTCTTGACCCCACTTTACACAAACTTCATTGAAGTCTAGAAAAGCTTGGTTCATAATGAACCAAGCTTTTCTAGACTTCAATATATATATATATATATATATATAGTATTCTTACTCAAAAGAGAGTAAACAACAAATAAATAAACATAACATGTACTTTGTGAAAAGTCATTAGTCAATATGCTCTAATAAAGATTGTAAATGTACTCACGTGTTGGTTTCCCATCAAACACCACATACGTCTGTGAGCCTTTTATGTCTTTAAATTTCCACTCGACCCTGGCGCTGGAACCGAAGTCGGCTGAATACGTGCATGTGAGGTCCGTCCCTGGAAAAACACAATTCACAATTACGTTTAAGTCATATGCAATAAAAAAAGATAATATTTGTAAATGAATCTCTGACTCACCTTCATTCTCTTTGACCCGCACATTCTTGTTGGTGGTGGTGACTGAAAAGCTTCTTACACCTGGACACACAGATTAAAAGGAAACATGTCATCAGACAATGAAGTCACATCATGTGACCATAAGTGATCAGTGGACTATACAATCATATTGTATGTAAAGGTATTATTTTGACACATTTAAAAGGTTAGTTGCAAGACTGATTCAGTTCTAGAGTTTGCATAGGAAGTTTTTATTGCCACTAAAGACTTTTGGAAGACATTCATCAGCACATTTTAAGCCGAGTCTAAATTCTCACTTCCTGTAAACACAGCTTTGGTTTTTAGGCTGATTATGGAGTCAGTGACGGCAGTCTTCTCTGTGGGTTTTATCCATAGACTGGTTTTATCACCTTACTCTCCTAACATTTTAAATGAACATGAAAAAAAAGGATACAATCATTTAAAAGGATTGGAGTAATGCAGTACACACTAAGTGGACACACCATAGGCAGTGGTGGAGTGTAGTGAAATACCTTTACTTAAGTACTGCACTCAAACACAATTTAAAATATTAGTAATTTAGCGAGTATTTTCATTTGATGTTACTTTATCATTCTAGGGAAGCTGTGGCTCAGTGGATAGTGTGCTGGACTTCGAATCAGGGGATAGGAAGTTTGAGTCCCACTGCAGTCAGCATGTCGTTGTGTCCCTGAGACACTTCACCCCAAATTGCTCCTGTGGGGATTGCCCACAGTACTGAATGTATGTTAGTCGCTTTGGATAAAAGCGTCTAACAAGTGACATGGAATTCTTATTCACAACATTTTAGAGGCAAGTATTCTACTTTTTCCTCCATTACATTTACTGTATCTGACTTTATAGATTGAGATAATCAGCCAATACAAATTATAAATAGCAACTACATATAAGTATAGGTTCAAATATCCAGCAGCAGTGTGTCATTAAAATTAGCTCCACGAATGCGCCTAATAGGTAACTTTGATTCCCCCCGGTACTTTTGAACGCTAATACTTTTGTACATTTACTCAAGTAAGAGTTTGAATGCAGCTTGTAACAGCGTATTTTTCCAAATCATTATTGCTGCTTCTACTCAAGTATCATATCCGAGTACTTCTTCCACCAATCAGCTGAAACTCATCTGCCACACAGTTTATCTTTACGATGCCTATCAATCAACCTGAAAGTGGATTATTGTGGCAGTAATGCAATTCAAGCCGTTTCAAGCACTGCATTTAAAATACAAGCGCTTCTCAATAGCTCCACATTAATAATACAAGTATATTAAGCATCCAGTTTATAGCAGCATTGCCTGCAAACATTTTTTTCGACTACAAGGAAGACAGGTTTAGGTCACGTGATTAATAATGAGAGAAAGAGGTGGTTGTTTAACAAAGGAAAAGTATCCATTTACAGAATAAATCAGCAAAAACTGAACCTTCGGATATGGATTATATGAATTAATAATAACTATTGTTTTATTATTTAAACAGTATTATTATTATTGTGGTTTCTGCCTTTTTATAGATTTAAAAAAGCCCCACAAACAAGATTTGAGAACGCGATATATTAACTGAGCTTGGCTAGGGTAAAACATTTACCACAGCAATAAATATAAAGTGTGCAATCAAATCTCAGAGGCCAAAAGTATTTTGTGAAAGGCTCAAACACTCAGAGAGCATGCTCACAAGCCTTTAGGGTGTGGGAGAAAAAAGAGTGACACATTCCTCTCCGCTGAGCCAGAAGACTTCCGGTGAAACCATCAACAGTCGGGTTGAAACTGGGTCTTTCGAGGCTCAGTAGTGCAGCGGAGACACCTGACTATTAAAGCCCGTCTGTCACATAACATTAGCATCTATTACCCCACACTGACATTACTTTAAGTGTTGAGTTACATGATTACCACCTTTTTGGTCAGACATGTCTGTGTAAGCTCCAACTACAGCCAGTTAATCATTAACTGTGTGTGGGGTCATTCGTTGTAAACATCACCACATTTGACTACAAAAGGAAATCATACGAAAAGGAGAGACTTGATAATTGTTTAAAGCATTTGGCATTTTTACTGTGGCTACTTAAATGACTTCCTTGTTGCCCTTCAGATGTCTCTCACTGGCAGTCTCAGCCGAGATAAGGACGCACAGTCACAGTTTTGGTTTAGATAAGCGGCAGGTGTAAAATGAAACCGGAACACTCTGTGACTTCTTTTGTTTGCATAATTTGTTTCAGGGTGGGGGAAAACTCAAAGGTATGAGAAAACACGTGTGAAGTGCTGAATAGCGTCCGTTTCATTTAGCAGACTGTACTGCAGGTGCAATAATGAGCATTACAGCAAAGGCAAACAAAAAGTAGCCGGATAGCAGCTGAAAGAAATCAAAAACACCAGGCATGTCGACTGGTTTAACCACTCTGCCTTGGTCTACAATAAAGGCCCTTGATGCCAGTCACTGGTGCAAATGTAGTTTGATGAAGTGTTTAGGTTAGCACAGATCAAGTGAACAAATGATACTGTAAGTTTCATGAAAGTCTTTACAATGCTGCAACTTTTAAGGTTCATATAACCCTGACCGTCAGTTGTATAATGCAAACATTGCGTAACGGTTGAAATAAAAAATACACTCATATTAAAAACCAGGACCTAATTACACACTAGCAGAGATGAATTAAGCACACCTGCCAAATACAGGGTAATGCAATGCTTTTTCTCCATGGCAGTTTTTGTAAGGAACTAGTAGAGGATACGGTTATATGCATTTTCCCCCTGGTCTACTGTATAGTGCTTACTCAGTGTTTTCATTTCTACTACATAGACCTCAGAGTGTCATGAGTGATCTGTAAAAAGGTCAACTGAGCTGTTTCAGTGAAGAGAAAGCTTAATGTCAGACCCTGTCTCCTGGAAGTAATGCGCCATCAACACATACATTAAATCCAAATACATTGATCATATGAGAGGGTTTGTGAAAATAAGTGTCTCACATATATATGGGGAGAGTATACATTTAATTAAGATACAAAAATAAAGAGCTACTGCACGGACAAGTGACTGGAATAATACAAATATGGGATTTTTACACACGCCGATGCAAGGTTGTTTTCCTAATAAACCTTCAGGGGCCGTCACTGTTCATTATGTGGCCACTGTAAAGAGCAAGAGTGGAATTAGGGAACCACACATGTGTATTTAAGAGCCTTCTTCCCGAAAACAAGAGAACAAGAGGAATGCATCTGATCTCTCTGGTTTTACAGCTAAGGGCGTAGTAAGACTCAAGATTCAACGGTTTAATGTCATGTACACAACTACGGTGAAGTTATGTTATGAATTAAACATTTGGGTCACAGGTTCCTAAACAATGCAAGACATAAAACAAATACAACAATATAATTAGTGCAAGGTTTAAGTAGTCTTATGGCCTGTGGGATAAAACTGTCGTTGAGTCTGGTGGTAAGCAGAGGTGGGAGAAGTACTCAGATATTGTACTTGAGTAAAAGTAGAAGTACCCTACCAAAGTGTAAGAATACTTTACTTTAAAAAAAAAAAAGTCCTGCATCATGCAGATTGGTCCATTTCAGAATAAAATCTGAGTACCTCAGAATTGTAGTGGGTAGAAGTTCAAAGTAGCATTAGATGGAAATACTCAAGTAAAGTACAAGTACCTCAAAAGTGTACTCAAATACAGTAGGCTACTTGAGTATGTACTTTACACCACTGGTGGTAAGCTACATATTCTGCTTCTTTAAATAAAAAAAAAGGAACGAACACACAAAATGGGAAATCCTTGTTTAAAGTCGCTTTTGTCCAATTCACATGCAGGCGGACATGTTGTTGCGAGGACAAGCCCCGAGGTTCATTTGGGTATTCAACACATACCAAAAACATTTTATTATTTAAGGACAACATAGCCATTAGTAGGCTATAGTTGGCATTGTTGAGTTAATCTGTGCAACATTAGATTATGTTATCAAATGTTTGTCTTTCCTAAAACGTGAAATAATACAACGATTTGCAAAATAACTCACCTGTTGCAGAGAGGAAGAACAAAGCCACCGAAACCAACCCAGTGGAAAACATGTCCACCAATTCGGTCCTCTTGCGCTGCACGACGCGTCCCTTCTGTACTATAATCCTGGAAAAAGGAACAGAAAGTTGAAAAGAATCTTCCTTACGTCGAATAATGAACCAGACGCGTATATTTCGCAACTCTTAATTGACTGTATCGCTGTTTCTTCAGCATTTACCGTGTGCTCTCACCTGAGGAGTCCACCCAGGTGACAACAAGCTATGTAATTTCCGGTAATAGGATCCTCTCTCAGGTGCCTCGGTGACGACAGAGTGGAAAAACTGGTTTGACCAGAAGCTGTTACAAAGCACATTCACAAGCAGAGAGCACAGTGGTGTGTTTCTACACCATATTTACACAGACAGTACGGTTCAGGTCTTTGACCCTACCCCGCATTTTGTCTTTGTTTATTTAATCTCTTTCAGTTCCTCTTTATTCTTGTGGTGAGGTATTTTTCTGCCGGAATTGCACTTTAGAATTTGTATTTGCTTTAGTATGTGCACACCCATAGCATAGGCATCATGTCCCCACCACTTTTTTAAATGGCCAATTTTGTCCCCACCAGAAATGTAATAAACAAGAACACTGGTTTAGTTTCAAGATGTGCGATTTGGACATGTTAGTAAACTTAAGCAACTTTTACAATTATTTGTATGGCCCGACAGATTTATAAAAAAATATTCAGCCTTTTTTTCGTTCCTCTTTTGTGTCCTTGCCAACATTGAGGCTTGCAAGGACACAAAATATCTCATTAAATGAAAACTCACAAAGATGATAAAGGATATGAAAACATAAAAAGTCCTTTGTGTTTCTTTCTTAAAGCAGCAAATAAAAATCATTGCCCCCAATTACAAAAAAATTGTAATTATTATTTACATTTTTGTTGGTGTTGTAAAACAGTTTTGAATGCAACGTTTTTTTAAATGTATTATGATTATGTTATTGGTGGGGGGCTTTGATTGTACTGCCTATGTTTGGGATTCAAACCCACATTTGCACAGCAATAATGGTTATGGGCTCACCGTCCCTCACCGACAGGGGACTGTCCCTTGGAGGTTTTATTACTATTATTATATTTATCTATTAATATATTTGATATCGTTTTGTTTAATTTATAGTTTACCATTCTTTGTGTATGTCTGTTGGAGGTGCACGGCCCTGTAAAGCTGGCTTGTGCAATTTTTTTAATGTTTTTTTTTGTAATTGTTATTGTTATTTTAAATGTTGTAATTTTTTATTATTATCATTTTATTATTCATTCTATTTGTTATCATACTTTTTTATTATTATTATTTTGAGTGTTTTTGAATTTTTTTTTATGTATTTATTACATGTTTTACTTTCTTTTTATTATAATTTGTTGTATAATTGTATTATTATTGTTTTTATTATTATTCATTTATTTAAATATTATTTTATCATCATTATTCCCACACAATTATTGGTTTTTAGTTATTCAATATTTATGTATTTATATAATTATTTAATTTACTTAATTTATTCCTTTAATTGAACTTTTAATTGTTTTATTGTGATTATAAGTGTGTATGAATTATTTTATTATGTTATTTATTATTATGTTTAGGGTTAAGTTATTATCTGAAAACCAAATGAAATCAGTCATAATATAATTTAAAAAACAATGTGCCAATATGGCAATGAATACAACTTAATTATTACATTACTAGTATTACCATTACTTTTATTGTGGGCTATAAAACCTTATAATAGGAACAATATTAGGTTGCATTGCCATTTTTGTATTAATTTGGACTACAATAAATGCATTTGGAATAGTGGTTACTTGCTGTGGATAAATGTAAAATGCACAATTTCTTAACAAAGAATTAAGCAAATCTAATTCAATTGAAAGTTCTTATATCATCCGTACAAAGCCCACACACAGCACACACACAGTACATCAGATATTCACAAACTTCTGGCAATATAGTTTATCAACAAATCTCCAGAAAATAGTGAACACATGAAGAAAAATGTTGCTTTGCACAGACAAATGATAATATTGCTGTATAAAGTTTATTGCATAATTTCAGGGTAGTTGTGGTATTCAGCAGCTCTCATTTGTAAAGACTGTACTCCAGCCATTGAGGTAAACCATTTTCCGGATATTGTAAAAACACAGACACATTCCTTTAGCCTGTGTAATGCAGTCTTTTTCAAATTGCATGCTGAAAATCTCAAAACCCACTGCTCAGACACAATTCTCTGTAATTCCTCTTTCTGGTTGACACTTGCAAGTACAATCCTGTGTCACCCAGTGCTTCCCTCTACAGGAAACCAACAGCATAGCAGACATACTAACTGCACATGCACAGTAGAGATCATGCATAAACATGTGTCGGTTAGCTTCATTATTAAGCGTGTTTATACTTTAATGCTGTTACAGTTTATTGTCATTATACGGTACATAGTACAGCAGTGCTATTCAGTGCATTTAAATGATTGTGCTCTGGCTACACACCACCTACTCAACTATATACACAAGTACAAATCCTTAAGACAAGACAATGCACGATATAAAGCATACTCAGCGTATAAATAGAACCATGTGGATCTGACTAAACGTATAGCCTTCAGAAACATACTACTGTATATCAACGACGGCAAGCCTCGGCTGAACATGGATCATGTGTCTCAGGCACAAGTGAAAGGCCAAATAAAAACAGAGTTTGTGTTTTGTTTTTGTTTGTCACAACAATCGAGAGACTGTATACATCGTCTCCTTAGACTAGTAGAGTAGATAGAAACTTTATTGCTCATGCATACATTAGAAGTCAAAACCAGTTTTAAAAGGCCCTATTCTGCTCATTTGAGGTTCATATCTGTATGTTGTGTCTCTACTGGGACTTGTCTCCATGCTTTGATGTTCAAAAAGCTCTTTATTTTTCTCAGCAGTTCTGTTGTGATTGGTCAACCGCTTAGAGATGTCGCGCCCCTTAGCCTATCACATACAATGTGTGGAGCCCTTGCCAATAGCAGCGCTAGTCTAACATAGTGATGTCTCTATGTTACGGAAGAAAACTAAATAATTCGATGTAGGCGTTTCAGGCGGGGGGGGAGTGTGGGAGTGAATCTCCCTCTGGAGGGAACTTTGGGATTTTAGCCATTTAGCAGACCATTTACATGCATGCAAACCCATACAAAACACTATAGGAAAGGGAAACCCAATAAAGTACAATAGGGCCCCTTAAAGTTTTTGTTTCTCTGCTTGTCATTAGATGAATCTCTGCCAAAGCTATTGTGTTGCCCTTCCCAGTTCCTATCGACTGATACAACACAATCTGCCCCTGCTGGCCTGTGTGGCACAAGGTCGCCTCTGTCTGCCCTCATCATGCCAAGAAGGACTCACAGGGGACAGATTTCATTCAAGCAAAATAGATTGCTCACTTCAAAGAGTGATGATAGTCAGCAATAATGTCACATTGCGGAGCTTAACGCTGCATCACTTCTGAGCTCCCCAAATTGTAATTCCTCGCTGGGTAATCCGTTTTCATCTCTCTGTAAAACCCTCTTAGTCGCTGTCCTCATAGATAATTATTTCTTGTTATTAAGACTGAAGGCTAAAGCTCTTTAAATCACATTGAATAACTTCTAAATTATTGAATGTAAATATTAAATATTACAGAATATAGACTTTCCGTTTAAGTCACATTCATGCATTTTACTCATCACCCTGTTAATGATGTCTGTCAGAAATGCATCCAACAGATTTCTACTGCACATTGCAATAACTGTTTATATGTGAGAGTACTGTAGAGTATAATGCAGTAGTACATGTGCTTAGTATTGTGCATGAAGCAGGCCTGCGTGACATACCAAATCTACACTATACGTTCATTCACTTTGTGCATACACACAACTTCAGTCACCAGTCATCGGATGAGTATGGGTGCAGTGTTAACGTATGCAGCAGTTTGGCGACACGTTCACAGCCAGTGAAGATCCAGCAGCATCGGAAGTGTCATCAAGGTCAGCATCAGGCCACTGCAGCTTTGAAATAGGACACTCCACGCAGAGCATGGGAGGAGGAGCCCTGCAATAAGAACAATTATACAGGTTTGTTTTGCAGTCACTCAAATGTTTTATTTTTTCCAAAACAATGACTGCGAGCAGCTTACTTTTGAAGACCACTGAGGTTTTGGTTGCTGTGGCGCCCGTGTCTGGAAGTTTGATGCTGCAGGTGAAGTTGGACTTGCCGTTGGGCAGGTTTTTAAACAGCAGGCGACAGATGTTGCCAGGGAAGATGCGGGCCCTGGCTTTCTTCTTGAAGGGGGCATGCTGCTCCTCGTCCGGGTCCGTGGTGTCAAATAGTCGCTCCCCGTTACTGTACTTGCAATAAGGTGTTGGTGACTCAGCGGGAACCGCATATTTGCAATCCATCCTGAGGTGGTGCTCATCTATTGAGCAGTAGTCCAACTGAATCACCTTCTGGGCTGACGCAAAGCCTGTGTGGAGTTTAAAACACAGAGAAAAACTCACACAGGTTAGAAAATGAATGTATTATGTCCTCTCTTAACATTATGAAAAACAATGATCTTACCAAAAAGTAAAATTGTGGAAAGGAACAACATTCTCCCAATTGCCCTGCAAAAAAAAGGAAAGCACAAGAAAATAAAAATCTTCACCACGCAATTATAAACCGAAACAAACAGCAAGCTATTTATTTGGCTGTCACGTCTTTACATTATTGAGGTTTGAATCAAATACAGCTGACTGTGCTTAAAGAGAAGGGTCAGATTTCATGAATAACACACTTAACTGCGGAGGTTACTGTAGAAAAGTCACTGTACCATAATACTGAGTACAAGACAGCCTCACTGTTTTCCGCTGCAAAGACATGAACTGCAAACTTCTCTGGTGATTTGCCAGCACTGACACATTTCTGAGCTTAACCCCCCTCGAGAACAATGCTCTGATACCTTGCCTACTTGTATTAAATATGTTAAGAAAATACACATAACCCAGTTCATCTCTTTCTGATTGCTTGATGCAGAGCGTCTCCCGCCTTCATACAAATATTTGCTTTAGTGCTGCTTCCAGTGTTAGAGCTAATATTTCATCCAGACTGCAATGCACAGTTCAATGTTTAATCAAAGCTCAGATCCAGCTAATAACAGTATATGAATCATTCTCACCTTGTCTGATGCAGTTTGAGCTTCCCTCAGTGCTCTGCAGTGTGATGCCAGGGGTAGATACAGTAGAGGTCGGCTTATAGAAGAAACAGAGGAGAGAGGGAGGGGAGTGGGACAGAGAGGGAGGGGAGTAGGCAGAGAGAAGGGGGGAGAAAATGCTGCTCCAGTGGACTTTGGGGACATTTCTCAGTATTGTATAAGAATTGGTATTGATTTCTGCACTCTGTTTTACCACAGGACAGAGGATCGCATGTCAATACACAAACCGTGGCCTCATTTTGAAGGATTGAATTTGATCTGAATGAGAAAGAAAAAGGAAATGTTGTGACGAGGGTTTGATTATCTGAGACACCTCAGCAGCTGTTCTACATTTCCTCATTCAGTGTGGGAGTACTAAACGTGTCAGCACTTTCTCAGCTACCTTTGCCAGCATAAATTAAAAATATATACATATTAAACACACATTTACAGATAATTCCTTTCACCTAATGTATTGGAAATCTGTACTACATTTACTCCTGCATACAATACAAAAACACACCATAAAAGAAAACAATAGAATATACATGGGTTTGAGTATTCTGCAATTGGCTTATCGTTAATAACTTCAATAATATGTGGTCTATACCAACGTTGGTACAGCCCATTTACTTTATATAAGAGGTGGACCTCACTGTGATGACACCCATCGGTTGGTGGACTGGTTTTAGCAGCCTAAAATTTGGCATTTAAGGGTCGGCCATCTTGGTTATTGGGTATAATAATGTTGCTTTGTGGTGGTCGTGTTTAGATTTGTACAAACTCTCGCTGCCGAGTACCTACAGCAAATACAGGCTTACGTTTTTGCCGAGCACCGAACTAGATCAAAAATATTACAGTTTACTCTCATGACCTGAAAGAAGCCATTTCTCATAGCCTTCTTTACTTTTGGACTTCCTTTTTGCAACCAGTCTAGTCACACCCTTGCATGCTATTAGAGAAATGCAGGTTTAATGCACTTGCAATGTTTTCTGACCCGGACGTTGCTGGTTGGTACACCCATAATACATTTGAAATGGTGTTAACTTTGGGACAATGTACAGGTTTAACTGAAACATAGTGGCCCAGGTGAAGTTTACAGCTACAATAGCAGCTATCTGAGGCTTTACATAAGTGGGTGCATTTCTGTAGTGCCAAGTGGTGCAGTTTGGACATGTGACACATTAATAATTAGTCCTCTTTTAATAGAAAATAGAAAATCCGACATCACTCCCACTTCTGCAGCAGCATGGCACAGGCACTGCACCAGTCCCCATTAGCCTACTGATTCTAAAATGGCCCAAAAACGTGAATGCTCAGAGCAGAAGACATTACATGTATATCATGCTCTAAAAAGCATAAAAGGCCCTCTAAATTCTTTACATTGTCTTGTCCAAGTTGTCCTTCTCTCTCTGTGATCATGACACACTGTTGACTTGTGTTTGCATAATAGGACTACATTGCAAGTGTATTCTGTGCGTTTCTTTATCTGAACATGTGAGCAATGAACATTTTAGAAACTGTGAATATGTCAAATGTTTTCACATCTGTTCGTTTTGCCTAAAAAGACTTACGAAGAACCAGGTTTTAATCGAGTCAAATCCACTGAGCTAGCTCCACTGAGTCCTCTGTATCCTCTCACTGTATCCACTGTATCCTTTTCACACTGCTCATCCATTTTGTCAAGGTCCTTCCTAAGACAGTTGCTGAACTCCTGCCATACTGAGGCAGTCTCCCAGGACACTGACAGAAATGTTGCAGAGCTCTCTGCAGGCACAACCCTCAGCGAGCAAGGAAAGCAGAGGCTACACTGCCTTTAATACACTAACAATACATTTTCTTTTACAGTGCTGTCTCCTTCCTTCTAAATACCAGGTGTAGTGATCCCTGCCAAAAGGATTCATTAGAGATTCTGTAGCCGCTCCTCTGCTGGATGCTGATGTCGATACACTGCAGGTGAAACACAGCAATTCCTCTTCAAAGATGTGCGCTACACTATTATACTAAACAATCCTTATAGTGTCAAACTACACCAAGTATCGATTCAGACTTTAAATCCATGCATTTTCCATTATATTTGAACTAAAAGCTGTTTAGCAAAGTAGAATCTGTGCATTTATAAGAAATCTTTTGAATATATCAGCGTTGACCAGCAAAACACTGTGGTTCCATTTCTGCATGATTGATTTCCCATTACATATAAATCACTTTTATTTTGAATACAATGATCTTAAAGCAATTTGCTGCTGCAGACTTTCCTCTCTGCAAAGTGTGTGGAAAGTCTGATGGTCCAAAAAGCAGACTGTGTCCTTTAATAAGCAATTACTCATATCATTGATCAGGTATCCTAACAAAAGACTGACTGCATTATCATAAACTGCTAACATGGCCCATTCACTGTTTCTCACCATGTCTACTACTTTTGAGCGTCTTATTTCTCTTGCATGTTTAATTTGTATCTCTATAAGGATTGTACGAGGATTTTCTTTAATCAGTAATTGTTTTTTTGGCTGTGTGTGTAACTTTAATGCCATGTCCCATTTTAAACACGTTGGAATTAATTCACAAAAAAAGCACTCCCTTCTGCTATAGAGGGGCTATTAAATAAAACTATGGTCCATTTGAATATTAAACAAGAAGAACAGATCAAATGTTGTAAGTCTCTGTCTGTTATCAGACCAATATTGCCGTGTAAAAACTACTGCAGAGGTCAGAAATATAACCTTTCAATATGCTTAAACACTCCACAGGCCTTTAGTCGATGAATGGTATGAAAGTGGAGAGAAGACATTTAGAAATACATTTCAGAAACATGTTTTGCTATATTATATTTGCTAACACCCGATAGCAATGAATACATTAAATGCTTTGACAATTAATACATAAAAATATGTCATCTGTGGAAGCCATGGTACTGTAAAAAGCACGACCAATCATCTGAGCCGGCCCGGCTAAAGTAACTGGATGGCCTACCTGCCTGTCAGCCTTCCATTACAAACTTATCTTGTGCCCTCATTGGTCATGTGCGCGTTCGTGTGTGTTGGAGGAGGGGCTCTGTGAGGAAGTGGCAGATTTTTTCCGGTTGTGTACTTGTGTACTAAATTCCAGCGCATTCGAGCTGGTTTCTCCAAAATTACATACAATAATATAATTAGGTTTGAATATCCTTTCACCACACCTTTCTTTTTACATTTACATTTTTGGCTTCTTCCAACTGTTTGTCATATTTATAGTGCTGTTCCAGTTTCTGTCCTGCAGAGGGAACTCTTCTCTTGCACCAAGACATGACAGCTCTCCAAAAATCATTAACATCTGTATGAGTGGTGATATTATTGTTTTTAAATTGATAGCCTTCATGTATAAATTCCCACACGACACTTTTAATGTAGGAGGACATCACCTCCTTGTGAAACTTGAGCCAAACGTCAGGGGTTAATGAGCATTACATCTCTGCTCCAAACTCTTAACTGTTCTACCTGATCAATAGAAGGAAAGTGGGATGAATTCCCCTGCTCCTGGATGTTTCTGTGCAATAAGGATATGTTCCTGTGAAGCTGATGTGTGCGCGTGTGAGTGACAACGTACAGACGGAGCAATAGTCTGTCCTCAGTCCAACAGAAAAGCGCTGCTGCTGCTGCTGCTGCTGCTCTTCCGCATACCGACACACCGGCGCAGCTCCACCACGGGACAGCGAGCACATTGCCAGGTAAGACTCATCTGCAGAGTGTGGGGAAAAGCTTAGGCATGTCATTGTAGGGAATGTAACATGTGCAGATCGGGTTAGCGTGGATCAGGAGTCTGCATGGCTGTCACCTGCAGTAAGGAGCAGATATCCGCATGAAGCGAGGGGCAGTTTGCTGCATTGGGCGTAGTCATATCTGCATTTGGGCTGCAGACGGAGCAGCACCACAGGGCCCACTATCACTGCGGTAGAGGACACACACAGGCCTGATGGAGATGGATGCTGCAGGTTTTTCATGCATGCTAAGGCTGTCTTTGTAGCATTTGGTGTGTTTTTTCTGCTGCAACTTTCTCATTGTCCCATGTTGAACTCTGGCAGGCAGTGAGGTGCTGTGAAGGTTATTGATCTGATCGGACAGACTCTCACCAATCCGCCATGGAGCTGCAGCTGTTCGCCACCGTCTGCATCCTCTTTAGCAGGATTGTGGTAACACATCAAAATACTCACAGTATGTGTCATCCTTTGTTTGTCTTTGGTTATCAATGTGGAGGGCACTCAGCTGTTTAAAGTTGGATGTATGACAGGATATGGATGATTCATTTTAAAATGAAAATGGTTGCAAAAAAATCTGTACAAATGTATTTGAGTAAATAAAATACCTGCATTTGTTTTTATATTGTGATTAGGGTGACATACACACATTCAATAATACTGCAGTAAATGTGTCATTACCCATGTTCACTACAGTTAAAAATAAGTTTTACTAAGATGATGTCATCTTAATGTAAATGTGTCACAAACACTGGTTAAATATTGTAAAGGGGTGTAATCAGGGCCGTCCCTTGGCATAGGCAGTATAGGCGAATGTTAAGGGTGCATCATCTATGGGGGGCGCCGAAAACAAAAATATTTTTTATTTCATAACAACACAATTTCCCGATTTTGCGCCCATAAACTATGGCACACACAACCACAAAGTTTTAGGCACAAAGATTCTGTCACTTTTTGTCCTGATCCATTTCTATAAAAACCTGTCTGAAAATGAGCTGATCAGATTTGGTCCACTTTATGATGTCATATCGATTTTTTGGCTTGTGTAACCATTAGCCAATCACCAACCAAGGTAACCCCCCCCCCCCCCCCCACCTTATCACCTGAATCTCCTCCTAGAGCACCATTGAGTTCTTTTTAACCAAATCTCTCTCAGAGGGGCGTGGGGAGGGGCTCCTTATTTTCATCTAAAGTAACAGACAGAGAATCAGCACTTTTGAAACAGGGCTGAAACAGAGGGGATTATGGGTAATGCTGCAATGATCTGTTTGGTATTTGGAGCCAAACACTTCAGAGACATGTTTTGTATATATCTGAGACCTATAATATATTGATGAAAAACAGTATAATAGGGGACCTTCAAATATCAACATGTAAAAAAAATAACATTGTCCTGTTGCATCTCTTTCAGTGAACTGGTTTTATACGCTTCTGTTCGCTCCTCGTGGGCCTCAGATGTTTCCGTGTCTAACGTACCTGGAGCGAAATGTGCGGGTGGACTGTGAGTTCCCCCCCACCTACCAGGTGCCCGGGCCATACTGCGAGTACCGGCAGGACAGCCGCCTGGTGGGCAGCACGTTCCCCAACGCCGTGGTCTACGTGTCCACAGAGGACCGCCGAAGGAGCAACGTCAGCCTGGTGTACCCCAACCTGTGCCGCCTCACCTGGGCCCCGCTGGCCGATGAGAAGCCCTTCACCTACACATGCAGGGTGTACCAGGGGGAGAAGTGGCTAGAGAACAGCATGGCCGTCCATCACAGTGAGTGGAGTTCACTTATTCTAATTCTTTATTAGGATCCCCATTAGCACTAGCATGAGCATTGGCTATTCTTCCTGGGGTCCTCACACACACAAAACATAAACATACATACAATAAAACTAATTTGGTCATTCTACAGAAAAGGTGGAATCTGGGTGATACAAATCTGCTGAAATGTATTCCTTCTAAAAACATCTAAAACCTGTTGAATAGCAATAACTAACTCTTAACTTGATGAATCCACAACAAGTAGAGCTTAAAGTATTTTTATTATTTATATACATTATACAAAGCTTATTTACATAGGAACGTCACTGGTGTTACCAGGAAGAAGAGTAACACCAGTGACAATTTGGAGAAAACACTACCATTTTAACAAAATGGCTGCAATGTGTCAGACCAAATATGGCTTCAGTCAATATCAAAATCGTTTAACTCTTCAATACAATACATTTTCACATTCAAATGTTCACCCCTCGGGCTATGCAATGAGTAACACTAATGACAGACTTGAAAGACGCATGTAACATTTGAAGATAAAATGACACCATTAACAAACAAAGTAGAAGTATCTGACTTTCCTTATGTCTTTGTCCACTGCACTGTCTCAAAGGATCTCTAGTTACAGGAGGCACTTCAGAGACAGTACATTACTTCAAAATAAAAGCGTGTAGCAGTAACACCAATGACGTAATTTTGGGTGACTGACATTTATTGGATATTATTAATAATAATTTGCGTTTTTTGTTACCATTTCAGTGTTATATTTAATGCTTGTAATGTTATGTAAATTAGATTTATTTATCTTTTAAATGAAAACTATAGGCTCCACTTCCATGTATGATCAAAGTGACAAGGCAGTTCCTTGAACTTGGCATTTTAAGTCAATTGCAATTTACGTATAAAACCATTTTTTATTTAGTACCATTGCAAAGACAATCTCTATTTATTCAATAGATATATAATGAATGTGAGTATTAGGTCAACGTCATGTATTTTGGTGTCTGCAAAAGTAAGTGACAGCACTTCCACCTTGTCTGTACAATGACCATAAAACAAAACAAAACAGCTCGCCATTTCATGCAATTTATGGCACATGTCCACTGCAGTGGGGTAGCCCCGTTTAAGCGTCCCTAAGCGTCCTCGCTCAGGCCTCGGGCTGCCTCGCTGGCCGTCCGAGGCCGTGGCGCATTCCCATTACAGTTTAGGACCTGGGGTAGCAACGCAGTGTAGGCGGGGCATCTGTGCAGAGACATCCTGGAACACTTTCACATTTCGAGTTGTTCCGTCGAGCTCCCGCTGGATTTTATCATCCCCAATGAGATGTAGGAACGTCAAAAAATGCTGTGTATAAAAATGCTGCAAGCTTGCTTCTAGATATATCTGCGACGCTAGGGATGATCTCGCGCGCGATCTTGTGACGATTCTCTCCGACCAATCAGCAGTCGAGAGTGTTGACGTCACTAGTTCAGCCCTGGCCCTGGCCTGATAGAACCACGATTTTATGGGGCCGGAAAAAGAGGGGAAAAGTACCCGCTAGCCGGTGCTACGCTATATGGAAAGGCCACCAAAAGCTGGCCTGGCCGCTTGAGGACGATTAAGGACGCTTAAACGGGGCTACCCACTGCAGTGGAAATGCGCCATTACAATGCTATATGAAATGAAAACTAAAATGGTCATTCAACTCTGGATCTACATTTCATTTCATTTAGCTGAAGATTTTATCCAACTCTATTTACAATAAGTACAATACACCATGAAGAAAACAAGAAAAATGCAGATATGTTTGCTTCAAATGCGCCAAATCGGGGGGCTTAATAGCCAAAGTACAGGCGAACTAGATGAGCTTTCAGTTTGCTACAGAACATCTGTTGACTTTCTGCTATCTTGATATCAATTGGGAGCTCGTTCCACCATTTTGGAGCAAGGATAGCAAAACGCAAGCCCACACGCTCTATGGGCTCAGATACTGGCACTATTCTCTCTCAGTCAGGTCATTTCGGAATCACGCATCACAACTCTCAGGAATGAAAGGGGTCCCGCCTCGGACGCTGTTTCCAGTTGTCTTATACATCCGTTTAACCATGTCCTTGATGTATAAGAAGGACCGGATCCCTTCACAGAACGATAGGCCTGTACCAGTGTTTTGAAGCTACTTGCAGCCAGTGAAGGTGGTGTAGCGTGGGTGTAGCGTGGGTGTAGCGTGGGTGTAGTGTGGGTGTAGTGCAGGGGTGTCCAAACTTTTTTCACAGAGGGCCACATACAAAAAAATATACGAAGGGCTGGGCCGCTCACTAGAGGTATTTTGCCTCATAAATTAGAAAAATCCATCAAATGTAGGTAAATTATTGTTGATATTGATGAAAAAAACACACAGCTCTCCGTAGGGTTTCAATTATTGTGTTGGCAGCTCATTCCTTAAAACAGGAGGCTTATAATAAGTGGAAATATGAAGGGTAGATTTCAAGGTTGTGATGTAAATGTGTTATTGGGCTTTTTTCTTATATACTAACATTTGTTAGAAGATGTTCTCAACTTTAATTGACTGAATTTATTAGAAAATTGGGCTTATTGATTGTTGTGTTTTTTTCTTCTTAATGTGTGCATATGTGTAAATGTGTCGGTTGATACTGTGTTATATATTTGAACATATATATTTAAGAAGTACAATAGCAGATGTTTAATTTGTTGGCCATATTTCATAATAACTTTTTGAATTTGCTGAGGGCCGATACAAAATGGGCCATAGTTTGGACACCCCTGATGTAGTGGGATCTCTGTTCCCAAACCACACCTGAAACAATGTCTAATCTAAATGTCTGCTCTGTTTCAGGGATTCTTCCAATCTGCTCTGCGATCAGCGTGATGTTCAAGTCCTCGCCGTGGTATTTGTCCCTGCTGATGACACTTCCTGTCGCTCTGGGTCTTCTGAGTCCATGAACTTTCACATGGTAACGCCTCAATGGCCGCTTCCTACATGATTTGTGACTCACTGGTTTGCTGGTTGACTCTATGAAGACTTCTCAATACTCTAATTTCCCCTCCTCGACTCCCCTCCTCGACTCCTATCCTCGACTCCTATCCTCGACTCCTATCCTCGTGTCTTAGTCCCGCCCACAGGAGATGCGAGCGGAGGAGTCGAGGAGGGGAACCGAGGAGAGAGGAGGGGAAGCAGCAGGTGGTTCGACTCCTCTCCTCTGAGCGGTCATTTTAAAGAGACGTCCATTAATGATGACAGGAGGCACAGCAGCCCTCTGTCTGATGGACAGATGTGTTCATGATGACTTATATATTTACTTTTAATTCATTCACAGTGCTGTATAATGAGACAATAACAGGCTACAGATGCGGACACACACATATTTATATAAATATATACAATTTCAGAATCAAACAAGTATGAGAGCACTCTCATAATAACGTAACACAATCAGAGACTGGATATATCCCCCCCCCTCTCTCTGGTCGCTGAAATGGGGAATTTAAATTATGGGCCAAAAGTTGTATTTACAAGTTTTAAAAGTAAGCAGAGGACACCAAACCAACTGAGACCCGTCTGTCCGCCGCATCTACGCACTGTACAACACACACCTACACACTGTACAACACACACCTACACACTGGACCACACACACCTACACACTGTACAACACACACCTACAGCTCCTAGCTGCATGCAGAGCTGTCATTGGCTGAGATAAGTCGGGCCGTGCGTCACGCCTCCACCGTTCCCGGAAAGGCATCCGTGGAGGACCCATCAGTGTATCCTCGGTTATAGCTCCTCCAGAGAGCCTCCTCCATGGTCGATGCTCGGTCCTCGATTTTTGCATTTTTAGAGAACCGAATTTCTCGCATTTAGAGAAATGAGATGTCCTTCAACATGGCGCGCTGAAATCCATTTCCGGGTCACTACCGGAGGAGTCGAGGAGTCGAGGAGTCGAGGAGTCGAGGAGGGGAAATTAGAGTATTGAGAAGCCTTCATGGAGATGATTTTATTTTAATTTTTTAAACAGAGAGTAGAAGCCATTGAATAAATTAGACTGGATGAAATGAACCTTTCTTTGGGCATTGGGCTAGAAAACATACCTTTGAGGTGTGAAGTATTCTATGTAATACACCTCATTCTCACCACTGTACCTTGATATTTCACAATGCTATCAAAAGAGGAAATAAATCATGACGGCATCAAATGAAAGACAAACAAATGCAACAGTGTTTGTTTTATTTATTTATTAAAATGACAGATTTAATCCGTTGATCAGGTCTCCCTTGTAAATAATATTAATCGTGACCTATATATATATATATATATAAACAATCATATGTTAATAGCTGGGTAAATATTAATTTTGTAAGTGTTATGTTGAAGAAAATCAGATGCTTCCTATAGATTTATATAACATGGTAACCCTCTTCTGAACACACATGGGCTTGATAAAATACACCAAAATATCTTCCATCAACACACAACATAAATAGAGATTTTGGATTGGATTTATAAAAAGGGACACAATATAAAAGAAGAATCACCTTTTCAGTGCTTGGGAACACTCGGGGCCTTCCAACCCACAAACTGTGCAATCATATGTTCTAAAGACGGCATATAGATCAGATAGACGGTGTTCAACAAGACATTCAGAATTGGGTCTCCCTCATTTGTGAAGCTGCACTATATTTTTCTCTCAAGCCATTAAAAGCATACTGGCTTGTTTAGGTGACAGGTGCTACAACGGGTCATTTCAGAGGGTTCACACGTGTATTAAGATTGTATGAGAGCAATGATGTGTTTTTTTTAGCTTTAAAGCATGTCACAATGTTTTAGTATAAACCCGAAGTATGAACTTGAAAACCTGCATAGTATGCTCCCTTTAAGTTACAGACTCATTAGCATCTGTCAACACACCCCCTTACTTTAGATTACATTACAGTCTCACCAGTTTGCTCAAGTATAGATATTGAAGTGGCGGACATGGCTATTGAGTAATAATGAGTAACTGTTTAAACACTGCCTTTCCTGCAAGCAATGCTAATCTGTGATACCTGCTGTACCTTTCAATAGATTTGAGGCGTTAGCAAAATGGTTCAAGTTTAGTCTCTTATCTACTTCCAATAAGACACATACTTGATTGGGATGACATGTCAGTGCACTCAGAGCTTTGATGCGAGTCTGCCCGAAAACACAAAAAGACGTGTGCAGAAGAGGTTTGAGGGTTGGTCTCTGCAGCCTTCAGAGGGAGGGACACTGCAGCTGAATGAGTAGCTGTTTTCTTCTCGGCAGCTCAAGTAATAACTAATGGACAGACATTGCATAGAGAGTATGGTGGAATCAAATGTCATGTTTTGCACAGGTTCATTGTTAAACATCACTCTCTTTCTACAAGTACGCACTTGCTAATGTAGGTGTGTAGTACAAAAGAGACAGAACCTTGCACACACACACATTAGGAGCATTTAAAGATCTCTGTGCTGCTTCTTTATGTTGTTGACTTATAAAGACAATACTTGTGTCCGCTCTGCACTTCTGTTTTACGTTTAGTTATTGTAATAAAGATGTCTTTATATTTATAATAGGTCAGCTTATTTTGTTTATTGTATTCTGCCACCAAAGCTGTTCTAAATGCTATAGCAAAACTATAGTAACAAATAAAGGTTATGCAAAGTAAAAGGTTCCTGTGTGTTTTTTCTGCCCGAGACGATTGTTGTGTAGAAGACTTGCTTGATGCCAATTCATTTGTTTTTGCTCAAGACAATTGAAGTATTCTCAAAAAACAACAAATACATCTCTGGATTTAAATGCAGGGTTGGAAGCTCTGATTGTGAATCAAACGCCCCTCACACCTTCCTCTTATACAAGATGTTAAGAGGCGCATTCACACCGCAGTACTTTTCCCACAAAGGTTCATGCGAACTTAGTTCATGCAAACTCTTTAGTTCTCATGAACTAAGTACAGATCGCGTTCACACCGGAAAAAGTCCCTGGGGGTGGATTAGGCAAATGAAGCCGCTGACTTCACTTCTTCTTCTTCTGCTTTGGGTTTACTGGCAGGCTACAAACCACTTCACGGCGTATACTGCCGCCCACAGTCCCCGGAGTTGGGGAAGGCTTCAGTAGAAGTTGCTGGGACTCCCAGCAGCTTCTACTGAAGCCTTCCGAGTAAATCGCCAGAACGCCGACACCTCCTCATCTCCACCGCTCCCATGTTTTATTTTGTGTTGCCATAAGTTAGTCTCTCTGCGTTTCTGCGCTGGGCTAATGCTAATGCTAATAATGCTAATGCGAGGATAATAAAATGGCGGCTTCACAAAACTTTTTGGAAGTTTTACGGGGCGTGGTTTGCAATCCGCCCAGCCAATCAGAAATATAGCTCTTTTCTCACAAAAGAGCCGCTCGTAAGTCCCTGCTCTCTAGCAGGGACTTACGAGCGGCTCTTTTGTGAGAAAAGAGCTATATTTAGTACCGGCTCTTTTTGGTGTGAATGCGATAAAAGAGTTCACTGAACTAAGTTCGCATGAACCTTTGTGGGAAAAGTACCGCAGTGTGAATGCGCCTATAGAAGGGGGCCTATTCAACTTGTTGGGCTTTTGTCTCTCCTGTAGTGTTAGAAAGGTTTTTGTGCATGTAAATGGTCTGCAAGACTAAAATCCCTGTGTTCCCTCCAGAGGGAGTTTCTCTCCCCCCCCCTGCATGCAACGCCTGACATCGACGTTCAACACTTGCACTTCTATTGGCTAGCGCTCCAACACATTGTACATGACAGGCTAAGGGGCGGGACATCTCTAAGCTGTTGACCAATCACAACGGAGCCGGCCAACTAATCAATCAGAGCAGACTGGGCTCTGGTTTCAGACAGAGGGTGAAAAGAGGTGCTGCAGCACAGGCAGTATGAGAAAAATAAAGGGCTTTTTGAACATTAAAGCATGGAGACATGTCCGAGTAGAGACACTACACACTGATATAGACTTGAACATCAGCAGGAGAGGACTCTTTAAAGTAGAGACACTACATACTGATATACACCTGAACATCAGCAGGAGAGGACTCTTTAAAGTAGAGACACTACATACTGATATACACCTGAACATCAGCAGGAGAGGACTCTTTAAAGTAGAGACACTACATACTGATATACACCTGAACATCAGCAGGAGAGGACTCTTTAAAGTAGAGACACTACATACTGATATAGACTTGAACATCAGCAGGAGAGGACTCTTTAAAGTAGAGACACTACATACTGATATAGACTTGAACATCAGCAGGAGAGGACTCTTTAAAGTAGAGACACTACATACTGATATACACCTGAACATCAGCAGGAGAGGACTCTTTAAAGTAGAGACACTACATACTGATATACACCTGAACACCAGCAGGAGAGGACTCTTTAAAGTAGAGACACTACATACTGATATACACCTGAACATCAGCAGGAGAGGACTCTTTAAAGTAGAGACACTACATACTGATATACACCTGAACATCAGCAGGAGAGGACTCTTTAAAGTAGAGACACTACACACTGATATACACCTGAACATCAGCAGGAGAGGACTCTTTAAAGTAGAGACACTACATACTGATATACACCTGAACATCAGCAGGAGAGGACTCTTTAAAGTAGAGACACTACATACTGATATACACCTGAACATCAGCAGGAGAGGACTCTTTAAAGTAGAGACACTACATACTGATATAGACTTGAACATCAGCAGGAGAGGACTCTTTAAAGTAGAGACACTACATACTGATATAGACCTGAACATCAGCAGGAGAGGACTCTTTAAAGTAGAGACACTACATACTGATATACACCTGAACATCAGCAGGAGAGGACTCTTTAAAGTAGAGACACTACACACTGATATAGACTTGAACATCAGCAGGAGAGGACTCTTTAAAGTAGAGACACTACATACTGATATACACCTGAACATCAGCAGGAGAGGACTCTTTAAAGTAGAGACACTACATACTGATATACACCTGAACATCAGCAGGAGAGGACTCTTTAAAGTAGAGACACTACATACTGATATACACCTGAACATCAGCAGGAGAGGACTCTTTAAAGTAGAGACACTACATACTGATATAGACTTGAACATCAGCAGGAGAGGACTCTTTAAAGTAGAGACACTACATACTGATATACACCTGAACATCAGCAGGAGAGGACTCTTTAAAGTAGAGACACTACATACTGATATAGACTTGAACATCAGCAGGAGAGGACTCTTTAAAGTAGAGACACTACATACTGATATACACCTGAACATCAGCAGGAGAGGACTCTTTAAAGTAGAGACACTACATACTGATATAGACTTGAACATCAGCAGGAGAGGACTCTTTAAAGTAGAGACACTACATACTGATATACACCTGAACATCAGCAGGAGAGGACTCTTTAAAGTAGAGACACTACATACTGATATAGACTTGAACATCAGCAGGAGAGGACTCTTTAAAGTAGAGACACTACATACTGATATACACCTGAACATCAGCAGGAGAGGACTCTTTAAAGCAGAGACACTACATCCTGATATGAACCTGAAAATGAGCGTTATGGCGCCACTTGGAAGCAAGTTGCTGTATGTGTCAGTGTGTTGGAGGTGTTTCCACTGTTTGTCCTGCAGATGGAGCTCTTGAGTTGCTGTTCTACCATTTGACAGCCTCCTAAAGCACAGGCTATATTCATGGTGTTGAGATCAAACAATTGAGCCCCAAAAACCATCAGGATCCACTAGTCGTTTTGTTCAATGTGCGCTGCAGTTTAAAACCACGTATTAACATTAAAGAAACACGAATACTATTGTATCCCCACTCGTACTTGCAAAACCAACAACAACAACAACAACCCCCTTTTTACAAACTGACACACACACACACACACACACACACACACACACACACACACACACACACACACACACACACACACACACACACACACACACACACACACACACACACACACACACAGAACAAAGTCAATATCTATAGAAGGCCCATTCCTGAAAGACAGTGTGACATTATTATTGGATACTTTTGAGGACAAAGGGAGGATGTCTCTTAAAAAAAGAAGAACTAAACCCTCTGATGTTTTTATCAGAAGACCGGATCTGGTGAGGAAAGCTCATTCTTTGGTTTGTTGCAGCCTCAAGCGGCATCACGTGGTACAGCATTTGTACAAAAAAGAAAGTGTCTTCAACCCACATGCCTCCAGAGTATTCATAAAAAAATGTAATGTCAGTTTCAAGCACTATTTTAATCAACTCCAGGCAGTGGTTAATAAATGTCCCACGGTTTTATTAATAATTGAACAATAAGGGAACTATGGACTATGGAGAAGCATTGTAGTTCTTTTTTAATTGTAATAGTTCAACCAACCATCTGAAGTAACAGGACAAAACGGAATTATGGCTTTTTGAGCTGTTCTAAAAACTTTACACCATAACCAAAACAGTGTCACTGACTGTAAGATATGAAAGAATAGCAAAAGAAGCTGCTACACAAGTCACTTCCTGTGATAATAAGCGTAGATCAGAAAAACCAGTGGAAATGTGCTTTGTATGGGAATTACAATCTCTCCTAAAACAAAGGAACAAATACCGTGCATGGCTTCCTGTTTTCATAAATAACCTTCGACTACACTTTAACACAGTCAGACCCAGATAATGACCTTAATGATAACCCTAAAATGACCCTAATTTTCTGAAATAGATCAGCAACATTTTTTACTAACTTTTTCTATTTGCTTTTGTAGATTTGACAATACATGCATCAAAAGCTGATTTAGATAATGTGACATCTTTATATGAAACATGTAAGAGTTTCTTAATGCAAGTAATCAACTGGGGAAGTTTATTAGTGATATTATTATTTATTATTCATTTATTTAGCAGGGACAATGCACAGTAAGGAACACTTCAAACATTAAAATGTATCAAGCGTAACAGTGCCAGATTTAGCTTTGAGCTCATTTCCATCCGCAGTCTCTCACATAAAACATTTAAGGCAAGGCAAGGCAAGGCAAGGCAAGGCAATCATTAAAAAGAAAAGCTAATAAATTAAACATTAAAAGAAGAAATACATGGATAAACATTAAAAGAAAAAATACATGGATAAAAGTTACAGTGCAGTTTAAGATATGAATAGTTCAATTAAAAGCAGCGACAACAAGAAAAGTCTTCAGGCTGGATTTAAAAGTAGTCAGAGTTGCAGCGGACCTGCAGGTTTCTGGGAGTTTGTTCCAGATATTTGGAGCACAATAACTGAACGCTGCTTCTCCATGTTTAGTTCTGACTCTGGGGACAGAAAGCTGACCAGTCCCTGAAGACCTGAGAGATCTGGATGGTTCATAATTTAGCAGGAGGTCAGAAATGTATTTTGGGCCTAAACCATTCAAAGCTTTATAAACCAGCAGCAGTATTTTTGAAATCTATTCTTTGACACACAGGAAGCCAGTGTAAAGACTTCAGAACAGGAGTGATGTGATCCACTTTCTTAGTGTTAGTGAGGACTCGAGCAGCGGCGTTCTGAATCAGCTGCAGCTTCCGAATAGATTTTTTAGTGAGACCTGTGAAGACACCATTGCAGTAGTCGAGTCTACTGAAGATAAAAGCATGGACAAGTTTACAGTTTACAAACATAGCAAAAACAAAATACATGATATGCAAAGGGTGCAAAAGAGCAAGAGCAGCATACACAAGTATTTATGACATGGTGATACAATATAGCAGCTACGACATGTAAAGTGCACGAGGAGATGCCCCTGTATTAAAGTGCATTTAGCGGTGATTGCACGTCTGTTTGTTTCTCAACCATTCTTTGAGTTGACCTTTGAAGCTATTGAGAGTGGGACATTCCCGTTGAGCTGCCTTTAATGGAAAGGACATTTTGTCTGCGGTGGACTTCACACTCTCCTCTGGTTTCTGAGCTAGTGCAGCGTCTAGTGTGTTTTTTGTGGATGAATTCCCCTAAGGGGGGGGGGGCAGTCCATGTAAACATTTATAAAAAAAAGCACATGCTCTTAAAAGACTTAAAATTGTCAAAGCTCAAGAAATTGTGTTTTTCAAGGATGGTACAGTGGTGGTACTTTAAATGGTGCCACATTTGTGAGGAACATGCATTTGTGTGACGAGCAGCAGAGCTGAGTGTCTGGGTTTCGCTCATGAAAAATGCGCCAGATCTTCTTTTCCAACCCAAACAGCTTCTTTCTGCTGTTGACCCTTGTTGATTGGTGGATTGGATGATTGACGTCTGAGGAAACGAGACATATTGGCAATTTAACAATGTATTCATTTAAGAGCAGTCATGGCAGGCCTCCTGGCAGCAAGTCCTGAAGTTACCTCGCTAACCCCAAATCCTGCTTTGTAGTACAGACCTCTGATTTCCTCTGTTTCCTGCTCAACAATCGTGCGATAGGATTTGATTGGCCGCCACCAGGTTGATATCATCATGAACTAATCTGTATCCTGGCCTCCCTCTGAGAGATACAGAGATGCAGTGCAGGTTTAACGCCGGGTGTGCATGTGCATATTGGGTTTAATATTAGCAAAGCTCCGATGGCCCAGACCCCCTAATGTCCTGGCTCTGTGCCTGGGCCTCAAAGATAAATTATCTTCAGGCCACACATACATGGCAGGAATAATCTTTGTCAGCTCTGAGCATTAAACACACATTCGTCTTCCGATGTGAGCAGATCTTAATAGAGTCAATTAGGAGCATCAACCAGAAGTGGGAGCACAGGAGGACACCTTTAAATCACATCTGTGTCTTGAGGTAATGAGTGTGTTAATCTCTACATTCAGACTCACATATACATCATTAGTGATAAATGCACGATGAATTACAGATACAGGTTATAACAAACCAACATTAAATGAATGCAAGAGAATTAACTTTCAATTTAATCTTACATACATGCATATCACATATTTATGAATACATATGCATGTTATGTTTAGAAGTGCTTGTTTAAAGAATATGATTCTGAAAAAAAACACTGGATGAACAGAGGGCAGCGGTGTAAAGACTTTTCCAAAAGTAAAAAAAAATACTGCCTACCAGTGAGTAAAAAAATAGGCTATACAGTATTTACATAATTACAAAGTAGCTGTGTTCAAAGAGAAATGTATTAACTGTTGGATTAAGGGTTAAGCTGTTTACTTCATGCTAATACCTGCTACCAGTCTTCATGCTAGGCTTAGCTAATCATCTCCTTTCTCTAGTATGCGTCTTTCCATTGACTTTGTGTGTAAATGCCTCAATCTTATTCTGCAAGTCTGTCAAATATGGGTCTAACAATGACTTTAAAAGACTATTTTTAAGAACAACAAAAAACAAACTGTATTTTTAAGAACTAAAACCTTGTTAGTGGTCTGATTCCAGTGTCATTACGCTAATAAGAAGGTGCTTAGCTAAGCGCAAAGACTGACAACAGAGGATAACAGCTAGCATGGTGTTTGTTCGTAAACAAATTGAAATGTATACAGAGTTGCTGTTTTACAGGGACATGTATATACTGTTGGACAAAGCCAGGTGTTGCTGTTTTCTGCATGCTAACGCCTGCTAAGCTAAGCTAATCATCTGCTCTAGTTTGCATCTTTCCATTGACTTTGTGTGCAAATGCCTAAAACTTTTTCTGCGAGTCTCTCATATTTGATCTTGAGTGTACGTTGAGATGGCAGGTGGGTCATATGTATGTCAGAGAGCATGTTTTGTAACCATTGAGGCTGAAAAGACGTGACCCAGTGTCAAACAAATAAATGAAAGCGAGCGTCTCTTTAACCCCACTCAGCCACTCACCTCGCTGTTACTAATACACTTTATTGAGCAGTCAGGCAGCAGAGGTGACCCAGCGGCTCTGGAAACAACAACCACTTAAGGGGTATGGGCTTTGTGATCTGCCTCCATGCTGTTGAATGGCTCTGATTGTGTGATTAAGTGTGTGTGAAGCAGGCTGTGTGTGTTAGACAGACTATTAAGGGAAGATGTTGGAGGTATAGAGTGATAGAGGAAGAGAGAAATTAGCCTACATTTTTTTGTGTTGACTAAGAAATTATATTTATAAAATATCCAATACTAAAGGAATTAACAAAGTCAGAAACACTGCCTCGTATTGTAGCTGCAGAGATGGAAGAAGTCCACAGATCTTGAACTTGAGTCAAAGTAGAAGTACAGAGTGTAGGAATACTCTGTTACAAGTAAAAGTCCTGCATTCAAAATGTTACTCAAGTAAAAGTACAAAAGTATTAGCATCAAAATATATTTAAAGTACCAAAAGTAAAAGTAGTCATTGTGCAGATTGGTCCATCTCAGAATAATATATGATATGTTTTATAATGATTGATCATTAAAGTGTTCTCAAAGCTGGTGAAGGTGCAGCTAGTTTGAATGACTTTGTATACTGCAGGGTAGCTTGTGAATTTACTCCAGGTGGAACTAAAGTCTGATTTAACACTTGATTAGATTTCACACCATTGATCCAAATGTACTAAGTAAATCTCCTTATGTACTTCACACCACTGTGTAGCTGTAACATGAACTCATTTCATACAGGAAGCAAACCTGTTATGTCACGTACCAACCAAAGTGTGAATAGATGTTGAGATACTGTGATGACCTGCTTCCTGTTCTTTTATTAACATAACATCACACAAAAAACAGCCTTGATCTTTTATTACAGTAGAGAAACAGCATCAGGTGTCACATGGAAGACATCTAAAATCGTATCTGTTTCCTGGAGGTATTACTGCAGTAGTGGGTTGTCATGGGTGTTTGCAATGAATAATCACATTAGCCAGCAGCTAAGTCTCAACGATGTTTGATTTTATTCGAGGCGTTTGGATATATTAAGAAATTACAGATTATTCTGCTCACCTACTCCAGTTTTAGGATTGTACCTTTAACGTCTCGTGATTATTTTCTTTGTCTCAAGGTTTTCTTTATACAGACTGAAAACTCTATATTTACATGATACAAATATGCTTTTTGTCCCCCTCCCCCAGTATGTTCATTACGTTAATGTAACTGTGAGTAATGTCACAGTTAGGTTATTAATTGTAGTAATTGATAATAACTGTGACACAGGCAGTGACTGTAAACACCATAACTTTCTGTTTCAAGAACACATTTTTTTCTCCACACAACTACCCATCACTTTAGTTAACTTACATTAAAGGTATGGTAGGTAATTCACTTCAGAAACACTTGTTGTTATATTCCATGGAATGCTCTTAACATCCCGATAGCAATGAATATATTAAATGTGTTGACAATTAATACATAAAAATATGTCATCTGTGGAAGCCGTGGCGCTGTAAAAAGCACGACCAATCATCTGAGCCGGCCCGGCTAAAGTAACTGGATGGCCTACCTGCCTGTCAGCCTTCCATCTGGGCACAAACTTATCTCGTGCCCTCATTGTCCATGTGCGCGTTCGTGTGTGTTGGAGGAGGGGCTCTGTGAGGAAGTCTGAAGAAAGGGGCAGATTTTTTTCGGCTTCGTACTTTCAAATTCTAGCGCACTCGAGCTGGTTTCTCCATTCTTACCTACCCTACCTTTAAGTACGAAGCTGTACATGTCTTTTGGGAAGAATGAGAAACCTTCCGCAATTATCCCTATAGCCGTATGATTCAGTGCATCCAGAAGACGAAAACATCTGCTTTAACGGCACAATGAGGACTAAATAGAAACCCCAATCTGTTTGAAGTTATGGTTTTAATGTTTATCCACTGCAAAATAATATATATTTACTGCAACATAGGAGACCCTAAACCTTCATCCCACAGCCCATTCAATGCCAGTTAGTGAATAAACAGTGTAAGCTGAATGAGCCTCAGTTTGAATGATTGTAAAAGTGCTCCGATAGTGATCAGCGTTTCGTGGAGAAACCAAAGTAGCTTTTAATTTGGGGGCCTGCCCTGGGCCGATAACCTGGGAACTGTTTGTACGCAGTGTGTTGGAGCTACAGCTAGTATAATTTGAATGAACAACAACTTGTTTCATTCATTTATTGCACTTCCTACGATAAATGCCTAGATAGATAACACCCGCATGAATCAATGTTGTGCTTTTATTGCAGAAAGACTTGCGCACACACACTTTTCTTACCAGCAGTGGAAGTAAATGATGTTTGGCAATTTAAGGACTCAAATCAGCAGCGTTAATGAGCTGCAGGACACACTTAGAGAAGGCTGCCGTATCTGCAGTGGTGACTCATAACTGTCTCACTCATCGAAGGAAGGCTTTTCATTTTCAAAAGGGTGTTTGAGGACAGCTGAATAACAGACAGAGGTGGAATAAGTATTTGGTTCCTATACTGAAGTAAACGTATAAATACTCTGTTGTAGTTTATATTTCTTCATGTGTTATTGTGTGCGATGCAGCTGGTGAACATGGAGCTAATCTAATAACCTTTAACGATTTTTTTTGTAGTTGCTAAATGTACTCTATGTACAACTTAAGACTTATTCATTTGTTGATTATATTTATATCATTAATAAAAAGTACAATATTTACATTCAAATGTTTGTGGAGTAGAAGTATGAAGTGCATGGAAATGGAAATACCCAAGTCAAGTAAAAGTACCTAAGAATTGTCCTTACACGGTATTTAGGTAAATGTAATAAGTTATTGACCACCACGAACAATGGACGATCATATTCTAGATATATGATTCATATTTGACTTGGCTGTATCATTTGTGTTATGTCACATCCGAAAAATCCCCAAAGACGCTTGACTCTAAGGGTTGACTGACCTCAGTGACCTGTGTGACCTCTGAGGGTCGGGATGAGAGCATCTGGGCTGCATGTGTGTTTAATGGCGGGTGTCCTTTCTGCACGAACCTCATTCCTCACAGCCAGCATCACGGTTTAAGATGTACTGGAGTGATAATAACCTCAAGTCACGCTAGGTCAAGCTGTTTCTAAAAGTCAGTCTTGGTGATCCCCATTTTTAATTTTACTATATATATTTTTTAAGGTTATTATAGTGTTCTTAAAATAGTTCGCTATCTGTGTTTTTTAATTTTTGTTTTGTTTTACTTTTATGTATGCACCACGACACCAAGTCAAATTCCTCGTACGTGTGCCTGGTAATAAACCCGTTTCTGATTCTGATTCAGATTCTGAAACAGTGAGGCTGAAAAAAAGGATCTTAAAGAAGACATATGCAAATGTGTCTGTCCTGTGACATGTCTCCATGCTCTAATGTTCACAAAGCTCTTTATTTTTCTCATACTGCCTGTGCTGCAGCACCTCTTTTCACCCTCCGTCTGAAACCAGAGTCCAGTCTGCTCTGATTGGTTAGCTGTCCGGCTCTGTTGTAATTGGTCAACTGCCCCCCCCCCCCCTTAGCCTATCACGTACAATGTGTTGGAGCGCTGTTTGGGAACTTTGGGATTTTAGCCTTTGCAGACCATTGACATGCACAAAAAACAGGAAAAGGGAAACCTGGATAGCATAAAGGGGCCTCTTAAAATGTTCAAGGTGTTCATTAAAAACCCTGAAAATAATGTGTTAATGGCAACAAAGCAGCTGACTGATTAAATTCAACTTAACAAATACCTTAAATACAGATTGCTTCAATAGCTGCTGTTGTGCTAATATATGCTAACATCCTTAATGTTCTCCTGTGATAAAGACACAGAGGTGAATAGATGGAAAACAGCATTTTTATAAAATACCTGTGTGTGCTAAAACAGAATTGTGTTCCACTTTCCCTGAAATAAATTGCGCACATGAGTAGGTTTCATAATTTCTTTAATGTCAAAGATTATAAAAATGCATTATACTCTTTTAAAAAACAAAAGATAACTGACTAAAGCACCTAACAACATCTCTCTTGTTCAAGGTAGCAATGTAACCCATAATATAAATGCTCCCATCACATATTCATTTTGATAAGCTTGAATAATAATTACAAAAGTAGAAGTTTTATTCCATGAAATAAATTAATTCTCTTTAGGGAATCATTTTCCTTGAGTTTTGTCTAAACACATGAATCCACTTTATTCTTTCTTACATTTAATCTTTCAAAATAGTTTTTTTTCACACAAATACACGTCTATGGCACAATACATTTACTAGAAACTAATGGCTATAATCCTCAAGCACAAGAAAATACTAGAAATAAAAAGGCAAACGGTGCGTCACAGGTCCAATCAGCCTTAATCAAATACATACAAAAAAAATATGTACAAAAATATGAGAGAAAAATGCAATACATTACTCACTGAGGAAAATGTCAGGAGAAATTCCTTCAACACTTCAGAGGTAAAATATTTTGAGGTATGAGTGTTTGTATATTTATTGATATGATCTGGACTGAGATATGTGAACAACCATTTCTAACACAACCATACATATAATATAATACTCCAGTTCAATCATAAAAAGTCATTTAAACCCTTAATATACAAAAAGGTACTGCTGAAGAAATAATTTGTACAGCATTAAAGGGGACCTATCATGCAAAATGCACTTTGTGATGTCTTTTATAAATAAATATGTGTCCCCGGTGTGTCAGGGAACTCACGCAGCGTCAGAAAATAAAACCCTCTCTCTTTTCCTCCGTACCCAAATCTCGAAAAACGAGGGTACAACGGAGCTGATTCAGATTTGCGTCCGATATGACGTAATATCTGAAATGAGGACCCACGGCCCAATCAGAAAGATGATATCAGAAACAATGCTCGACTGTTTTGGACGTAATATGGTCGGTGTTTACATTAGCATCGCTAACACTCAGAGCTAACCTGTACTGGAGAGCATGTGTGTGAAGAAGAAGGAAGTAAAAAGGAACTCACCTTGTGGTATAACCGGCAAGAGAGAAAGCCTTTGAGCTCCAGACTGTTTCAGAGAGAATCTTTGATAACCCATGATATGGCGTTTCATCACGGCAGCATTTAGTTTAGACAGTAGCTGCCGGGTCCCGCATGACCTCAGACCCCTCCTTTTTTATTTTTTTATCAATTATTTTATTTTTTTAAAGCTTTACACATACAATCAGCACTTTTGAAACAGGAAGTGAAATGGAGGGATATGAGGCATGGCTAGAATGGGTGAACTGTTTGGTAATTTGACACTTCATAGACATGTTTTTTATATATCTGAGACCTATGCTATTGCCTAAAAATAGCATGATAGGTCCACTTTAAGCGTCTGTGAGACAGTGTAGGCACAGATCATTGGCACACTTTCTTTGAAATGTAAGAGTAAGATGGCTTTGGTGCATACAAACTGGGAGGTAAAAATGATTTATGAGTCAACTAAATGTGATCATCCATTTCCATCATCAGCCTCTCTGCCTACTGTGTCAGGCGTTTTCAGGTGAAAATCACCAAATACTTAGAACATTGATTTCCAGTTAATTCAAATACAGTTTTGAAAAAAGTTGTTCTGAACTAAAACTGTGGTAGAAGTCTCTAATGTCACAGAGGTTCATGTAGGTTTCTCGTGAAGGCATCATGTCCCTAATCTACTGCTTCATGCATTTTTAGTCAGGTGAAAATCACAAAATTCTCAAAAATGTCCCTCTTTAAAGAATTTCCTTTTTTTCCAGTTCATCCGAATGAAGTTTTGAACGTTTTTTTGTATTAACTAAAGTGTGTTTAAATATCTTAATGTCACAGAGGTTCATGTAGGTTACTATTCATAGGGGCATTTTAGGTGTCCCAAACACCCGCTTTTCTGAAAAGACTCTTAATTATTGCACCAACATAACTAGGAGGACACAGTCTCTATATTAATTGAGATTGATATGGACTTAGAGTTTACAAAGCCATTCATGTGTGTTGATGTGTAAAGCCCCCTGAGACAAATGTGTTTTGTGGTGTTGGGCTGTATAAATACAATTTAGATTGAAGATATGATGATTATGAGAAAGCCACCTCATCATGTATCCGTCATTTCCTTCGTCAATATATGTTTGATGCAACAAGAGAGAAAAAAAGCACGTCTCATATGCAGTATATACATTTCAACAGCGTTGGCACACATTTTACTTCACAAGAAAAGCTATAATTGAAATTAAAACTGAAATAAATACCTCAATACACTTTATGGATGATTATTGATTTCAGTCGTATATACAGACAAGCTTTAAGGACATCTTAAGGCGAGGAGACATGGCTGGGTTTCAATTTGAGTGCAGAAGTTGTTCATAAACATTGAATCTATGCCGATCGGGACATATTAAGGGTGTTGGTTTTATTACCGGCTTTATGGTTCTTAAGAGTCTAATCCTCTAAACACATCCTGTTCTCCATACATTTCCTCTGGGTCCTTTTAATTCGCTTTTTTAATATAGTAAATGTGTATCAATATGCAAGTGATATATCGTTTTATCGAGTTGAATGAGCTCAATAGGTTTCCACTTGTGTGAGCATAAGGATAGTCTCAATTAGGAAAGTCCTGTTATTTATTTATATTTAGCAGGGTTTATGGTCCACTAGAATATAATATCATGATCTCTTTTAAAGATCTGGGAGCAGTTTTTATATCACTCTTGATATTTTAAGCCCTGGACAAAAAAACAACAACTATTTAATGGGTTATATTGTGGGAATAATCGTTGATAATGTTACCTCATTGAAGATAAGCTGCTGTGCCAGACCGACACTACTTTCACTGGGTGTTGGCAAATAAACTTCTACCAGCACCAACAGAACAGTGTGGTCAAACTAAACGTATAAGTGCATTGAGTTGGTAAATCTCTATTTAAATTTTAAGTCCAACCAAATGACTAAGGCTTTTCTTGTTCGGCATTTTGACGCTGTCTTCTGTGTATGTAATATATGGTATTGTACATATTTATATACAAAATAAACCAGCAGAAATAAACAAATATATGTTTCCAGTTATGAAAGGCTAGTTTGCTAATGCTGGCAGATTTTAAAATAACTTTTTGTTAGGATGGAAAAGGATGGCGGGTGGTCCATTTACAGTTTCCAGCCTCTGAATGAAGGCGAACAGCAACTGAGAAAACCTGTGAGGGGAATAGAAAATGTTCAGAGATGAAAAACAGTCAAATTGTTTTAAAGGTCACCTATTATGCAAAATCCACTTCTTCATGTCTCTTCTACATCAACATGTGTCCTCTCTTCTTCATGTCTCTTCTACGTCAACATGTGTCCCCTCTTCTTCATGTCTCTTCTACATCAACATGTGTCCCCTCTTCTTCATGTCTCTTCTACATCAACATGTGTCCCCTCTTCTTCATGTCTCTTCTACATCAACATGTGTCCCCTCTTCTTCATGTCTCTTCTACATCAACATGTGTCCCCTCTTCTTCATGTCTCTTCTACATCAACATGTGTCCCCTCTTCTTCATGTCTCTTCTACATCAACATGTGTCCCCTCTTCTTCATGTCTCTTCTACATCAACATGTGTCCCCTCTTCTTCATGTCTCTTCTACATCAACATGTGTCCCCTCTTCTTCATGTCTCTTCTACATCAACATGTGTCCCCTCTTCTTCATGTCTCTTCTACATCAACATGTGTCCCCTCTTCTTCATGTCTCTTCTACATCAACATGTGTCCCCTCTTCTTCATGTCTCTTCTACATCAACATGTGTCCCCTCTTCTTCATGTCTCTTCTACATCAACATGTGTCCCCTTTTCTTCATGTCTCTTCTACATCAACATGTGTCCCCTTTTCTTCATGTCTCTTCTACATCAACATGTGTCCCCACTTCTTCATGTCTCTTCTACTCTACATCAACATGTGTCCCCTCTTCTTCATGTCTCTTCTACATCAACATGTGTCCCCTCTTCTTCATGTCTCTTCTACATCAACATGTGTCCCCTCTTCTTCATGTCTCTTCTACATCAACATGTGTCCCCTCTTCTTCATGTCTCTTCTACATCAACATGTGTCCCCTCTTCTTCATGTCTCTTCTACATCAACATGTGTCCCCTTTTCTTCATGTCTCTTCTACATCAACATGTGTCCCCTTTTCTTCATGTCTCTTCTACATCAACATGTGTCCCCACTTCTTCATGTCTCTTCTACATCAACATGTGTCCCCTCTTCTTCATGTCTCTTCTACATCAACATGTGTCCCCTCTTCTTCATGTCTCTTCTACATCAACATGTGTCCCCTCTTCTTCATGTCTCTTCTACATCAACATGTGTCCCCTCTTCTTCATGTCTCTTCTACATCAACATGTGTCCCCTCTTTTTTTTATGTAACATTAAGCTGTCTGTGTCTCTTTTTTCTGCTCTAACTATGTACATTTCCCCTCTGTGGGACTAATAAAGTTATCCTGATTAAAACCTGTCTGAAAATGAGCTGATCAGATTTTGGCCACTTTATGATGTCATAACGATTTTTTGTCTTGTGTAACCATTAGCCAATCACCAACCAAGGTACCCCCATTACCATTAACTTCCTATCAGGCGTTTATGTCAGTCTCACCTTTTTGTCCCCCACCATGGCTGCTACCCTGACACCCAGCTGTGTGTGGTGGTCTTCACCCTTTGGGGAAACCCAGCTGAGGGGTCAAAGTTAAAGTCGAGGGCCCCGCCATCCATCAGGGTGTCATGGAGCACCGTCTCCATGTCACATTCAAGCCTCTCGATGGACACGTTGTCCAGGTCGCTGGGCAGCCGCTCCTGGTGATGAAGGTGAGGGTGAACCGAGCCGAGCGCCCTGTAGCCGCTGGTGCTGCCGTAGCCCGTGGAAACGGAGTAAGTGTGTGTGGGGTGTGTGTGAGGCAGCTGCATGAATGTCCTCAGGCTGGTCATTCGATGAGGGGCCCCTGAAGGACTAGTCAGGGGGATCATGTTACAGCTATTCAAATCGTGTGAGCTCGGAGGACCCTGTCTATGTATAGCTTGTGGATTTACATGAGGGTGACCCTGAGGAGGATTCATCATTTTCACCCCGTTGTGACCCCCCATGTGGCTCTGGCGGCTGTAAGGGGGCAGTTGGCAACCTCCCCTCCCCACCTCCCTATTGGCTTCTGCTTCTGAGGTCAGCAGCTCTTTGAGGAGGCCAGCAGGGCAGATGTACTGGTTCTCATAAGCCCCAAAGCCCGGCTTGGTCTGTGGGAGTGCTTGCATGGGGGCGGGGGGCAGGTTGCTCATCCTGACCTGGCTGTACATGCATTTACGGTAGACTTTCTGTGGGAGCGGGGTCAAGCCGGGGGAGCTGTAGGGGCCGCTCTGAAGCATGGCAGCATTTGATGAATGTGTGGAGTCAGACACCAGCTGTGGGGTTTTAGGGGGCAGCAGGTTCAGGTTATCCAGCAGACCCTCCATGACCATCTCTGAGCCGTGTATGGACCCGGCCACCTCGGACAGGCTGGGCAGAGAGGAGGTGATCTTGGTTCCCGACGCTCCGGGGTACATCATGTGGCCCTCAGACTCCCCCAGGTCGTCCGGGTCAGGAGGGAAAGGCGAGTGGCAGCCGCTCAGGGTGCTGGCGTCAGAGCTGGTGCGCGTCCTGAAAGAGCTCCAGGCTTCAAAGTCCTCGTTGCTGTGAGAGTTTGGGCTCCCCAGCCAGTTGGAGTACTGGGAACCAGGGCTGCCGTCCCCCCCCTCAACCCCCTCCTGTAGAGCCATCTAAAGATAGGAAAACATGAACCAGGCTACCATTAATAAACAACACTATTACTATATATTTTTTTTACTTTATTGATTGATCAATTTTGCCACGTGACATATTTCTTTAGGATTACTTCAATAAATATTGTTTTTTACTAAAGATGATGTTTCCTAAAAAAAAAGCGTGTCTTATATTTATATTTGCTTTACGGTCATTTTCGGTACATTCAGTTTGTTTTAGTGCCATTTTAACCACATTTTTATGATTAAATCGATCTTGAATTGTGATTATTTTCCACAGGATAATCGTGATTTAGAGCTCATTTTCTAAGAGAGCAGATGACTGTATTTTCTAAAAAGTTAAACTATTCTATTAACAGAGATTAAGCAGAGCTGTGAGAAAAACACACACATACAGAACACACTGATTGTATGTGTGAGTATAGTGTTAATAAAAAGGGGGACTGTACCTTTTTCTTTGTGGCCCTTCCTCGGCTCTTGGCAAACTTACTGTTGTTGTCCATGGAGGCGGCTCTGCGGCGCGGCGACTTCCCGCTCTTACCCCCATCGGGGTTCAACATCCACCAGGAGCTTTTGCCCGTCCCCTCGTTCTGTATGCGCACAAAGCGGCTGTGCAGCGACAGGTTGTGTCTGATGGAGTTCTGCATGGAGAAAAGATTTGAACATTTGTAAACAGAGGAAAGGCGGGAAGACTTAAAATATAGAATTACTAGTTATGTTTAAACAAAACAAATTAATCAGTAAGCTAATCTGAGTGTCACAATATTAATATATCCTCATTAGTTTCTGTTGATTTCTGATTCTTTAGATATAAAATGCATTCTAAATAAAAACAAGAGAAAGAAAATAAGATGTTTTCCCATAGGTGTATTATGCAAGACAACAGAACAAAATCACCTTAGAAAATAAGATATTTTCGGTTAAGAAATGTGTCCTCTGCTCATAGATTTTATTTAAAGGAAAACCTTTCATGAAGTATATTCAGGCAGTAGCCTACACACCAACAATGAAACACATGAGCGCATACTACAGTTCAAAAAAGCAGAAATAAAATCTGAGCTGACACACTGAGTTTAACACACACAATTAAGCTCACACACACTATTTTATGACCATATAGGTTCACCTGCTGAATTAGAAAAAGAACAAATTAACCAAAGAAAGTGAAAACCATCAGATTTAGGCAGTAGGCGTATAGATTCAGACTTAAAGTATTAGCTTACAGAACAGTACAGCTAACGAAGGAGAAATAACATCTGCTTCTTTTAAAACAAATACAACATGCTTTTTTTTTTAGCTTTTTAGTAACATTGTAATCCTACTAGTAATTTTTTGGTATACTGATTGAATCCATTACATGTAATCTGTTACTCCCCAAGCCTGGTTACAAGACCTCTTTGGACTTTGATGAAGCTACAATGTGGAGTCTAAATAGGCGCTCTAGGCGCATTCACACTGCGGTACTTTTCCCACAAAGGTTCATGCGAACTTAGTTCAGTGAACTCTTTTATCGCGTTCACACCAAAAAGAGCCGGTACTAAATATAGCTCTTTTCTCACAAAAGAGCCGCTCGTAAGTCCCTGCTAGAGAGCAGGGACTTTCGAGCGGCTCTTTTGTGAGAAAAGAGCTATATGTCTGATTGGCTGGGCGGATTGCAAACCACGCCCCGTAAAACTTCCAAAAAGTTTTGTGAAGCCGCCATTTTATTATCCTCGCATTAGCATTATTAGCATTAGCATTAGCCCAGCGCAGAAACGCAGAGAGACTAACTTATGGCAACACAAAATAAAACATGGGAGCGGTGGAGATGAGGAGGTGTCGGCGTTCTGGCGATTTACTCGGAAGGCTTCAGTAGAAGCTGCTGGGAGTCCCAGCAACTTCTACTGAAGTCCTCTTACAACTCCGGGGACTTCCGGCCGGGGACTTTGGGCGGCAGTATCCGCCGTGAAGTTGTTTGTAGCCTGCCAGTAAACCCAAAGCAGAAGAAGAAGAAGTGAAGTCAGCGGCTTCATTTGCCTAATCCACCCCCAGAGACTTTTTCCGGTGTGAACGCGATCTGTACTTAGTTCATGCGAACTAAAGAGTTTGCATGAACTAAGTTCGCATGAACCTTTGTGGGAAAAGTACTGCGGTGTGAATGCGCCTATTCACACTGCGGTACTTTTCCCACAAAGGTTCATGCGAACTTAGTTCATGAGAACTCTTTTATCGCGTTCACACCAAAAAGAGCCGGTACTAAAATGAGTTCATGAGAACCTTTTTACCCCCTCGAAAGTCCCTGCTAGAGAGCAGGGACTTTCGAGCGGCTCTTTTGTGAGAAAAGAGCTATATTTCTGATTGGCTGGGCGGATTGCAAACCACGCCCCGTAAAACTCACAAAAAGTTTTGTGAAGCCGCCATTTTATTATCCTCGCATTAGCATTATTAGCATTAGCATTAGCCCAGCGCAGAAACGCAGAGAGACTAACTTATGGCAACACAAAATAAAACATGGGAGCGGTGGAGAAGAGGAGGTGTCGGCGTTCTGGCGATTTACTCGGAAGGCTTCAGTAGAAGCTGCTGGGAGTCCCAGCAGCTTCTACTGAAGCCAGTCCCCAACTCCGGGGACTTCCGGCCGGGGACTGTGGGCGGCAGTATACGCCGTGAAGTGGTTTGCGGCCTGCCAGTAAACCCAAAGCAGAAGAAGAAGAAGAAGTGACGTCTGCGGCTTCATTTGCCTAATCCTCCCTCAGGGACTTTTTCCGGTGTGAACGCGATCTGTACTTAGTTCATGCAAACTCTTTAGTTCATGCGAACTAAAGAGTTTGCATGAACTAAGTTCGCATGAACCTTTGTGGGAAAAGTACTGCGGTGTGAATGCGCCTTATAACAGGATTTCTTTCCAAATGTTATTTTATTGTGATAAACACCTCTGGTGAGGTGGCACAAGTTATCCCTAATCGCTTCTTACAGGGAATGAGATGAGAAGGTGAATTTCTGCAGAAGAACTATTTGCCATTTCTCATACCGAGTGGAGAAGGAGCTGTTGAGGGTGAGTGTGACGTCAAAGCCAGCAGATGAACAGGAAGTATGCATATGTCCATATCCTCCGTCAACAATATTATGTCGACTGAGCCTTTTCCACTCCACACTCTCCAGCAACATTTATAAGTTACTTTGGCTTGAGGAAGCAAGAAAGGGATATGTCTTGTCATTAATTGTACACTATATAAATATACGGACCATGTCAGAACAGCCAGTGCTTGCTTAAAAAAGTCCTACATTAGAGTTTATTAGGGTGGTCATCCTTCTCCCTCCTCACTGTAAGCCATAATCATGTTTCCTGTGATTTCCACCAGCAGCAGTTTTTTTTCTGAAAGAGCAGATTCTTCAGAAAATGAGACTGCATTGCTTTGGGGTTTACCCAACTTGCTCCCTTTTTTTTTTAAAGTGTGGTCACATTTGTCCTTATGCTAACATGTATACACCTAAAGCCTCACTCAGTCCTCTCTCTCTAATGCTATGTTATGAACTCTAAAAAGAATGCAGCGGCACCTCCTGCGGTAACTCTCTCAGGAAGAAAAACAGCGATGGTTAAGGAACACAGACATGGTCACGCAAGACACAGATGCACTATAGACTGCTCTCAATGGATATTAAATGTTGGTCGTGGGTTGGGAGCATTCAGTGCATATCCGAAGATTGAGAAATAAATACATTTGTAATCATTTTGTTCAAAGTTATAACTATGTCTGCTCCATAGCTTCTCTTAATAACTGGACATTTTACATTCATATTCTATTTAATATTGAATAATCCATTCTTGCACAATAATATCCTGCATTATATTTGTTACTGAACATTTGTATTTCCACATGTATATATATTTTTTATCTTTTTAATGCTATTTTATTTCTATTTCTGAAATATATTGGACTGTTTATTTATGTGTCTTAGTTTCTCTTATGTACATTGCCCTGTGTTTTTTGATGCTGCTGCAACGCAAACAATTCCCAATGTAGTACCTATCTATCTATCTATCTATCTATCCATCTATCCATCTATCTATCCATCTATCCATCCATCCATCCATCCATCCATCTATCCATCTATCTATCCATCTATCTATCCATCCATCCATCCATCTATCCATCCATCCATCCATCCATCCATCTATCTATCCATCTATCTATCCATCTATCTATCCATCTATCTATCTAGAACCTGAATGACACTTCAAATAATTGTAGGAATAGAACATACTAAGGATATTGTGTGCGCATTGTTTTGGATGACTGTCCCCATACAAAGGCACTGAACCACGGCAAGCTTCAGCTCAAACTATACATCCACAGTGTCTTTGTGGAGGCAGCGAGCTGTGCATGAATGAGAAATGTTTTACTGGAAAAGAAGACGGGGGGGAGGTTACAGAGTTCGAGGCGAGGATGGGGAGGGACGTCAGAGTGAGATGTTTTTGCCGGCAGAGCTGAGGTCAATGGGTTCACTCTTTACTGTGTGCTGAACACGAGCTACTCAGCCTGCGCTCACAAAGACATGCAAACAGGTTGAATGGAGCTCAGTGGTTGGTGCGCTGAACTTCGAATCAGGGGGTAGCAAGTTCGAGTCCCACTGCAGTCAGCATGTCGTTGTGTCCCTGGACAAGACACTTCACCCCAAATGGCTCCTGTGGGGATTGCCCACAGTACTGAATGTATGTAAGTCGCTTTGGATAAAAGCGTCTAACAAGTGAAATGTAATGTAATGGAGTAGGAGCAGAGAGAGGAGAAGATTCACAGACATGCTGCTGGCTGTACTTTCTGACTCACCACAACAAACCCCCCCACCCGGTCTCCTCCCTTCTCTTCCACTGACTTTTAAATAAAGCTTCCTGTGTCGGAGGACATCCTGCACATGCTGAAGAGACGTGAAGGGGAGTTAACGCTCACTCCATGTCCTCACAATGCAATACAAATCTGACTCAGGTTAAGGATAGGACAGAAAGTAGATGATTTTATCGTGGAACGTGAAAAAACTCTGAATTGGTTGAATTTGGTCATTTCTATTTGCAGAATAACTGTGAATATCATCATATAAGCTGTCTATTATGGGAGACATGTAAAAAATACTGTGTTTTAAACATACAGAAGTAAAGTGATGTATGATTATGTATGTATTCAGAACAGATTCCCTCAATGTTAGTTTATTTTACTTTGTGGATCCATCATTTAAGCGGCCGGGGGCTTACTATTCGTGATTAGTTTAAAAAGGGAAAGGGAAAATCTTTAATTTTGTCTGATTGTTTTTTACTAAAGACGATAAAAAAGGTGACCTGTCTGTGTTTCAATAAATAGAATTGTTACTCCACAAAATGCAAGATTAAATAAATCCACTCTGTGCATTATTTGAATTGCAAGATGATTGTCTTCTCATTTTCTGAAATGTCAAACTGTTCCTTTAACATAGTTGTGATTTGACGTGATTTTATCATGACCTTCTCTCCCTTTAACTTGATCTCAATTTGTAACCAGAAGACAGGAAATGAGTCAAGGGCGAGAGATCTGAGCGATGTGTTGCACAGCTTCAGTCTGTGCACTAACTTCACTAAAACCAAGACGACATGTCTCGCTCGCAGACAGCTGAGATCACTAGTGATATGCAAATGCTGACTGCCTACAATGGATCATGGGCTGCATGGCTGGGCCCTGGGAAGAGGAATTTCTCTACTCTGCCAGGGATAATCCTTGTCTGAGACAGACCTCACCTCAGCCCAAAGAGAACAAAAGACATCCCCTGCCTCACTAATTCAGGAGGTGCCCCATTCACACATCATGCCCCTGAAAGCCTGACCCAAGGTGGCCTATATGCTGCTGAACTTTTTTATAAAACATATTGTCACGGTCCTCATGTTTTAACCGGATTTGAAGTTAAATATGTGCACCTGTAGCTGCATATGAATGTGGGGCATTAAGAAGTCTGTGTGCTCCTCATTGACCTTTCACGGCTACTAGGGGAGTTCCCAGGCACAGATTACAGACTGCAAGTGACGTAAAGGATCTATTAAGCACGTTGAGCAGTGATCAAACACAAGCTTGTAGAAGAAATAGGATGCATTAGATACAAATATGTCATTAGAAAATATTTTAATATGATGCTGTTTGCGTCTTGCTTTGTGTTCGTGGGTACTGGGTAGAGTCATGTCAATTGACTTTTGTGTGCTTAAAAGGTAAGCTTTGTAGCTACCGAACATCTATTTCCATTCTTGATATTGCCTTTAATAATTATAATATGCTAAGAATTCATCTATTAGCGTATATGTCTCTGTGAAAGACTTAAACGGACACAAACTGGCTCTACACTGCATCGCTCTGTTTCTAGCTCAGTGGGTGCAAGGATGCCTGACATGGGAAAGGTCTTATTGCTTCTGACTAAATCTATTTACAGTTTGCCCTCAGAGGTGCAACATGTTGAACAATGTAAACCTTCAGCAGAAAGCATTTGTCTCTCTGCTGTCCAAGTCTAACTGCTCTATGGTAGATTTCTAGCGAATTATCCAACAGCTTACAACTCTTCAAATGCACTCAATGATCTCAAAATCATCTGTGTTCAATATTTGTATGTGACAAACCGCTGCTGCATGAAGCGACTCCTCCTACTGGACTTCAAAACAATCAACACAGCTGCTGTTTCTTGTGTAGTGAAGCATGAGGTCGCAGTAACGGTCGCAGGGTGAGTAAACAAGCAAGGCCCCGTTGCAGGGACAGGTGCAGCCACACAGTGAAAGTGGCCTCACGTGCAACTGATCCAAACGTTTTACATATAGATCCAGACGCAACCACAGACTGGAGAGGATCCCCACAGGAGAACCACTGGGGAGACCATCTGCTACTCATATCTGTAACTCCGCTTTAAATCAATGAGGCGTGATACTTTGCGAGTGACGAAAATAATGGAGGGAAAAAGAGAGTCACTTTAAATTTGCAGACATGTCTTGGCCTATAAGTTTAGCAATACAACCATGTAAAACTCAGAGGTTAAGCTGCTGCCAAAACGATCCACGGTCTCGTATTACCAGTAGCATATTGTTAGCAGACTCTAGGTATGGCTGTGTTGCTGACATTAGGCTATTGTAGCATTTTGCTAACGTTTTCTATATGTATGCTACTGCTACGCTAAGTTTCAGCATGTCACCAGAGAATTTTGTTTGATTTGATCCCATAATAGAAAACACCAAGTTAATTGAAATGTTCAGAAATAAGCAAACGTATTCAGTAATATCAGTTACTTAAAGTTAGCTAATATTAGCTCATTTTAGCAACCATTAGCCATTGGTAATAGCCTACCAAACCACGTGAGGTTGTGGAGTTTTGTAAAAGTAAGAATATATATAATGTCTTCTGTAAAGTCTCACTTGAATCAGTACCCTCCCAGATTGTATCCATCTTGCTTTAAGCTAATGTTGCATGGCTTGCTAGTTGGAATATTTGTCCAAAAATCAAATAAGGAAGCATGCTAATCTCTTAGGCAGACTATTATTCTTGACCAGTTTGTTGGCCAGTGCCTTAAGACATTGTGTTGTTCAGAATGTCATTACAAATATTGGCCTTCTATTACTTCTGTGGTTTAATGCAACAACAAAAAAATTGATGTATAAAATAAGGATAAAGCTTGTTGTTAGTGTGTCTTATTGGGACACATTACATCTCTTGACATACTTACTTATTTTAAATTGATTGTAAAATTATTAAAATGTCCAATAATTGCAAAAATGATTCTGCTAAAAGATAATACTGCAGCCATATTTTTTATTCCTGTCTAATTCAAATGCAATACACAAAGACAGCAATGTATTGAGCTGCTAAATGAAAAAAGAGGAGACCATCTTATTTTTAAATAGCAAATGTCTTGTTGATCTTGTGAGACAAGTGTGCACACTGTTTGACTTAACACACTGCTTCTTTATCTTGCACTTTATGAAGGCTCTTGCTGGGTGCAAACATACCATTGAAGATGTCTGACAGTAAATCAGAGCCGTTATCTTTAATATCTGTTATAACTTTACTATATCACCACAGAGCAGAACGATATGCAGGGTGAAGAAGAGAATTAGAGCGCACAGAACTTGCAGAGATTACAGTAAAAGGACAAACCACTTCCTGACAGTGTCTTCCTGTGCACCCCTCCCCCTTTCTCCTCTGACCCAGGAAGATGAAAATGAGTGTGGGCCCTGAGTTTAGTGTTACAGGGCGGTAACAAAAAAGGCGAGCGCTCAGTGTGCAGACCACATCGCCTCGTTGTGGCTCCCGGCACAATACAGGTTACTTAATTAACACTGAGCATCAAACCGAGTGACCTACTTCTGCAATGGCTTCAAAGTGGGGCTATGAAAAGGAATGGGGAGCTTTGTGTTGGGAGCTCAGGCTTGAATATACAACCAGGAGGGAAATGAGCACGAACACTTTAAAACATCCTCACTTGATGTGCAACTGATAAAGAAAACTTAATATTAAGAAAAACTAAGCCGATTACAAACTTGATCTATAAGCTTCTACAGCCTAACCCTGAGATTCTTTACACACTTTAAAAGGTTAAAAAGGCCAACTGTTTTTGTACAGACTTGGACACTAATCTAAATTACTTCTGATTCCTTTCCTTTGTCTTCACACAATATTTCTCCACTTGCCTCTGCACCCATGTCCATTATATTTTTGCATAATGTATTTGAGGCCAGGTTCTTTTTGTGAACAGAATATAGAGGGGGGGGGGGATTATTATTGTGTGGGACTGGAGCACAATGCAGAAAGCCACATGCCGTAGATTCCACAGACTCACACATGTGTAGACAGCAGACTGTACACAGGCATCGGCCCACAGAAAGCCAGTCAGCTGACGGCTCCCCTCCCTCCCTGAAGCTATACGCGCTCCTCATTGAAAAGCCCCTGACCCAAGCCTCCTTTTCTTCATGGGGTTACTTGAAGCTTTCAGTGGGCCTCTTAAGTTAAGGGTAGGCCTCCCTTTTTTAACCTTGTGATCCCAAGACAAATGGCAGACTTTTTCTTGCCTCTTTTAGTGGCCTCTTTTCAGGTCTGTGTCCTCAAACCGAGTTCACAAACCCTCAGTAGAACCCCTGATTTGTTTAAAAGTTGCTCATAAAGAAGCGAACAATTGTAATTAAACAATAGAAGTTATTTTGTTTATAAATGTTAGCAGCTCTGTGACGCTTTTCTTATACTGTTGCCATTGATGACAAAGTTGTATAGTATAATGTTAACTATGTTCAACATCTTACAGTAGATTACCAATATCATTTGCTACAGCATTAGGAAACTTATATTTGTTTCCCTAGTGTTAGGAGCAGTGGGCTGCCATTATGAACGGCGCCCGGGGAGCAGTGTGTAGGGAACGGTGCCTTGCTCAGGGACACCTCGGTAGCACTTGAACCGGTGACCTTCCAGTCGCCAAGCCAAGTCCCTATCCACTTTGCCACCACCACATATACTGTATGTCATAACTTTGCAAGTATTTAGTCATTATATCAGTGTTTGACAAACTAACAACTTTGACGTGAAATCACCTAGAATTCATACCGACGGCAAACAAAAAGTGTGTCCCAAAATTCATGGCAATCCAATGGTTGGCGAGTCTTTAAACTTATAACCACAGAAAACAGATCTCACAGTGACTCATGAAAAAAGGCATGGGATCAACAAAGTCACTCATCCACAGGGCAACATTAATTTGTAAAATTGTGGGGCAAACCGTGCAGTGGTTGAATCAAAATGTCTGTCAGGATTAAGCCGATAGAACAACACTGCTATGCCGAGAGCCTCACCACATGTTACCTGTGGTTATCTGAATCAACGTCCCTTTCTGGTCTGATTTATTAATAATGTATATCCTTTATTTAGGTTTTAGTTACTTTTCATTGGCCATCAATAGTCACAAAACTTAATTTGGATGAAAGTCAGAGTATAGGTCAATTATATCTAACTTCCATCAGCTGTCATTTGTTCCAGTGGAGTGAGTTTGTTTCACTTAGCAGCTCAGCTTATCTTGAATAAATAGTGTTAGTGTTGTCTGTGACTTGTTCTGGTCGTACGCAGACATCAGGCGCCAGATTTGTAGTGTCGGGGCCCTTTGGACATCTGCGTTGAATAATGTACTTATTATAAAACCACTTCACAGTGAGTACAAACAACTGCAGGCGGTCACAGAACGGTGTAATTATCTGTAAAGTGCTGTTGCATACATACATGTAAATACCTAAATGGACTACAATCCAATGGAGAGTTTCAGAGATTAAGTACTTTTGAAATCACTCTGGCTCCCTGGTCAAAAGGTCAATGGGATATTTCTACTGGATTTCGGGTTATTGCAGAAAATAAGCTTGATTTCAAACAGAAGTTTTTATGATATTTTGTTGAGCAAGATAAACCACGTTTACACTGTTTATGATTTGGAAAGGGTTTGTGCAATCACCAGGCCAAAACACCCCGGCTACAAACAAACTACACTTCAGCCACATGACTTTAACGTCAACACCATTAAGCTAAGGCAGAGTGTTTGGCCTAATGGCGTTTAATGTCCACAACAACATCTGCAGTCTCATTAAAGAGGCCCTATTATGCTTTTTGGGGTTTTCTCTCTCCTATAGTGGTATACAGGTTTGTTGTGCATGTAAATGGTCTGCAATGGCTAAAGGAAAAAGTTCCCTCCAGAGGGAGTTTCTCTCCCCCCTGCCTGAAACGCCTCCTTTGGACTCCTTTGTTTACTTCTGCAACATAGTGATATCACTATGTAACACTCGTGCTTCTATTGGTACATTGTACACATTGTACGTGATAGAGATGTCCTGCCCTTTAGCCTAAGCGGTTGACCAATCACAACAGAGCCGGCTAACTAATCAGAGCAGACTGGGCTCTGGTTTCAGACAGAGGGTGAAAAGAGGTGCTGTAACACAGGCAGTATGAGAAAAATAAAGAGCTTTTTGAACATTAAAGCTTGGAGACATGTCCCAGTTGAGTCACAAAATACAAATATGATCCTGAAAATGAGCAGAATAGGGACACTTGTAAGCAGACCTCTTTTGTTAAGACACAAAAAAACGTACAAGTTGGGTATTTACTGACATACTTGATGTTATAGAACCAAATGTTAAAGTATCTTAAGCTTGTGTTAACCCCCCTTGGTTCAGTCATTTAACAATACTAACAAAAAAACATCAATATCTTTAAATCAAGGAACCCAGAACTGTAAAAATGCGAACTGATATCCGGATTTTAGGACTCTGCTTCAGCACGACATGGCCTTTACGCGCTTCATGACCTTTGAAAAGTGCCGTTGTTAAAAAACGGTCTTAGACGTTGGCGAATGAACACCTCAGTTCTTCTGCGCCAGGTTAACTACTCAGCAGTGCTGCTTCCTGTTCCGTTATTTAAGGTCACAGTTCGCTGAGAAAAACAGTGGCATTACCAGTAAGATGGTAAAGTACCCTTGCATGTTGCACACTGCCACTCTTAAACACCCCATGGGAACCAGTCCTCCCAGTTGGCAGGGGCCCTCTCTTGTGGTAGAGGCGTCATTATCACCGCAATAGTTTTGGAGGGAAACAAAACATTATTTCCATGACATGAGGGAGACAGGAAGCTACAGTATAGCTTCAGCAGCGTTGCCCTCGCCCTGCCCTCCACCCACCTTCAGTTATTTAGGTGGAGCTGTATAATCACTGAGGTTCAAACTCAACGCCCTCCACCCACCATGAGGTCTCTGGCTTATCTCTATCCTTCATTACAATCATGTATGCGGATAGTAAAGTCAACACATCCATACAAAAGATCATAACAACCAGGTCGATGATTTCTTTTAGCATATGGCCGGGAATGGAATAAAATGACTTTACATAGAATTAGACACAAACACGATTTATCAATGTCTGGCCTCTCCTATCGGGCCCTCCTCTTTTTCCAGCCCTGACCCTCGTGTTTTGCAGGGCGGGGATGTTAACACATGGCACTGTTTTCCATCCACTCTGCAGGAAATGCATCATAGTTCATTGTGGGGGGGGGGACTGTCGTGTTTTCTGAACAGGAAAGTGTAAAAATAACTATCAGCCGGTGGTTCCGAAGCCCAGCGAAGCATGCCAACATTCAGGAACGCAGAGGTTGATTTAATATAAAGATAAACAGCTTTGTGCTATTGTCAAAGAGGGATTTGCTGCTTTATTGAATGGCACACGATGCAAAGAGTGGCTACAGCAAAAAAGACTTATGTGGAGTTAAATGCTAAAGTATTAACAAAATGATTTCTATTTCAGATATCCAATTTGTGTCCAAACTTAAGTAGCAGTAGAGTGGAGTACAGCGGAGGATTAGCGCAAGATGTCTGCTGAGGTAGTTTGAATGTCTGGTTAGATTTAATTGATTGCTGAAGCTGAAGTTAGCTGAAGTTAGCTGAAGTTAGCTGAAGTTAGCTGAAGTTAGTTGTGTCGATATATATTCACATATTTAAATACTTGGTGCATAAAGGTGCAGTTGGCCCTTTGAAAAGTGTAACTCTCAGTGCTCAATTCGAACAAACACCTCCAACAGAAAGCTTGAGAGAGGGCAGAGGAGGAAGTAACAGGATAAAGAGCAGCAATCCCTTTCTCCAGGCTGCAGCATCCGCTGAGGAAACTCTAGAAGACAGGGACACAAAGATATGAGCGCACAGCTCAGGAATGGAGGATGTTTGACGTTGTTCCCAGCATTCCCTTCTCCTAAGCCCCTTCCCCTCCGACACACTCCCCAACACTGATTGAGCTGTTTGTGTCGCCTCCTGTTATTGTCAGGGGGAGAGCCCCGAAACAGTTGACTCCATGCTGCTCCCCTGGCCAAAACCCCATTGCACTCCCACCAGCAACTGCACCGACTGTACATGTAGCCAATAATGAACCGCAGAGAGATGAAGAAAAGGAGGCTAACCAGAGCCATAAGTCAGAAGCTGTGTTCTCACAAAGGGCTGTTGAACAATTGAAACTATAATTGATTGAGGTTCACAAAGGCATTTCCTGACATAACTTCAAAATTACGTCTCGTGAGAATGCAAGGGTTACAGGAAGGGCTACACATCTGAAATCAGAAATTATTTTAGAGTGTGCTTGTTTCATTTACTTCACTTTTTCTGTCCACACTTTCTATCCATCATGGCTGAGTAACTTCCTTACCCCGGCGAGACGTTACTAAGACCCAGATTAGCATGTTTGCACAGGCATTAGGCTCCTGCTTTTCCCTGCTAGATATTTCCAGGGCCAGAAAGCACAGCTTTGTAAAATTCCAGGACTGTACCAAATTTTCCATGACTGTGGAAATGCTGCGTAGACCATGGGTCAGTATGTTTTGTGCTTGTAATGGATAGATTGTTCCCACACAGAGAGAACTATTCTGGATGTTTGGGATGTTTACAGCGAGATTGACTGGCTGCTTCAGAGCTTTATGTTTCCTCACTGACACAGCAGAGAGGCGTGTGCTATAGCTGACAGAGGAAACCACGACAACACTTCAAAGGTTACTAACAAGCCAAAGTTCAGAAGCCAAACTCAAGAGCAATCACTGAGCAGTTTTTAAATGATAGATAAAGAAACAAGTATTGTTTTTCATGTATTCATTCGTTTTAGATTCATGGCTCAGAGTACTGAGGATAGTTTGGCAGTAGACATGGGTATAAACACTATACCCCGAAGTATAGAAATGTAATACACTAAGTATAGACAGTAGTTTATAGACACTAAGAAAAAAATAAATATGATTATTATTATACACTATTGACGGTTTTTTAAACCTGTGTTAATAAAAATATGAGTAAGCCAAGATATTTCCAATGAATGATCACCTAAAGCACTGAATGGCAAACAAGTATTGGTTTGAAATAAAAGTACAGAGCATAAAATCCACATGCAAAGTTATAAAAGTGCTCTGTCTGGTTCATCATCATGACAGGCTGAGTGACCACATTACATTGAGTGAGGTCACACGAGGTATTTTGCTGCTTTGGGAAACAGTTGCTGTGACAACACTGACTGGCGAGTAGGAAAAACAGGTACAAAACACATGGACTTCAGCCATCATTCATTTTTGTTATTTACTGCGACATTTCAGAATGCTTTCTTAAATTCCCTATAATGGAGAATATTGAACAGAATATTATAGAAACCTGTTTCTAACTGCTCCAACACTTTCCCCTTTAACAACCATCATTTACATATCTATATTGTCTTTACACTGAGCATTGTACATTCATATTTGATTTAAAATGCAATGTTTTGCACACTTAATGTTAATGCATGTATTCGACAGATAGTCTACAGATTTATGTTTCACTGTAATTATGAATTTTACTGTTTTGTTTTGTTTATATCTAGTGTTTGTTTATGTATACCCTTTTTCATCTTCATATTATGTTCAATGCCTTGTTTACAGTACTGCTGCTGTGACGAAAACATTCCCAAATTGGGATCAATAAAGTCAATCTTATTTTAGCCAACTTCTGTTGAGTGTTAGCTAGAGTTAAGTTACTGCAGAATAAACTAATCTACATGCTATTTAATTTTAAATAGCATGTATTTAAAGAAAGTAAAATCATTTTTGAAAAACTGCATCAGAAAGTTTGCCAAAGTGTTCAGCAACTTAAGTATTTTGGAAAGTATTGTGCAGGTGTGCTGCTAAGTTACAGTATTGAATGACACGTGTGTTAATGTTATGTGTATACTTCTGGTTTGGCGTTAAATGGTTACATATCAACCATGAACGCACCTCAGCTTCTTCACCTTAAACACTCACTCACCTTCCAGCCTGCGGAGCTGTTGCTGTCTCCCTTATCCTTGAAGTAAGGCACGTTCTTCACCATCCAGTCGTAAATCTGAGACAGAGTCAGCCTCTTCTCAGGTGAGCTGTCTATGGCCTTGGTGATCAGGTCGGCGTACGACATGTTCCCCCAGGCGTTGCGGCGGGACGAGCTGCTTTTCCTCGGTCCGGAGGTGCTGCTGCCCGGAGGAGCGACGCCCGGAGAGGGGACCTGCTGAGCGGGGAGCGGCTGCTGCTGGAGGGGATGGAGGTGGTGCTGCTGCTGTGGAGGGACACAATTCCCCTCTCGACACTGAAAGTCACTCTGCTCCGCATACTCTTCATAGTCCTCCTCTAACAAGCCGAGGCTGTTGATGAAGTCGGTGTTTCCTCCGGGCTCCTGCTGCACTGAGGGGGCCGGGGAGGAGGTGTTGGAGCCGGCCGGGTCGCTGAGCTCCGGGCGGGGCAGCGGCCAGGTGCAGGACCGCGGCCGGGAGAGAGGCTCGAATTCCGGGTCTATTTCGACCGGCTGCGGTACTTCAGCCATGCCTTTCAAACTCACTGTCACAGACACTCGCATACAAAAATAAATAATGGGGGTGGGGGGGAATCAACAGGTAAAAGTGGTTTTTGCGTCCACACACACACACCAGACAAGACAAGAGGTTTGCAATTTAAAAGTTGGATAAATGTTTGGTTCAAAGTCTTTACTGAAGTCACACCATCCTGCACCGACTGGTCTCTACTCTCAACTGTCAGTGAGTGTGATGCTGCCTTCAAGGACCACACACAGGCTCCGTCATCCTGCTCATAAAACTTGAAGGTGCGTTCAAATGCTCTGGTGGCAAATAGAAGCCGTGTTAAATAAATACACAATGGGTTTTTTACAAGGGGAAGTTGAGCTTGAATAATTTCCTAAAGAAATTATGAATTACACCACATTATACTCTTCATGGTTTTTTAGAGTAATGAGGAGCTGTAGACTACAAACACTCATGATGTCCTGCAAATATACACACACATAAAGTCTTTATCCTTAATTAAAGAAATATCAAAACTATATATTTTTCTTTTCACGCGTTACGTTTTTTTTCAATCTAGATTACTTTGGTTTGAGTTGCTGTGTGAAAGACAATACTTTTATTATATGCAGTTGTTCTCTTTTGAGCACCACAAGCCAAGTGCCATGTAGTTCTGTTATATTCAAGACAATGCATGCATCTACAGCCAAGTCACACCAACACATCCAAGATTGATAAATATCACACACCTTGTCCCTTGTGGTTTTTAAATAGGGATCTATCTACAGATGTGACATTACTAGGAGAGATTTATGTATAAACTGGATATTTGATGAACACATATATTGTTTTAATAAACCTTAAATAATGTGTTTGGCAATTCACTTTTTAATGATTTTGACATCAGAAACAGTCCCTTCAATTGACAAAAGGTTTTGATAAAGTACGGACAAGTTACTGCACAGGGTTGACTTTTTCTTTTGGAATATCCCATTTTTGTCCCAAAGCTGTCAGCAGCGCCATCTAGTGGGTTATTTGTGCGTAAGACTTTTCCTTACACTCAAAAACACTTGTTTTTTTAACTTCATACACATAAAAGAGAAGTGTTGCCAAAATCTTATCATGCCAATCATGTGTTTAAGGAAAATTGAACAAAATGTGGAAACGAGGCACTCTCAACTGTCAAGCTCTCGTTTTCCACACGTTCTCAGACAATAGATTACCACGGGTGTTTTTAGACCAGATGGAATCTGTGCCGTACATTGTTAACATGTTTTTTAACTTTAAAAGCACTTCCCCTGCAGAGGGCACGAGGTTCAAGGTCTTATTACGCTCCTACTGTAAACCCGATCTGAGGTCCTAGGTTGTGCACATGAGTTACACTTGTGTTACAGCCTGCCAGCAAAAACACCATCAAAGGTGTTTGTTTGACCCGTCACACAAAAAGAGTACAACAATATTTTCATCCACCAGTTTCCTTTGAAATTGAATGACTTGAACCTCAATTCAACTCAAGGGTCCAGTGCTTTTTTTAATGAAGCCTAAATCTACAAACGAACGGGCTTTGATAAATTCTTTAAAACAATATTTTAAGCTAGTTAATCACTTGCTACTTGTGTGTATCACAACAACAACAACTAGATAGATATAAGCATTACGGTATTCAAGATACAAAAAATCCAAATAATTTTTATTTTATTGTGTCACCACACTATTGACAGCCAGTAAATCGCCTGCATCAGCATTGGATTATGAAAGTAAAAGGTCAAATAAATCACCAGTGATGCAGTAAATGTGCGTCACTAACTGGAATAAAATTAAATAAGCCGTGGGGTTTTTGCTCTTTTACACTTTCTGTATACTTTGTACAATCAATCTATAAACGCAGCCTTTTTAACAGCGGTTCTATAGAACTCTGATCAACATTTTAGAAACAGTAGATAATGTACAATGTTTGCCACCAGGACACAGACTTGATGCCACTTCAACAGGCCTCCTGCAAGTGATAAAATCAAACTGAAATGCTAAAGATGACCATAGTTGCAAAGCCCCGCTGAGTGAACAGGTCTTACTTTTATGTGTCTCCATTCAACAAATGTTGAAAACAGACGCAATTGTCTCAGTTGAGGTAAACTTCAGCCTCTTTCAGGACGTCTTCTTTCTGGTGGAAGTAGTCTCTGAACCAGGAAATGTGGTCCCTCTTCTGTTGGACTGTGAGGTAAGGGTTTTTGGACAGACCGGCCACCACCAGCTCCATGAAGTGACGCACCGGTCCCTGTCGGGGGAAACCCTCCTGCAAGTGTTCCTCTAAAAAGATGTGCTCATGGAACGGGACGCTGGCTTCCTCCTCAAGTCCTAACAGAGAGTAAGAAGAAACAGTCAGTGTCATTCCTTCATTGTGGCATACAGTCGTATCATTCAGGTTTATTCAGTAGTTAAACGTTAGCAGTAGAAGATGATATGCTGCTGTTGCGTATTGCTTGTGGTTAGGAACATAACTTGTTGTGTTCAAATGATTATGTTCATAGACAATATTGCTAACATGTTTTGGGAGATTACCAGCAGGTGTCAGTATTGTAACACAAAGTGTATTTATGATGTGTGTATGAGTGTGACGTCAAGTCGAGAGCACTTCGGAGAAGGAGAGTTTCGGGAAAGAAAGTGTGATTCGCGACGAATGGCGAGTGTAGACATGAAGGTGATCGTCTGTTTGGTTCAGAAATCTTGAAACAAAGAAAATGTGTAGCACCGGAGTGAACCTGCGTGAGAGTATCATTTTGTGCTGGCTACATCATTCATTCTGTACATTTGCCTTTTTCTTTTAGAAACGTGTTACTCACCAGCTTCGTTGTTGATTGGGTACTGCCACATTCTCCCCTCTTTGGTCCACTGGATCATCTCCTCCAGCCCGTTGCGGTGTGTATGTTCGGTGTTCAGAGACAGATCATTAGCCAAAACAATGTCCCATAGAGTTGGCCGGACTGTGGAAGAGTCACATCAGCGTTATGGGCAGAAGTCCTTATGAAGATCATTTCAACAGCTCTTTCATTGGGACATTAAAATGGTGTAGGAGAGACCCATGGTGTCCAGTGACAATAAGCACAATTGAAGCCTTATTTTCAGTACAACAGTTATTTCTAAAGGACCTCCCCTCATACAAAGCATGGTAAAAAGAAGCCCCTCGACTCCCATCTTAGTTTACTTATTTAGTTTTGCCCAATTCATAGATGCCTATCATTGTTTTTTGATGCCATAGACACTCGACAATTAAGCCAAGAAGATACCCTAATATTGATTTCCTATGACTTCCTTTTGTTTCTGAATCTGGAAAAAAAGAATTTCCCTCAAACGTTTTTTTCTCTATTAACTATCTCTTTCTACGTGGTGTTACTTACACTGAGCTTCCCCTAAAAACGTTAGAGCCCTCCTATGAAAACCTGATATACACAATTGATTTAGCCACTTTAAGCAAGCAGTAATAACAGTCTTAATACAACATAAAAATGGCTTATTACCAACTGCCGATTCAACTCCATCTTTATCAGTAGTGCGAGGGAAGATGTTGAGGCTTTTCCGTGAGATATAGACCTTCCTAAAGAAACAAAAGCAAACAGATCTCAAGCACATGTTCCATTTTAAAAGCTACCCGAGTAAAGATGTGATGAGATATTTACTTTTTCCGAGAATTGTACGGCTCTGTGTTGATTCCCTTTACGTGAGTGTATCCTGGACCGTCGTCATCAAACTGGATCTGATTGGCCGGCCGGGTGCTCTGCCTCCTGTCGGGGTTCTTTCCTACTTTCATGTCAGCGATGATGTCTCTGAGAAAAACATTGTTGGATTCATTTAGACCGATGCCTTGTGTTTTCCATTATACAGAATGAAAACACAAAAAACAATATCACATTTGAGACTTTTTAATAATGAAACTGCTTGATTTTCACACCAATATTCATATAAAACAATTGACCCCAAACTTATTTAAGGTCAATGTTAAATATTTGTTTATTGAGGATAGAAGGTTGTTTAAAATCGATACTGTAAATACAGACGATGCTGCAAGAAGTGCAGAAATATAATAACAACACATATTGAATTGACCTTGGGAAATGCAGCAAGGCTTGATTTGTAACAATCTCGTTGTTGGGGCAGACGTCAGCTGTTCAGGAAGTTTACTCCAGATTTGTGGAGTTTAAAATATAAAAGCTGCTGCTGTGTACAAATATAGAAAACAATACCACAAGCCAAATAATTATCCATTAACATTAAAATACTGGATACATACCCGAGGATGTTCATGTCCCCTTTCTTCTGAGCCTCAGTGACGGTGTGTTGCTGCCTCAGCTGGCGGAGCAGCTCCGACTCGGCCTGGCTGCTGTCGGGGAGGGTGGAGGCGGCAGCAGACGCAGCGGCAACCAGATGAGGATCCAGAGTCTCACTAAGAAGAGGAAGAAGGTGGCGTACTTCATTAAAAGAAGATGGTGAAAGACACACCAGATGTCATCAATTGCACTGCAGTAAAGTGTTTTTATTACATGTACAGCACTTTGGCTCGACCAAACGTCGTTTTTAAATGTGCTCTATAAATAAAATTTGATTTGATTTGATTTGATCAAGATCAGGGTGTAAAGTAAGTTCAAAGTGTGAAGGCACAAAGGTCAAACAATCGAACTTTGGTTGTAAAAAGACCAAATTAATTAAAGAAACATGCGCTCCAGCAAGGCAATGCAACCTGACATGTGTATATAGTGACTTTTTTAAGAAAACTGCTACTTTTTTTCTATGTAAGTCTACGCTTTCTACTTTAAAGTGGACATATCATGCTATATTTAAAAAATATATTGTAGGGCCATACCTATGTAAAACATGTCTGTGAAGGGTTTTTTTCAAAATACCAAACAGATCCCCCATTGTAGCCACGCCTCATACTGCTCAAACCCCTCTTTTGCAGCCCTGTTAGAGATACGCAGATTTTGGGTCCTTAGCTTGAAATAAATAAAGAAGAGGAGGCAGAGCTAATGCCTGATCAGAATTCTACCGGAGATAAATTCGGTTGTGATAAAATGCCATCCTGTTTAAACCACGTCAAGGATTATTTCTGAAACAGTATGGAGCTCAAATGCTTTTTCTCTTGCAGGTTTATCACGAGGTGAGTTCTTTTTTTTATTTTTATTTCCTGACGCTGCGTGAGTTCCCCGACGCACCGGGGACACATATTTACGTATAAAAAGACATCACAAAGTGCATTTTGCATGATAGGTCCTCTTTAATCTGCACTCTGCCTTTGCTGCTGTGATGCCATACATTTCAACCCCCTTCTCACCTCTGGGATGAAGCCTCCTCGGTGGCCTTCTGAAACATACTGATGGTGCTCTCCATAGCTGCTGGCTTTGAGTTGGTTGTAGAATCCTCGCTTTGCCATGCCTTCAAGTTTCTGAGCTTCCTCTTACTGGTTACAGCCACCTTCATGCCTCCAAGAATATCAAGGACACTGTCTTTCCCACTCTTAGCTGCCACAGTTTTCACTTCTGTTGGTGTTGCCTCAACCTGTTCAGTTTTAACATCCACCTGCTGCTGCGTCGTACCTTCATCCTCCGTCTTCAACACCACCGGCTCCTCCTCCCTTTGGATGACTTTGCTGTCATCTTCAGCTTTCTGTGTCACCAAAGTTGATGTTTCTGTCGGGTCGACTGGGTTTTCTGCAAGGGTTTTCTCCTCTTCAATAGATGAGGCAACATTGTCTTTCTTTTCACAGAGCCTGACAGAACATGTGCTGAGGGCTTTGACTCCCCCTCCATTTGCAAACCTATATTAAAGAGAAGAAAACTCAGTTAATCATCATACGTGTGTGAATTGTAAGGAAGCAAACAAGTTTGAGTAATAATAATACTACAAAATTCATTACAAAAAGTAGAAAATCAGCTCTTAGGCTACAATTACACTTCCTGTTCTCAAATACTGAGCAAAGTGAGTGAGATGTTGGGTTATCCAGGCTGTCACAAGGGGGTCACTTGAACTATTTCTGTTTTTGTGAAAGGAATACACATGAAATGACCTACCAATGGAAATAGAAACCCAAACTGATCTGAAAACGGTGAAACACTGGCTGAAACGAGTCAAACCTAAAATAACTGATCTCTGATCGGAACAGATACACAGAGATTAACATGAATACATACATAGGGACATGGAGACATGCACATATATTGCCATGAATTAGGTTACATACACACATGATGTACATGAAACGATTGTAATGGGGGGGAAATATTGTGATTCTATAAAACCATGTATGACAATGTCACAATGTATTATGTGCTAAAACTAGTGTGCTCTTGTTAATTATATGATGCTTTAAATGGGACATGGGGTGCAATACAATGTTATTATGACCTTTAAATGCAATATAGTTCCTATACACCTACCTATGCTCACAGAAATGTCACACAAAATGTCCCGTACCATCATCATAAGCTAATAGTTTACAAGTTAGCTTTTATGGAAAGAAGAACACATTTTCTAGCTATTTGGAAATGCACATTATAATCTAACACTGAACACACTCCTTAACGACCTGTTATGTAGTTGCGGACGTTCGTCAGTCACGCTGTAGTATGTTATCATATGTACTGTTCACTCACCTAAAAACTGCAGCTTTGTCACATTTAGCTGGCAACACACACGCCTCATAGATACGGACAGAAGACTTTCGAGCCGTGGAAACAGTCCGGAATAAAAATCTGTACATGATTGCTTCTTGCAATGCCCTTCCACGCTCCTGAAATTTGTCTCCAGTGCTACACCATAAAGTCACCCCCGTAATCTCGAGGATAACATTGGTTCCGGACACCGGGGAGGACTGTTGTATAAAGGGAGGGGAGTCCCGTAGGTCGAACTGGCATTTAATTAAGTTGTAATATAAGTATTACTATTCAAGTGTACTATTCGTGAATTTAAGATTTAAAAAAACGATGACTTAATCGAGTTGTAATAAATTACTTTTCAAACAAACGGATGCTCTGTCTGTGATTTCCTCAATTATAGTCTCGCGAGATCAAACCCTGAACGTGACTCAAAATGGCGATGGAACATAAGCGCTAATTCACGAGCGGTGGTCCCAGCTCCAATTCGTAAATGAGTTAGTTATTTATATCAAGAGATGGATATTCATCGAGAAAAATTAGCTTTGCGAAGAAAATATTATTTCAAATCTTAACATTGCCTGGTTTTATTCGTGTACATTCCTGCTTAAATTCAGAAGGGAGAGGACAACTTCACACAGGTAAAATGTCAACGGAAGCTAAGTTGTTAGCATGCAAGCTAACGTGTATCAAATCCATCTCACTGAAAGTTAATATTAAAGAACCATGCATTGGTTTGAATGAATTTAAAATGAACGCTGTTTTTATTTTTTGCATAACTTTGTTGGGTTTGATTGAATATACTTTGTATGTTGCTTGAGTGGTGTATGAAGCTAGTTGGTTGTTATCCGTCAAAGTGGTTACCCGCTTTCTGTGTAGCTCAGTGTTTGTTTACACACTTAAAGTATATAAAACCATTGTTAAATACATTTGTCCCCTGGACCTTTGCATGTTGAGTTATAAACAAGATACACTATTGGATCAAAGTGGATATTTATCATAATTTGGGGCACTGATGAGCGAAACTCTTTTGAGGCAGCCTTCCGTCTGTGCAACATATTGACACTTCACTATTTTCCAGAAAGTTCCATTAACTGCAATATTGAGTTTTGAAACCAATACGTTTTGCATTATCAAAACGAATTACTCTTTTCCTCTTTCATTTATGTCACCATGTATGAAACATGCCCCATAGTTTGAGTTTCTCCCTCTCCATAACAGCTACTTTACATAACTGTCATTTATATACTGTCATATATATGTGTTACTGTTGTTTAAATAGTGTAATGCCTGAACACATTGCTGCTGTAATGAACACATTGCTGCTCTAACAAAAATAATTTCCCAAATTTGGATCATTAAAGTATCTATCTATCGATCTTAAAGAGCTGCTTGGTTTACGACAAATATAACGTGTTTGATGTGTAATTATGAAGACCTTAGATACTTCTTCCTGTATTAAGTTTCCCACATGTTCTCTGACAAACATTAACAGAGATTTTATACAACGCAACATTACGTTTCTTTTGGTAAACCTTCCATAAACTTCAGTGAAACACCCACTCCATATTATGCTAATCCCTGCATTAAAAACCTGCAGCCCCTTCCTTACAATGGTGCTTATAGAAGTAGACTAAAGGTTATATTTAATGTTTGTCTCACAACTACATCAAGACTTTCACTGTAACGTCATGAATGCTGTTTGTGGCTTCAGACCCATTGAGTGTTCATTAATGGCAGTGATCTATTCTAATGTTGTACCTGGATGACATGGTTGTCTCCTGAATAAGTGGAATAGTTCGATTGTTTTTTGTGAAGAGTGATATTTACAAACTTGTGAACTTTTTGTAGCCATGGCGGAGGAACGTCGGCCGAAGCAGTGCACGGTCACGGTGCCCACAGAGTCCATGAAGGCCATGGCAGAGTCTGTGGGAGTGGGGCAGCTGCAGGAGGAAAGCTGCGCGGCGCTGAGTGAAGAAGTCAGCTATAGAATCAAGGAAATTGCACAGGTAAGTCCCAGATGATTGAAGCAGACGCTTTTCTTGTGGTTCTGCCAACGGCTCTGAAACCACATTCTTCAATGTCTTACATTTTGTTTGATTTCTTTACTTTGTTTTTCTACCTAGGATGCGCTCAAATTCATGCATCATGGAAAGAGACGTAAATTAACCACCAGTGACATAGATAATGCTCTCAAACTAAAAAACGTGGAGGTAAGGGAGAACTTTTATCACTTGATTAAGCACCACTGAATGGATGCTGGATCTTTGTAATTTTTTTAAATGTCTTAACTAACTGCGACTAAATTCCTCTCGTTGTAGCCGCTGTATGGGTTCCAGACCCAAGAGTTTATCCCTTTTCGCTTTGCAAGCGGTGGTGGGAGAGAGCTTCATTTCTATGAGGAAAAGGAAGTCGACCTCAGTGACATTATTAACACGCCGCTGCCCAGAGTTCCCCTAGATGTGTCGCTCAAAGGTATCCACATGCCCTTATACTCCCGAATCATAAATGTTTCGTTTTTTTTACTTAAACCTTTTATAACCATACTTGTTTACTTATTCACAGCCCACTGGTTAAGCATCGAGGGGGTGCAACCTTCTATTCCAGAAAATCCACCACCAGGTAAGCCTTGTTTAGAATCTTTCCTATAAAAGACGCTAAAAACTTTGGATGAAAGATTTTAAAAGTGAGTTTTTTTTGTTGTTGCATTTCAGCACCTAAAGAGCAACAAAAGGTTGAATCGACAGAGCCGCTTAAAGTGGTCAAACCTGGCCAGGAGGAGGAGGGTACGATTCATGGCAAGGGGATGACAGCTGCTGATGGCAAAGGTCAGACTCTTATGTTATATTGTATTTTTTCCACTTTCCTATATGTTCTTCTGCCAAACTGCTTCCTTCTTCCCTCCCTAATTCGTCCCCATTATGCTCGTTCTCTTTCAGGAAAGGATAAGGGTCTAATAAGGTTGAAGCCTCGCAGCACCCATGAGCTCTCTGTGGAACAGCAGCTCTACTACAAGGAAATCACAGAAGCTTGTGTTGGCTCCTGTGAAGCCAAGAGAGCTGTAAGTCCGGCCTTTCTGTATGTGTTATTACATACATGCTGAGTAACGAAGCTATTAGCTTTTTCTTGTTTTGTTAAGAGATCGTTCGTTTTTATTAATCAGATATAAAAAATGGGAACACTTTTTCAGTAAAATGAATAGATGGATGGATAGATGGATAGATGGATAGATAGATAGATGGATATATGGATAGATGGATAGATGGATAGATGGATAGATAGATAGATGGATATATGGATAGATGGATAGATGGATAGATGGATAGATAGATAGATGGATATATGGATAGATGGATATATGGATAGATGGATATATGGATGGATAGATGGATATATGGATAGATGGATAGATGGATATATGGATGGATAGATAGATAGATATATGGATGGATGGATGGATGGATAGATAGATGGATGGATAGATAGATGGATATATGGATAGATAGATATATGGATAGGTGGATGGATGGATTGATGGATGGATGGATGGATGGATAGATAGATGGATGGATAGATAGATAGATGGATGGATAGATGGATGGATAGATAGATAGATGGATAGGTGGATGGATGGATAGATGGATAGGTGGATGGATGGATAGATAGATATATGGATGGATAGATAGATAGATATATGGATAGGTGGATGGATGGATGGATGGATAGATGGATGGATGGATGGATAGATGGATATATAGATGGATAGATAGATATATGGATGGATGGATAGATCAGATTGATGGATAGATGGATGGATGGATAGATAGATGGATGGATAGATGGATAGATGGATAGATAGATATATGGATGGATGGATGGATGGATGGATGGATAGATAGATGGATGGATAGATAGATGGATAGATAGATGGATAGGTGGATGGATGGATAGATAGATATATGGATAGATGGATGGATGGATGGATGGATAGATGGATGGATAGATAGATGGATGGATAGATAGATGGATAGATAGATGGATAGGTGGATGGATGGATAGATAGATATATGGATAGATGGATGGATGGATAGGTGGATGGATGGATAGATAGATATATGGATAGATGGATGGATAGATGGATGGATAGATGGATGGATAGATGGATGGATAGGTGGATGGATGGATGGATGGATGGATAGATGGATGGATGGATGGATGGATAGATGGATGGATAGATGGATGGATAGATAGATATATGGATAGGTGGATGGATGGATTGATGGATGGATGGATAGATGGATGGATAGATGGATGGATGGATGGATGGATGGATAGATGGATGGATAGATGGATGGATAGATGGATGGATAGGTGGATGGATGGATAGATATATGGATAGGTGGATGGATGGATTTATAGATGGATGGATGGATGGATAGATAGGTGGATGGATGGATAGATGGATGGATAGATAGATGGATAGATGGATGGATGGATGGATAGCGAGGTACTTTATTGATCCCAATTTGAGAAATGTTTGCGTTGCAGCAGCATAAGAAACAAGGCAATGTACATAAGAGCAATGCGCGATAACATAATTGATTTTCCACATGATCGACAGGTAGTTTTAACCTCTTTGGCATGTTTCCTCTTGTCTCTTTCAGGAGGCTTTACAGAGCATTGCTACAGATCCTGGACTGTATCAGATGCTTCCAAGATTCAGCACATTTATCTCTGAAGGAGTAAGCATCTTTTCCCAAACATCTTTCCCCTCGTATCAAAGAACCAAGTGTATCTGCTGAATATCCTGACTGTATGCTCTCCTTAAAGGTCCGTGTCAATGTGGTGCAAAACAACCTGGCTCTGCTAATCTATCTCATGCGGATGGTCAAAGCTCTCATGGACAACCCCACGCTGTATTTGGAGAAATACGTAAGTGCAGAAAACAAAATGTTATAATATTTTTTTAAGGAGTATATCCATCCATCTTCTCCCGCTCATCCGTGGTCGGGTCGTGGAGTATATTATTCTAACGTCACATATTTCTATCTGTATTTGCAGCTGCATGAGCTCATCCCAGCTGTGGTGACATGTATTGTGAGTAAGCAGCTGTGTTTGCGACCAGATGTGGACAACCACTGGGCTCTACGAGACTTCGCCGCTCGCCTCATGGCCCAGAGTTGTAAAACCTTCAGCACAACAACCAACAACATCCAGTCCCGAATCACCAAGACTTTTACTAAGGTGGGTTATTGTGTTGTATTGTTTCCTCACAAGTTGAGTTCATACGGTCAGGTTCTAGATAATCGGTCACTTGGGCCGTGAAATGTCTTTTGATTGACTCTGATTCTACTCTTATGCTACACAATAATTACATTGTATTTATTTATCTGACATGCTTTTTTAGAAGCTGTTTTTGCTGTGTGTTCCCTGTTTATATTCTGTGTCTTTTAACTGCACTGATCAGGAATATCACTTCTAATTTTGATGTATTATGCACAATGACGAAAAAAGGCTTTCTCAGGGTTCTTACGGTCATTAAAAACCTGGAAAAGTCATGGAAATTCAAAATGCTAATTCCAGGTCCTGGAAAAGTTATGGAAAACAATATTTTTCCCAACGTTTTGGAAAAGTCATGGGAATGTAACTAAAGTTGCATCAAATATAATTTATATTTTATCTAATCGCTGAAATAGTAATACTATAATGATAATAAATACTGTATCGTATAATGAAACGTAAAATGGCTTTTAACTGAGATTTGAGTTGCTTGAGCGTGTAGAAGCTATTAAGCCATGTTTCATATGCAGACCTTATTTTCCTGTTCCATGTTTAAGTAAACCATTTTCAGTTCCGCTGAGAAAGAGTAATGTTTTTGGTCATGGAAAATTAGGTAAAGGTCCTGGAGAAGTCATTGAAAATCATTGGTGAAAAAGTGTATGAACCCTGCTTTTCTATTCTTTATGAAATTGTAATAATTGATAACGTGTATTTTTAAATTGCCAAATACCCAGTGATAGTTTTAGAACAACAATTCCAGTCACAGGTGCATTACATTTTGGGGGATCATTTAGATAAATATTATATAATACTTCACATACTGAACGATGCTGACATGTTTCCTCAGAGTTGGCTGGATGACAAAACCCAGTGGACGACACGTTACGGCTGCATCGCTGGACTGGCTGAACTCGGACCGGATGTGAGTCTCATTCTGTTTTCCTCTGGTCTTTATCATTGTGACTTTTTATTCGATCCGCACCAACCTCCTGGTTTTGTCCCCCGCAGGTCATCAAGACGTTGATCCTTCCTCGGCTTACTGTAGAGGGTGCTCGCATCAAATCTGTGATGGAAGGACCGGTGGTCTCTAATATTGATAAGATAGGAGCTGACCACGTTCAAAGCCTCTTACTGGTAATAAAATATGTATACTATAAGTCACAGTGTTTCACTTTAACAACATGACATTCAGCAGCAATTGTTTCTTCTATCAGACCGGGTTTCTGTTTCATTTGTACAAAATATGCTTTGTTTTCAAAGAAACACTGTGCAAGTGTTATTGCCAAGATCCGACCTCAGCCCGACAGCGTGGAGCAGTATCGGACGGACTACGGGTACCTCGGACCGATGCTCTGCTCCCATGTCATGAAGGCCAGGACTCAAGCAGCACTGCAAGCTCAACAAGTCAACAGAACAACATTAACAATCACACAGGTATGTCATACAAACATTGATGCATTTAGGCATTCAAATTAAAGGTCACCTATTATGCAAAATGCACTTTTGCATGTCTCTTCTACATCAACATGTGTCCCCTCTTCCTCATGTCTCTTCTTCATGTCTCTTCTACATCAATATGTGTCCCCTCTTCTTCATGTCTCTTCGACATCAATATGTGTCCCCTCTGTGGAAAGAGATTCTGAACGTTTCAGGAAAAAATATTCACTTTTTGTCCTGATCCATTTCTATAAAAACCTGTCTGAAAATGAGCTGATCAGATTTTGGCCACTTTATGATGTCATAACGAGTTTTTGGCTTGTTTAACCATTAGCCAATCAGCAACCAAGGTAACCCCCCCCCCCCCCCCCCCCCCCTTATCACCTGAATCTCCTCCTAGAGCACCATTGTGTTATTTTTAACCAAATGTCTCTCAGAGGGGCGTGGGGAGGGTCTCCTTATTTTCATCTAAAGTAACAGACAGAGAATCAGCACTTTGGAAACAGGGCTGAAACAGAGGGGATTATGGGTAATGCTGCAATGAACTGTTTGGTGTTTGGAGCCAAACCCTTCAGTTAAATGTTTATATATATCTGAGACCTATAATATATTGATGAAAAACAGTACAATAGGGCAGGGGTTCCCAACCTTTATTGTGCCAAGGACCGGCAGATACATGTCAATTTTAACTGATTTTAATATTTACTCACCAGCAGGTAGCAACAAAGGCTAATTGTATGTAACAGCCTGAACAAATATGCATCCAAAACATATTAACGTTTAAAAAAGAACCGGTGTCGTTTTTCTGAAAAACGGAAAACCAAAAAACCGACGTTATTCAGTTTTTAAACCAAAACGGGAAAACAGATAAATTGTGGTGTGTGGTGTGTGTGTGTGTGTGTGTGTGTGTGTGTGTGTGTGTGTGTGTGTGTGTGTGTGTGTGTGTGTGTGTGTGTGTGTGTGTGTGTGTGTGTGTGTGTGTGTGTGTGTGTGTGTGTGTGTGTGTGTGTGTGTGTGTGTGTGTGTGTGTGTGTGTGTGTGTGTGTGTGTGTGTGTGTGTGTGTGTGTGTGTGTGTGTGTGTGTGTGTGTGTGTGTGTGTGTGTGTGTGTGTGTGTGTGTGTGTGTGTGTGTGTGTGTGTGTCACTGGCATTTGTTTTCAGAAGATATTATGATAGTGACGTTCGTTCCGGTGCACTACATCGAGATTAAGATTAAACTAATTAATTTTGGGAACACCCGCATATAGGCTACCTCTGGAGTTAACAGATGTGTGTAAATTACTGTTCATGGTCATTTGAAAACAAATGCCGGTGTCGGACAAACACAGAGCAGAGCTGAGCTGAGCAGAGCACACACACACACCAACACGTTCTCACGGCTATTTCGCGGCCCGGTACCGGTCTGCGGACCGGGGGTTGGGAACCCCTGCAATAGGAGACCTTTAAAGTTGAAGGTGTTGAAGCGAAGCGTTTCATTGATGGCTGTTCATTTATGAATGATGAATCCTTTGCCCGCAGCCTCGGCCGACCCTCACTGTCTCACAAAGTGGGCCACGCACCCCCAGCATCATCAAGGTCCCTAGCTCTCTCACCCTGATGTCCCCTCGACCTGGGACCCCTTCACAGCCGTCTCCCCCGGCAACAAAGTACATCGTGATGACGACCAGTGCAGGTTCCTCCTCAAGCCAGCAGGTACATTCATTGTGATTGTGTTTTCCAATCATCTCAGCATTTCTCTGGTAATCTTCCCAGGGCACCTTCTCTAGCCTATTCTAAAATCCCAAAGATATTGAGTGACTGTTATTTTGTATATATTGATTGTTGTGCTTTTATGTATTTTTTAATCAAATCAAGTTTTATTTATATAGCACATTTATAAAGCCAAAGTGCTGTACATATAATAAAAATAGCCTACAGTAGAGACAGTTTACAGCAAATACAACAGCACAGATTGTTCAGAATATCAGTATGAGAAAAACGACACCCTCTGTCCTTAGACCCTCTGTCCTTAGACCCTCTGTCCTTAGACCCTCTGTCCTCAGACCCTCTGTCCTTAGACCCTCTGTCCTTAGACCCTCACATCGTACAAGGAAAAACTTCCGGAGAAAACCCACAGTTTAAAGGGAACATGGGAGAAACCTCAGGGAGAGCAACAGAGGAGGGATCCCTCTCCCAGGACGGACAGACGTGCAATAGATGCCGTGTGTAAATCGAAGAGATAATACATTTTACAGCATATAGACCGAATGTTAGGAAATGCATGTGTCTGTAATAAGAAGATGAATCCACGAGGATGTCAGCTACAATCCTGTGGAAGCCATCAGGGAAGCAGCATGACGAGACTCAAGGCAGGACCGCAGAGACAGGTTCAGCCACGACCCGAAGTCCACGACTTAATCCAGAACTCAGGATAAAGGATCCAAGACACAGGACTACAGCAAGAGGATCAGCCTTGACTCCGGATCCCGGCGTAGATATAGATACAAAACAAGAAAAAAGATTTGGCTGGGTTAATCGGAACAAGAGAATACACAGACACAGACAGAGAGGGGAAAGGTCATTGGATAAAGTTATTCTTGATAACCCTCTAAAAAGATCTCATGAACTTCCCCACTCAATCTATCAAGACCCGAGCAGTTCTATTAGATATAGGATAAGAAACAGAGATAGGGTACATATGTACAAATGTGTCTGAGTGTGTATATAAGTATATTTCAGTACCACTTTACATTGGCTACTTAGCGAGAATCAACTCAGTGAGCAACAGATACCAAGGATGCTGGCTGATGAAGAAGACGAAGTAAGCTAAATAGCCAATATAAGGCTTAGCAGTACAGATAAATGTGGGCTCACTATTTGGCAAGCAACCGGTCACAGTTGCCCTGTTTATCTCATGTCTTATAAAAGCTTATTAATGATTTATGAAGTGTTCACAACCTAATTAATACATGAATTACAAACTATTTGTGAACCCTTTTATAAGGGTACTCTTATTGTAAAGTGGTACCCATATTTTTATATATTTGTATTTTTTGTATTCGAGATTGTGGGAAACGGTATTTCAATCTCTCTGTCTGTACACACAAACTGAAAGATTGATAATAAAGTTGACTTTGACTTTAAAGATGATGTGGCAAACAGAAAATCAAAAAAAAGTTTGCAAACCATTTACATGCACTAAAACCTATAGAACACAATAAAGGAAAGGGGAATCCCCAAAAAGCACAACAGGGCCTATTTAAAAAGTCTTCAGTTCAACCTTTCTATAAAACTCTTCCAGGGTGTCCGCGGGGTCTTAAAAAGTATTAAAAGTTGATAAATCAATTTAGCGAAAATGAAGGCTATTAAAAAGTATTGAACGGGATTTTCCAAGGTATTACATTTTGTAGCTTGTTTTCAATAAGTATATAAATGGTCCAAAGAGGTTGTATTCTACAGTGTGCCTGAATGTAATCATGGCGTAGGTGTGTAGTGTGATTCTGTGTAGTTTATTGATGGCATCCCGTTGGATTTGACGTCATCTGAACAGGACATCGCACGCTCACTGCTTGATAGCGCACAAAGGTCCGTTTAGGCCAGTTGCTAAACAACATCGTTATGGGGAAATGCAAGTCTGCGTTCAAATGTTTGGAAGATAAGGAGGAAGGACACTCAATACTGTATATAGTCAATGTGAGGTAAAGTGTGTCGCCAATGTAACCGGTTAAAACTCCAAGTGGCGATGAGGTCTTAAAATGTATGGAAAGGGTCTTAGAAAAGGTCTTACATTTTACTTCAGGATTCCTGCATATACCCTGTTATAAAACTCTTCACAAATCTGTCCTTCTGTCTTCCCTCCAGGTCATCACCCTCAACTCTTCCCAGTCCCCCTCCCCAGTCACCAGCACTGTTCCCAGCGCCATGTCCACCTTGCAGCCTCTGGTCAAAATGGAGCCTGGCGGTGGCTCCGGACTGACGGGGACACGACCCATGCAGAAGTACATCGTTGTATCTCTGCCCTCGTCTGCCTCTTCCTCTTTGGAGGCTAAGAGCTCGGTGCTACCAACGTCAATTTCCTCAAACCCTCTAGAAGCAGTGATGAAGCTCGACCGGTCGGAGTCTCCTGGAGCGAGCACGCAGTCGCCTCACTGAGACTCTCATAGGTAGTTTTTATCGTGTTGATGCCGCTGAACACACGAGGAGGTTTGTTTGGGTTGAACTTAAAGGAGTAAACTCTGGAGTGGTATGAAGGGGAATATCTGAACTCTTAACAGATGAAGAGCAAATGTGACTAGACATTGTAAATATGTTAATGCCCAATGAAAACTAAGGTCCAGCTGTGAGATGTTTCAGCTTATATTCAAATTGATTTCATGTTCTTTTTTTACTCTAAAATAAATCAGATTTTGTATGAAATTCTCTTATCTTGGTGTGTTTTTTATATTTCTATTATAATTTTAAGAAATGCATTATTCTGTAGCTTTTTGTCAGCAAATACCAATAGCTTTTTCCTCAGTAAAAGTAACAATAACACTGAAAAGTCCTTATATGTTCAACTCAGACAGGAATACCCTATCTCGAGAATGAAGCTCCAAAAGGTTAGAAGTCAGCCAAGGAAATAATGTATCTCTGCATGACATATGAATCATTACTTGAATACCAGCCTGTTATTTATCAAGTAGATAAATAGTGCCATTTCCCAGAGACATGACATGACACGTTCTTTGCATATTTATTCGTAGTGTTCAAAACGTCTATGCCTAATATTAATTTGAATAGTCAATTAAAATGAATAACAGGGTTATGTAGACATGTTTTTTTTTTTTAAAAGTCACCTATTATGCAAAATCCACTTGTTCACGTCTTGTATACATCAACATGTGTCCCCTCTGTGTAAAGCAGGGGTTCCCAACCCCCGGTCCGCGGACCGGTACCGGGCTGCGGAGGTGTTACTGCCGGGCCGCGAAATAGCTGTGAGTTTATCGTAATATTTGCAGAATTATAAATATATAAAATATTTTATCATAATATTTTTTTTAAAAAGTGTTTAATGTTCGCACCTATATCAGTCATATTATTTCCTCCAGTAGCCTAGTTAATCTTTCACCAGATAACCGTTGAAAATGGCTTTTATGATGTTCCGAGGGATTCGGCGGCTCAGCCTGGTCTCAGCCTCTCGTTCGTACGAGAAAGTTACCGGTGCGCCAAGTAGGAAGAGGAGCTCACAGGAGACAACCGTTTGATTGCAGACTGTTATGTTTATGTGGGGAAATGGCAGTGCATACATTATTTGAGATATATTTCAAACTCTGACTTCATTTTAAGGACATGTCGGCCAGGGGTGTAGAGCTATATGTTTATTTTATTAGCTTTTCTTTTTAATGACTGATTTTAAATGCCATTTTCTTAATGTCTTTTTTTGTAAAGCACTTGGAATTGCCTTGTGTTGAAAAGTGCTATATAAATAAACTTGCCTTGCCTTTGTTTAAGCACCGGATTGGCAAAACAGGAGAGTAAAACAGTCTGCCTTGATCTATGAATTCATGTCCGCGGGACTCTCACGGTATCTGCTGCCCGCAGCTGTTTATAGAAGGAAAGCCTCCTTCACTTCACTCACCCACACCCGCTCCCGAGACCACATCACTCCCGTCCTCCAGAACCTCCACTGGCTCCCCGTCCGTCAAAGAATCAACTTCAAAGTCCTCCTCATTACCCACAAAGCCCTCAACAATCAGGCCCCCCCCTACCTCACAGACCTGCTGCACCGCCACGCCCCTTCCCGCTGCCTCCGCTCATCAGAAGCCAACCTCCTATCCATCCCCACCCGCACCAATCACCGGACCTGGGGGGACAGAGCCTTCTCCTTCGCTGCCCCCTCCCTCTGGAACTCACTCCCCCAACCCATCAGAGACTGCACTGACCTCACCACCTTCAAAAACCTCTTCAAACTGGCTTTTAATGTGTGATTGTTTTTGTATTATTTGACTTTAACTATATATTTATTTGTTGTTCCTTCCTTTTCTTTTCCCTTCACTATATCTGTAAAGCGTCTTTGAGCACCTGTAAAAGGGCTAACAAATTAAATCTATTATTATTATTATTATATCTTCCCCTCAGCATGTGCAGATCGTACAAAATGGTATTTGATGTCTACATGCTTGCTTCTCTGTCTGGATACAGGGTTTTTTGATAGAGATATTGCTCCCTGGTTGTCCTCATGTATCTTCACTGGTACATGTGGGCTATTACGGTCTACCCCTTTTAATAACTGTACAAGGTACATGCTCTCTTGAGTAGTAGCCGCTAATGCCATGTACTCAGCCTCACAGGTCGATAGCGCCACTGTTGGCTGCTTCCTGCTTTTCCAGGATATAACTGGACCATTTTCAGTTAAGCTGAAACAATATCCAGTTGTGCTTCTCCTATCATTTTGATCGGCTGCCCAATCAGCATCACTGTATCCCTCAAGATTTAGGCTTTCCTCACTTTTCTTGTAATGTAGCTCTTGGTCTATTGTACCCTTTAGATACCTCAACAGTTGTTTTGCTGCAGCCCAATGTTGTTGTTTTGGTTCTGCTAAGTGTTGTGATAGTTTACTCACAATCCAGCTCAGATCAGGTCTAGTACATGTCATAATGTATATCAAGCTACCTACTATCTCTCTGTATCCTGTTGAATCCATAACTTCACCCTCAGTGTCAAAATGTAACCTGTGCTCGCATGGAGTTGACCTTGGTTTGCACTCTGACATGCCAAACCTCTCTAGCATCTTTGCTATGTGTCTCTTTTGGCTCATTTTGATCTCCCCCTCACTCTGTGTAAAGTCGATACCTAGGAAGTGTTTAAGTTCACCCAAATCTTTCATTTTAAACTTCCTCTTCAACATCTCTTTGACATCACTGAGTGAGCCGTTGTTATTGGCCGCTATAAGTAGGTCATCTACCCATATCAACAGAATAACTCTTTCTTTCTCAGACTCTTTTCTATATACACAATGATCAGCATCGTTTTGCACAAACCCATTCTCTGTAAGATGATCATGCAGTAACTTGTTCCAGTTTCGCCGGGATTGCTTTAAACCATACAATGACTTGTTAAGTTTGCACACTAAGTGTTCCCCTGTTTTGGATTCTGCCTCAAAACCTTCAGGCTGTTCCATATATACAGTGGGGCAAAAAAGTATTTAGTCAGCCACCAATTGTGCAAGTTCTCCCACTTAAAAAGATGAGAGAGGCCTGTAATTTTCATCCTAGGTATACCTCAACTATGAGAGACAAAATGAGAAAAACAACAAAAAAAAAATCCAGAAAATCCCATTGTCTGATTTTTAAAGAATTTATTTGCAAATTATGGTGGAAAATAAGTATTTGGTCAATAACAGAAGTTCATCTCAATACTTTGTTGCATGGCTTCCTTCTGCGGGTAACGGGCAGACGCGCTCTGGCAGCGGCCTCGTTCAGGATCCGAAAATACAAATTAAATATTTTTGCACACTTATTTCACTTATTCCTAGTCTGCCACTGGTTACGGTGCCGCGTGCCAGCATTGGCACGCGTGCTAGGGGTTGCCGATCCCTGTAGTAGAGTGTTTTTGATGGCTAGTCCTACACCATGCAGATGTTGTCCTCCTGACGGGTAACCTTTCCAGAAGAACGTGTAGCCCCATCCCTTCCTCTGTTAGAGAGCCTTCATCCAGGATTCTGGTCTCACTCAGAGCAGCAATGTCGATGTTGTAGCGACTCAGCTCAGCAGCAACCAATGCTGTTCTCCTATGAGGTCTGTCAGAGCTGCCATACGAGTCCAGGAGAGTCCTTACATTCCATGTTGTCTTAAGTTGCATGATTTCCGTGATTTCCATCCGTAATTTTTATTTGTATTTCGACCGCGGTAATGGAATGGCCCGATAGGTGCGGTATCCTATCCAGGCGAGGTTGAGTGGGCAATTTTTAGGCCACCTTTTCTAGGCCCTTCCCCAATTGGGGTGAGCAGTGTGGTCCCTAAATAGGGCTGCTCAATGCACAGGGGTCTGCCGAAAACAGCTTCCACTCAGTCCGAGCTGTTAGCGACCTATACCCTGTGCTGCTGCCGTGGAGGGTTCTTAGCTAAGAGCTTCCAGTTCATTCGTACCTGCTCCCGTCGCCAGAACCCCATCGCCGCCAGACTTCAACATGCTGTAAGGTCCAGGTACTTCACCATGGTCAGAGGTGGATACCTGCGCAAGGAAGTTTTTAAGTGCCATAGGGGGTGCGCATTTCCCAGTAGCACTATCTTCACCACGATGAGATAAACCCGGTGGCGTGGGTGACCCATGACGACCAGTCCCCCATCCTGGCTGCAGGAGGCTGCCGGGTCCTTGGTTTTTTAAGGCCCGCCTATAGCGCACCGCCAAGGCATTGTTTTTCTGTCAGGGTGTGCTCCCTTAGCCTTTGCCTAAATAGGCTTACCCACAAGGCAGCGGGGCTATTTACCCATAGTTGGGGCAGGGGTTGACGGGCGTCAGGGCATATCCACACGACATGCACTGTCTGTGACCGACTCTGTCGTCCGGTGATCTAACCACCTTCTGGAAAAGCATCACAAGTACGTCGGTACGCAAATGCGCTTTGTGACACAAGTGACGGTACGCATTTCAGATTACGCACATAACCTGCGTACCAGTTATGTGCACCCCTGTACTACAGCAAAAGTATTCTCCGTCGGGACTTCCTGCAACAACACCACGTGGTTATCTTGATTCTGATTGGCCAGAAGACATTATCAAAGATGTTCTATTGAGAAGATGATCACTACATGACAAGTTTTCAAAACCATTTCTGGTCTTCGGTATTTCCAGACAAGTGGCTACTGAAATCAATCTTACTAACTGCTGTCTGTGCAATTCTCGGCGCGAGTTGGCAGACCTTATTTGGGGCTAAGCCATTTCTTGGTATGTGTGTTGCCTACCCCAGCGCTGCCACTGGTGGGATGGGGCGGGCCATTCTGCACATGCATTAAATGCGTTAAATATTTTAACGCAATTAATTCAAAAAATTAATTACCGCCGTTAACGCGATAATTTTGACAGCATTACTCTATATACATCGATACAACATTACGTGTTGATAGAAAACACATAATGAAATAAGACCCCACGGTTTGATGATTGATAGGTGTGTGGGCTGTCTTTCATTTTGACACACAGAACAATGGGGGCTATCCACCCTTATTCACAATGTAAAGTAATTCACAGCCTCTTCCTCTTCTCTGTGAGGAGCAGCAGGTTCAGCTTTCAGAACAAAGTAACAGAAAACTAAAAAGGCATTCATTTTTTTAAATATGTCGTGTAGTAATAGATTTATTTATCTTCTGAAGAGAGCACCAGAATGTGTATTTTATGTTAGTATTTAAAAAAATCTCCTGGGGACAATCCCCCCCAGACCCCCCGGGGCTGCAGGGGTTGGGTTTTCAGCATGTCAACTCTTTCACTCGTGGGGAAATTGCAGGATTGGCTCAGCGCTACAAATGTGCCACAAAACCAACCAATGGATGTATATAGCCTAATAAGACCGTCAACTGCCTTAACCCTTCTGTTTCCGTAACAATTCACGAGCGCCTCCCTCACCCCACCCCACCCCCCCGTTGACAAATCTCGAGCGTCTAACAGCCCCCCCCTGGACAATTCAGATTTCCCGGGACATGTACGTTTCGGGGTGTTACGATCTCAGGCACTTAGGATGTTGGACCCAATTGCAGACAGGGAGACATAGGTAAAGTATTGTAAGATACTTTATTTTTCCATGACTGGCAAAAATGAACAAAAAGGTAACCACCAAAACTCTAGGCGAGATGACAAAACAACAGAAAGAAAAAATGAAGGCGCTCACGCAGTGAGGAATCAAAAACCTTTCATGAGCATAGACCTTACCATGACAAAACGAACTGACACTGAACACTGGGAGAGAGGGGGAATTTAAACACAGGGTACACCTAGACATAGAAACGTGACATGACATAATAATCCTGATAGAACCCCCCCCCCCTCAAGGGACGGATACTAGACGTCCCTAAACAAAAACAAAAAAAATCCAAAACGCCCAGCAGGGTGGGTGGAGGGGGTCCGGAGGACGGGCCTTGACTGACAGCCCAGGGCACAGCAGAGGACCAGGAAGGGGTCTCGGGCGGACGGCAAGGCAGAGTTCAAAAAGGGGAACTCGGGCGGACAGCCCAGGGGCAAGGCAGAGTTCAAGGAGGGGGTCTCGGACGGACGGCCCGGGGGCAAGGCAGAGTTCGAGGAGGGACGAAGACCACAGCTCTCAGGGGACCGGGCAGGAGCCGGTGGTGACCGGACAGGAACCGGAGCCGGTGGGACAGGTGTCGGCAAGATCCCCCATGGAAGAGGACAAGGAGTTGGCAGGACCCCCGGCGAGACCGGTGATGTCGAGGCCTCCAACAAAATAGGACATGGGGTTGGCAGGGCCCCCGGTAGAAGAGTAGTCTGCGGGACCCCCAACGGGACAGGACACAGGGACGGCAGGACCCCCGGCAGAAGAGCAGTCGGCGGGACCTCCAGCAGAAGAGTAGTCGGCGGGGCCTCCAACGGGACAGGACACAGGGTTGGCAGGACCCCCGGCAGAAGAGTAGTCTGCGGGACCCCCAACGGGACAGGACACAGGGTTGGCAGGACCCCCGGCAGAAGAGTAGTCGGCGGGGCCTCCAACGGGACAGGACACAGGGCTGGCAGGACCCCCGGCAGAAGAGTAGTCGGCGGGGTCGGCTGGAGAGCCGACAGGACTCGGGGCGCTGGCGTCGGCCGATGAGTCAACAGGTGACGAGGAGCTGGAGTCGGGACCATGGCTGCTGGGCCCGGTACTTGAGCCGGAACCATGGCTGGAACTGGGGCCGGAACCATGGCTGCTGGGCCCGGTACTTGAGCCGGAATCATGGCTGGAACTGGGGCCGGAACCATGGCTGTATGGGCCAGCTCTGGTGCAGGGACCATGGCTGCATGGGCCGGTTCTCGAGCCGGAAACATGGGTGTAAGATCCAGTTCTGGAGCCGGAAACATGGCTGTAAGGTCCGGAGCTGAAGCCTGGATCATGGCTGTGTGGGCCGCTTTTGGAGCCGGAAACATGGCTGTAAGGTCCGGTTCTGGAGCAGGGACCATGGCTGCTGGGGCCGGCACTAGAGCCAGAACCATGCCTGCTGGGCAAGGAACCGGAACACGGATCCATGGCTGTGTGGGATGGTACTGGAGCACGGTACCATGGCTATGTGGGATGGTACTGGAGCACGGAACCATGGCTGCTGGGTCCGGCACTGGAGCCGGAACCATGGCTGTTGGGGGCGGAGCGGAAGCCTGGACCCTGGCTGTGTAAGCCAGGTAATGGAGTATGGACGCAAAGCTGAGTGGGCCAGTACTGGAGCATGGAGGCATGGCTGCTAGCTTGGCTTTGCGACTCCTTCTCTTAGCAGCCGCCTGAAGGCTCCGTGGACCTCCATAAGCCAGACGAGTTCCAGCATACGACTCCTGGACAGGAGCAGGACCTGGGGCAGAAGCATGGGTTGACTTCAGACGGATCCCACCGAGGCATATGATGCCAGGTTGGGAATTGGGAGACAGGGAGCTAGCATACCTGGGGCTAGCAGACCGGGAATCCCACACCGGGATCATGGCTGTTGGAGCACGGGCTGGAATCCTGGCCCTGCGTCACCTAGAGGCTCCGTGGACCTCCAACAGGACCGTAGTCGGATCCGAGGAAAGGGTTAGATGCGTCGGACCAGTCCTCAGGACAACTTGTGAAAAGCTGTAACCACTCCGGCAACGAACTCCTCAACCAAGGCATTTCGGCCACCTCCATTCGTGCCCTCTCGAGAATAGCCTCTTTGTCCTTTCTAGAAGAAGTTCCTTTCCACTCTGCATGAGAACATTGAAGGGAAAAGTCAAGATCGAACAGATCTAACTCAAAATCTTCCATATCCGCTGGGTCCATATTCTGGTCAGTTTGTTCGGTTACGATCTCAGGCACTTAGGATGTTGGACCCAATTGCAGACAGGGAGACGGAGGTAAAGTATTGTAAGATACTTTATTTTTCCATGACTGGCAAAAATGAACAAAAAGGTAACCACCAAAACTCTAATCGAGATGACAAAACAACAGCGAACAAAAAATGAAGGCGCTCACGCAGTGAGGAATCAAAAACCTTTCATGAGCATAGACCTTACCATGACAAAACGAACTGACACTGAACACTGGGAGACAGGGGGAATTTAAACACAGGGTAACAAGACAAAGGTGGGAACAATCAGGGGCGGGGGTGACACTGATGAGCACAGAAGACACACAAGGAGTGACAGGTGAAAACAATCAGGAAATTAGACACACCAGGGAAGCTAACGACAGACATGAAAACACAGGGAAAAAAGACCAGACAATATACAGGGAGGAAACATGACAAGGATAACGGAAAAACACCCACACCTAGACACAGAAACGTGACATGACATAATAATCCTGACACGGGGTGGGCCCGCCCTGGTAAATCAAATGCCCGCCCAGAGACGTATGTCTGCAGCCGGGTCTGTTTGTATATAGTAGTCACTTGACGTCTCTCTGAGGAGCATGGCAGTGACGAAATAAGGAGAAAGACTGAAGTGTAGAGAATTAGAAACAAGGATGCATTTCAAAGTACGGGCTGCAACAAAAGAAGATTGCAAAGAAATATCTAGAATGATATTGGTGAGGTTTGTTTGTTTTTTCATTGTTTGTGTGTTTGTTTTGAAAGCATGAGTAGGGATGAAATATAACTGAATGACCACCATTGTCTCTGTTTTTCTCTTATATATTTCTCTTTATTTGTTCATATATCCTCTTTTTTTTAAATCCATTCATTGGTATTATCTCAAGAATTTTTTTGGAGCTAATGAATGTTGAAATCTTATATGTAATTAAATTGTAAGCCAAAAAAGACAATTATACAAAAAAGAAATGGTTCGTTAAACTGAAAATGGGGTTCAATCAATCAATCAATGTTTGTTTATATAGCCCAATATCACAAATGTTACATTTGTCTCAGTGGACTTCACAGTTTGTACAAAATATCAGTATGACAATACGACACCCTCTGTCCTTAGACCCTCACATCGTACATTTTACAGTGCCTAATGTATTACACCTGATCTAAACATTGTGTCAATGTTTTGTCATTTTAATTTAAAGTTTTTACGGTTACTTTATATACTTGTCAAAGGAACAGGACAACCTTACACCATAGACTAAAATGATTGACACATAAAATGTGGTTTTAACCCCCTTTTTCTCAGGGGTTTGCAGTTTATGAAAAAATGCCAGAAGAAGTGCAAACATCTCAAAAAGGTAATGCTCCTAATAATTGATGAAAAATATACAGTAAGAAAGACGAACTTTAAACAGTGTCACAAACCAATGTTAAAGTGTATTGAACCCTGATGGCTTGTTGACACCATTGTTAAATCTTACAATTACCCTGCTGAAAAAAACAGTTTAGACCAACAAGGCTCTCAGGCTGGTTTACAGTCAATATTAGGCTGGATTAGTTGGCTGGTTAAGAGGGGTTTTGGACACTTTAGCTGGTTTGGTCACAGTGGTCTAGCTGGTCAGGATTGCTGGTTTGGTCACAGTGGTCTAGCTGGTCACCATTAGTTGGTCGGGATAGCTGTTAAAAGCTGGTGGTCACAGTGGTCTAGCTGGTCAGGATAGTTGGTTTGGTTACAGTGGTCTAGCTCAGTGGTTCTCAACTGGTGGGTCGCGACCCAAAAGTCGGTCGCGGACCCGTTAGGAGTGGGTCGCGGATGTGTGAGTGAAGAGAAAAAAATTGAAAAAAAAAAATTGAATGTCAGTATTTCTAAAAATCTCCTGGGGATTGGGTTTTCAGCATGTGTGCCTTTTTATAGTTCAGCTTTGATTCCATCATATCATTAAACCTTTTTTAAAAGCATACTTTTAGTTCTGTGAAGGGATATATGCACTGTACTTCACTTTTATTAATATTGCATGCTGAAAAGCGTATATATTACAGCACGTTTTTTTGTTGAATAGATTTGAGTGCTTCAAAATGTTGGGTCGCGATTTATTGACCAAGTAAAAAGTGGGTCCGGAGGCCTGACCAGTTGAGAACCACTGGTCTAGCTGGTTACCATTAGCTGGTCGGGATGGCTGGTAAATGCTGGTGGTCACAGTGGTCTAGCTGGTTTGGTCACAGTGGTCTAGCTGGTTACCATTAGCTGGTCGGGATAGCTGGTTTAGCTCAGGGGCTCCCAACCCCCGGTCCGTGGACCGGTACCGGGCCGCGGAGGTGTTACTGCAGGGCCGCGAAATAGCTGTGAGTTTATCGTAATATTTGCAGAATTATAAAAATATGTTATCATAATATTTTTTTCAAAAAGTTTTTAATGTTCGCACCTATATCAGTCATATTATTTCATCTAGTAGCCTAGTTAATCTTTCACCAGATAACCGTTGAAAATGGCTTTTATGATGTTCCGAGTGAGGCATTCGGCGGCTCAGCCTGGTCTCAGCACGAGAAAGTTACCGGTGCGCCAAGTAGGAAGAGGAGCGTACAGGAGACAACTGTTTAATTGCAGACTGTTGTGTTTATGTGGGGAAATGGCAGTGCATACATTATTTGAGATATATTTCAAACTCGGACTTCATTTTAAGGACATATCGGGCAGGCTATATGTTTATTTTATAGCTTTTCTTTTTAATGACTGATTTTAAATGCCATTTTTTTCTCTTTATAAGCTTTTTCTGTTTTATACTGTTTAAAACTCAACTGTGGCTTGTTTGTAATACATTTAAAGTTGTAATTCCAGTTTCACTAGTGTTGTGATGTGCTAAATATCACTCCCATCCCCGTTATTTGTTGCCATTTAAATGTTTCTGGAACTTCTCTTTTAATTGCTTGTTTATTTTTGTCCTTGTAGGATTCACACTAGTCGGATATGCTGTTTACCTTTACAGTTCATGGAAGGCGCGGTCAGTATATTTGGACAACCTGTATGTGATGGCAGAATTCAGAGGTAAATTATGTGTTGCGTAGATGTCTAGAAAGCCTTGAAAGATACGAAGAGGCCCTTTTATGCTTTTTGGGGTTTTCCCTTTCCCATAGTGTTATATAGGTTGTTGTGCATGTACATTGTCTGCAAAGGCTAACATCTCAAAGTTCCCTCAAGTTTCTCCCCCACACACTCTGAAACGCCCCCATTGGACTCCTATGTTTACTTATGTTACATAGTGATGTCACAGGTGGCTTCTATTGTCTAGCACTGTTTGTTGTTTGTTTGTTTATTCTTTTTAACTAGCATGTTAACATGTCACAGTTAAAGGTAGGGTAGGTAAGAATGGAGAAACCAGCTCGAGTGTTGAAAGTACACAACCGAAAAAAATCTGCCCCTTCCTTCAGACTTCCTCACAGAGCCCCTCCTCCAACACACGAACGCACACATGACCAATGAGGGCACGAGATAAGTTTGTGCACAGATGGAAGGCTGACAGGCAGGTAGGCCATCCAGTTACTTTAGCCGGGCCGGCTCAGATGATTGGTCGTGCTTTTTACAGCGCCACTGCTTCCAGAGATGACTTTTTTTTAATGTATTTATTGTCAAAGCATTTAATTTATTCATTGCTATCGGGATGTTAAGAGCATTCCATGAAATATAACAAAGTGTTTCTGAAGTGAATTATCTACCCCACCTTTAAGCAACAAAATACAAATGTGAAACTGAAAATAAGCATAATATGTAATCTTCAAACAATAAAATGTTTTTGTATTCATTAAAATGTATTTATGACTCTGTTTCATCTTAATCTCTAAATGTTTTCTAGGAAAGGGCGTTGGCAAGGGTTTACTGTGCAAAGGTGCTGAGGTAAGAATGTCTTTCTGTTTTTCAAAGATTAATTTTGCCGTTATTAGTACAGCTGAAGATAGACTGGAAAGGGGAGAAAGTGAGAAATCATGCAGGACGAATCAGCCTCTGTACACGGGCGATTGCTCTATAACACATGTGTCAAACTCAAGGCCCGGGGGCCAAATCAGGCCCTTGGTGGATTTAATTTCGGCCCGCAGGATCATGTTTAATTACTATTAGATCTGGCCAGCCGGTATATTGCACGCACACCTTCACTCCATCCTGAGGGTCTCCTCTGCTCAGAGCCTGAGCCCAAACATTGATGACCTTCAACCCAAGATGAGATGCCAAGTATCTGAACTAGCATCACAGAGCAGCACACTGAGTTTACATGGATGTTTCCTTCTGCACTTTTTCTCTCACGACAGCAGGGCATGTTTGGTTTGTTCTTTGAGGGAAATAGTTTTGTTGAAGCTGTTGGGCCTGTGGCGAAATGTACTCATAAGAAATGACTCTGGAGAAGCTGCAGATAGAGCCATAAGAAATGAATGCAACTGATTATTTAATGTTTAATGTTGTTTTTATAGGCAATAATTGAAGCTTTGTTAGTTCCAGGTTTAATATGTGCAATAAGTTCATTTCAATACGTTTTGCAATAAACATTGAACCAGTCCGGCCCTCGACTAGTTTTTTTTATTTTGGCCCACTGTGTATGTGAGTTTGACACCCCTGCTCTATAAGGATGTGTTTCTTGGCCTCTAAAGCATAGTCTTCTTTTCAAATTGTCCTGTTTGATGAAGGAGACTGTTCTGTTTCCTCAGATGGGGAAGAAGAAGCAGTGTGTGCTGATGGAGTTGATTGTCTCAGACCGGAATACCCCGTCCAGAGACTTCTACGCTGCTAAAGGCGCTCAGGACATCACAGACAGCCAAGGCTGGCACTTCACATGTTTTTATAAACAACACCTGGACAACTTGGCCACTGAAGCTCCACAAGATTAGAAGTCCGCCAAGGAAAGAAATGTATCTCGGTACAAACAATGTGTTTTGTTATAAAACATTACCAATTTAAACTTCACAACCTGGGACCTCACTACCTTTTTTTTCTTGTGGTTCATCATCATTATGTATCATGTTACATATTTACAAAAACGTGTGTAATCTATATGCTTTTAATTAAACAACCTACCTCTGACCTTCCTTCATTTCACAGTTATTTAATCTAAATCCAATCCTAGATGTAACACCATGTCAATCCATTAGGTGGCATGTTTAACCATCTCCAAATATTTGTATTTACAACTCAGTAGACAGTCAGGGAGTGATGAGGATAGGTCTTATCTGTGAGTATTTCTCCTCCCTGTTTAAATAAGTCGGGAGATGATTGTGTCCAAAGCCCTGTAACTCTAAATGTCCTTTCATTTTATGTGAACTAGTTTGATCTTTTAATTAATACAACTATCTTTTCATGAAATATGTAGGAACTCATAATCTCCCAGGAACATTATAATGATTTTATGCAATCATTCTCCGGAAATATATTTATTCATGTGTAAAACATACTAAAATCCACAGGTTCAATTCTGTTACTCAAGTGTTTTGGTTTGAGAGTCTAATTCAAATCAATTCTCACTTTGTGCAGATTTACAATATTACCAATACATTTTGATAGATTTTAGATCATTTTACTTTGGTGTATAATAGATACATAGTGCAATTTCCCAGAGAGGAGGGCTATATGCCATGACATATAATGAGTCCATTTAACACTTTCTTTGTAGATTTCTTCGTAGTGTGCAAAACGTCAATGCCTAATATTATTTGAATAGCCTATTCAAATTAATAGCAGGGTAATGTAGACATGTGTTCCCCCCAAATTTTACACGAATTGACTGATCTTTTATTTTGAAGGATCAAACCAAATTGACTCGCCAGAACTTCCGGTATAGCGCAAAATCTGTGTTTAACATCAACGCGGTTACTGTTTGTAGTCACTTGACGTCTGTCTCTGAGGAACAAAAAGGAGAAGTCAGGATAAAGAGTGGACTGTAGAGAATTAGAACCAAAGATGCATTTCAAAGTACGAGCTGCAACAAAAGAAGACTGCAAAGAAATATCGAGAATGATATTGGTGAGGTTTGGTTGTTAAGCTGACATGTGACTGACTTCACTTTACTGTGCCTACCTGACTTCACTGTGTGTTGAAGCCATAACTTTAGGTTGAACGTCTTTTAAGGTTATTTGTTAAATGAAAGAGCCTTACGCCATTTATTGTATACATATTTACACAAAGTGTTTTAACCCCCTTTTTCTCAGGAATTGGCGGTTTATGAAAAAATGCCCGACCAAGTGAAGATATCCCATGAAGGTAATGCTCCTCATAATGTATTGGACAAACGTGGCAAGTGATGGCATCGATAATTAAAACAAATGCTGTGTTTTTCCTCCTCTGGAAATCAATGTTTGTGAAAGAGCTCTATAGTACCAGCATATCAGTTATTACGAGTGCTACTGGGTTTGCATGTTGAAGTGTGACAGTCTAAAGTGCAGTGGTGGAAAGTAACTACGTACATTTACTCAAATACTGCACTTAAGTACACATTTGAGGGTACTTGTACTTAACTGTAGTATTTTTATTTTGTACTTCTTGATACTTCTACTGTACTACATTTTGGCCACTACAATTATTTTACAGATGTATATGGGTCATTCTACAGACAAGGTGGAAGTGCTGTCACTTACTTTTGCAGACACCAAAATACATGACGTTGACCTAATACTCACATTCATTATATATGTTGAATAAATAGAGATTGTCTTTGCAATGGTACCAAATAAGAGACTGGGGATGTTGTGCTGATGAGGGGCATGGAGATGGGCTTGATCCCTGTGCCACGGCATGCAATAGTGCTGGATTGCGAGCTGGTGCGGGGAGTTGTGTCTATTGGCGTGCGTCCCGCGTTGCCACTTGATGGGATACAGATGATTTTAGGCAACGATCTCGCTGGTAGTGCTGTGTGGGCTGGTGTGGCACCGCCTGTGGTGGTTTCCAGGCCGTTGGCATCTGTGGGGCCAGATGAGAGCGGTTTGCAAGTTCCAAGTGTGTCGCCAATTCATACTGTTACGCGTTTGCAGAGCCATAGGATGTCTGCTGACCTACCTGTTTCAGAGTCTGGAGAATGTGGTCCAGCCCGGTACTTTGAGATCGGGACAAAGAAGAAGGAGAGGACAGTCAAAGAGGTGAAGAACAAGAGGAGGCCGAACAAGAGGAGGCGGAAGAAGAGGAGGCCGAAGGAGGTCGGCGCGCCCAAGAGACCGATGAGCGCCTACATGCTGTGGCTCAACGCCAGCCAACCCAAGGAGGAGTGGGACCTAAAGGCAGTGGAAGCGAGGAAGCGGTGCGGGGTCGCGGGTCAGGAGTTCGGAGACAGCGGAGGAGGAGCGTCCTCCAGTCCTAAGAAGGGAAATAAAAAAAAAACTGGAGTTAAGAAGGAGGATATTGGGGTGTCGTGGATCCCTTTGGGGCCCCGTCTTAAGGGGGGGGCTGTGATGCCCCTGTGGGTGCATCAGTAGAGAGGAGGTGGTGGTTGGTGATTGGTGATTGGTGATGGGTGATGGGTGATGGGTGATTGGTGTTTGCTGTGTGCATTTGATTGCAGTGGCTCCGGGCACCTGGGTCTGGTGCTATTTAGCTCCTCTCTGTGCTCGCTCTCTGCCTCTCTCTGCTTCTCCCTGCAGGCACACCGGTTTGGTTAAGTATAATAGGAGTTTCGTCAGTTGCTTTACTTTGTGCAATTCAACACTCTCACACACATACATGTTCACACAATCCGCACACTGCATTTACATTACTGATACCACTGACATCCACACCTCATACTTTACTGGATTTGATTTGTTTGTCTTAAATAAACACCTTTACCTACCCGTTGACATGTTGTGTCTCCGTTTTGTTGTGGCCTTTTGAGCCAGGTCGCAACAGGGTCATTCTACAGACAAGGTGGAAGTGCTGTCACTTACTTTTGCAGACACCAAAATACATGACGTTGACCTAATACTCACATTCATTATATATGTTGAATAAATAGAGATTGTCTTTGCAATGGTACCAAATAAAAAATGGTTTTATACGTAAATTGCAATTTATTTAAAATGCCAAGTTCAAGGAACTGCCTTGTCACTTTGATCATACATGGAAGTGGAGCCTATAGTTTTCATTTAAAAGATTTTTTTTTTAATACATAAATCTAATTTATATTTACATAACATTACAAGCATTAAATATAACACTAAAATGGTAAGAATAAACGCTAATGATTATTAATAATATCAAATAAATCTCAGTCACCCAAAATTACGTAATTGGTGTTACTGCTTCACAAAACGCTTTTATTTTTGAAATAATGTACTGTCTCTGAAGTGCCTCCTGTAACTAGAGATCGTTTGAGACAGTGCAGTGGACAAAGACATAAGGAAAGACAGATACTTCTACTTTGTTTGTTAATGGTGTCATTTTATCTTCAAATGTTACATGCGTCTTTCAAGTCTGTCATTAGTGTTACTCATTGCATAGCCCTAGGGGTGAACATTTGAATGGGAAAATGTATGGTATTGAAGAGTTAAAGGATTTTGATATTGACTGAAGCCATATTTGGTCTGACACATTGCAGCCATTTTGTTGAAATGGTAGTGTTTTCTCCAAATTGTCACCGGTGTTACTCTTCTTCCTGGTAACACGTAACAACAGTGACATTCCTATACAAATAAGCTTTGTATAAAAATAATAAAAATACTTTAAGCTCTACTTGTTGTGGATTCATCAAGTTAAGAGTTAGTTATTGCTATTTAACAGGTTTTTAGAAGGAATACATTTCAGCAGATTTGTATCACCCAGATTCCACCTTTTCTGTAGAATGACCAAATTACCCAGTTTTGGCTTTATGCTGTGCACGCTCCCGCGAGGTGACTATGTACAATACAGAGGTACCAGGGTTGACTTTTTCAACACTAGTGTAGTTGTACATAGATTTCTACCGGTGTTGGAAGAAGTACTATAGTTTACTTAAGTAAAAGTACACATACTGAAGTAGGAAATGCATTCAATATGTTTATGAGTTAACAACTTAGTCTGCATTAAACCTTCCAATTAAAAGATGTGCAGTAGTTGGTTGTGCTAAAGTCAAATCATTTCTTAGTTTCTTGTGTAATTTAATATTTTGTAGCAGTGTTATTATCTTAGCTTAATAAGAGCAGAGATGCAACACAAAAAAGGTTGAGAATTAAATTTGAAATGTGTCAAGTCTTGTTTATGATGTGTCACTTGGTTGCAGATAATTCATATTATTTATAATGTAAAACGTTGCTTTTAGGTGCTTAATCTGTTTGTTTGTTTACTTTAGAACTGGAGCGGGACGGTTTCTGCCAGAATCCTTTCTTTGAATGCCTCGTTGCAGAAGTGCCCGAGGAGAATAAATCTAAAGATGGTAAAGTGTTGATCAAAGCCATGGTTATCTCCCCCTGTCAGCATGCTCCAAACTTGTCGGCATCTTGCACAGATAATAAAAAGTCAATAATGATTTTTTTAAATGCAAAACAAGAAAACAATCCTTTATTTCTCGCCATTTCAATGTTTCTGTAACTCTTTCTGCTTGTCTTTGAAGTGCTTGTTCCTTTTTGTCCATGTAGGATTCACAGTAGTTGGATACGCCCTTTACTTTTACACTTACAGTACATGGAAGGGGCCGACAGTGTTTTTGGAGGACCTATACGTGATGCCAGAATTCAGAGGTAAACTATGTGTTAAGTACTTCTCACAAATACGTTTTATGTACTGTCTTCGTCTTGCAATCTCTGTTTCATTGATTTGGTAAATGTTTTGTATTGATTTACCTTTACAGGAAATGGACTTGGAAAGGGTTTACTTTGCAAAGTCGCTAAGGTAAGAATGTGTTTTCTTTAAAGATTCATTTTGACTAGTACAGCTTAACATTGACAGGAAAGGGAGAGAGTGAGGGGACGACATTCGGTAAAGACTCCCACACATTTGACACACAAGTTGAGCTAATAGGGCACACCAAGGATGTTTGTTGGCCTCTAAAGCACCTTTAAAGAAAAATGGTCCAATGTGATGAAGAAGAAGATGGCTGTTCTGTTTCTCAGGTGGGGAAGGAGAAGCAGTGTGTGCGGCTGCAGTTATCAGTGCTGGACTGGAATACCCCGTCCAGAGACTTCTACGCTGCTAAAGGCGCTCAGGACCTCACAGACAGCGAAGGATGGCACTTTATACGCTTTGATGGACAACACCTGGACAATTTAGCCAATGAGGCTCCAAAAGATTAAATGTCTGTCGAATGAAAAAATGTATCTTGTTCTGAAAACATTTCACTGGTTTTCAAACAAATTAAGCTTCACTAAACCTGGAACCCCACCACCTTGTTTTCTCCTGGTTTAACAATCATGAAAACAAATCTTGTTTCTTATTTACACAACCTACATGAAATCTATATAATTGTAAAACTCATTATTTTATTAAAGTACCTTTGCATTCATGGATAATCTTTGTCTCCTTTCAGTGAAGAATGCAAATTTTGTGTGCATTTACATGATACTATGAGGGTTCTTACGGTCATTAAAAACCTGGAAAGTCATGGAAATTCAAAATGCTAATTCCAGGCCCTGGAAAAGTTATGGAAAACAATATTTTCCCCAACGTTTTAGAAAAGTCATGGAAATGTAACTAAAGTTGCATCAACTATAATTTATATTTTATCTAATCGCCGAAATAGTAATACTATAATGATAATAAATACTGTATCGTATAATGAAACGTAAAATGGCTTTTAACTGACGAGGTATTTTACTGGTGAGAGATTTTAGTTGCTTGAGCGTGTAGAAGCTAGTAAGCCTATTTGATTGGTTTTAGATAGGCACAACATGATTCATATGCAGACCTTATCTTCCTGTTCCATGTTCAAATAAACCATTTTCAATGGTACCGCTGAGAAAGAGTAATTTTTTTTGGTCATGGAAAATTAGGTAAAGGTCATGGAAAAGTCATTGAAAATCATTGGTGAAAAAGTGTATGCACCCTGTACTATATATATAAATATTTCGGGACCCCCTTGAAAACGAGATGGTGCATCTCAAGGAGTTTATCCTAATAAATAAAATGTCCATATGTACCCTAAATTTGTTTGCAACCTTAAAAACAAACACTCATTTTCATATTTACAAAAACCTGCACATAATTAAACTACCACCTTTCAGTGCAGAGTGCTACAAACCTATTTGCAACTTTCATATCAATATTTGTGAATGAGTGGAAAAAACTAAATATTGCCTTATTCAGGAAATTAGACATAGTGATCTAGTCCTGAGATTATTTCCTACTCTATTTAGTGTCGGTGATGTTGGTTAAAGATTGTGATCAGTTTCCCAACAACACTGGTATTTCACCGAGTCAATCCTAGATGTAACGCCAAGTCACTCCAGTACGTGGCATATTTAACGAACTGAATATGGAAACATATGTATTATTTACTGTATCATTTCAAGGCTTAATATGTGTCATGACTACAATATTAGCTGTATTCTTTTTGTAGTCAAAGGTACGGAGCCCAGTGCCCTGTACGACGAAGCCAGTTCAACAGACCCTGGATACGTTTGATTTACCCGGCTTAACTAACCCTAACAAACGCGATGTCGCTAAGTGGTCCTACGAAGCTGGTTATCAACTCAGTAAATCAACCAGGGTTTCTCTGTCCGGCTGAGAGCGCGTTCACGTGAAAGGGACGGGGTTACCAACATTTGACCAATCACAAACAGGGAGACGCGTGCTGACAGCGTAGCGTCATACTTCATGAATGAATAGTGTAAATAGCACATCCTGCTTCGTAGTACAGGCCACGTAACGCTTTTAACGAGTTAATAAAGCGTGGCCTCGTTATATTTATAACGTGGCCACGCTTTATTAACTCGTGCGCACGAGTTAATAAAGCGTGGCCTCGTTGTATTTAAAGCGTGGCCTCGTTGTATTTAAAGCGTGGCCTCGTTGTATTTAAAGCGTGGCCACGTTTTATATATTTTTCTCTCTATGAACCCTCCAGGGCTCCGTACAAAGGAGACGATTGCAAACAAGCTTTGTGACCCAAAACACATTAACTACTTTAATTGTTGTATTACTACAACTATATTTTCATTAAATATGTTGAAATCATGATCTCCAATGAACATTTTATATGGTTTTATGCAATCAGTTACTAGAAATATTATACTATAAAACATACTTAAAATCCACAGTAACAAATGCAGAATTACCCAATGTATGACATTACATTTTAAAAACATACACGTTCTAATTATTTTTTACAAAAAGTCATTTACATTTGTGTTTCTCAAATGTTCTGGTTCAGAGGTGGGATTCAAAATAAAATCACACTGTGTGAAAACATCTACCAGAGTTTACCTGAGGGGAGAGCTTTTTGAGCTCTGTGTTTTTAGAGACAAATGATAGACCAGAAAACCTGAGACAGATTTGAGGATACATTACAAAGGATAATTCTTTATACACTAACTGACTACACAATTGTAAAACAGTTAAAGGTGGTCCATTGATTACATATATCTAACTTGAGTTTATCCATAGTCCTACTAAAAAGTGATAAAAACGAAATTAAAAAAAATAGAATCTGTAAACCTGAGTAAAATGACAGTATACATGCCCTAATGTCAGACAATCAGATTTGTCATGGTATATTTATCAGCATATGACCAATTGATCCAGCAATCATTATAATAAAGCTGGATAGTACAATTCAGGTACAGCAAAATGTAGCTTTGAAAGGTTTGCATGAAACAAAATCAAATCAAGAAAACGTATCTTCAACTCCTAAACATTGATTATGATCACTGACAAGACTTAAATGTTGACTTGAATTAAATGTGTTACATCAACACATTTCACACAACTGTATTAGGTTAGTTGAAAGGAATAATATTAAGTTTAATCTAATATTTTTTCATTTAAACTTAATATTATTGCTTTCAACTAACCTTTTACAGTTATATGAAATCTTGAGTCTTATCAAAAGTGTTTTCAACTGTCATGGTCTGGTGAATTGGTCAAGTCAACTCTCAGACATAAGCATTTCTTCCATAGTTGCTGGGGGCAGACTGAGTCACCGCCCCAGCCGACAGCACGTGTCCTCTGGAGGATGGTTGGTATGGGTATTGTCTGAAACACAAGACAAGTTTCAGTACTATGCACCATTTCTACTTAAAAATACTGAATGTCCTCTTCCAATATGAGAGTAACATGATAACAAAGGTATCCCAACTGTAGCTGTGAACATGACAGGATGTGTGATGACCTAGAAGAGCATCAGGACTGTTTTAGGCATACGATAGCTATGTGATTAACATGATGATTCAGCCTCTATGGAGATAGACAGATGACAAGCATGCTCATTTCTGACGTGGAGCTAATCTGAAGTAAACATTGAAGACTGCTTTCTATTCCTCCATCTTGTGACTGTCTAACTCCCTCTCTTGGATATCAGCATGTGAAGGACACTGTTCAGGAACTAGTTGATGCTCTTCTACCCCCGCACCATCTCCCCCGTCTCCATCACCGTGCCTACGTCAACCACCGCCCCTCCCTTCAAGAAAGCATCTGCAGTCTCCGAAGCCTGATAAGGATGTGTGTGTACAAATTGCAACAAACTCTTACTGACATGTGCTGGGTCTAGGCTCAAGGGCGTATGGCACTCTCAACTCTTTCCAGGACATGCTGGGGCCCTGCCTGCCTATAGCTTTGCCGATATCTGTGTTGATAGGTAATAGATTAAGAGCGGTGAATCATCTTAGATACAGGAAGCGCTCAAACGTTGTGTGAGTTTATCTAATTTAGCAGTGATTCCATGTCAGCCACAGCTTGTTATAAAAAACATGACTGATAGTGTGTTTAACAAACTTAAACTAGCTTTATTAAATGTCAGGTCTTTGGCAGGAAAAACATTTTTAATCAATGATTTTATCACTGAGCACAATCTCGATTTTATGTTTTTAACAGAAACTTGGATTGAACAAAATAACAGTGCAGCTGTTCTTATCGAATCAACCCCTCCCAACTTTAGTTTTATGAGTCAGGAAAGAATGCATAAGAAAGGGGGTGGAGTTGCTATTCTGTTCAATGATTCCCTTCAATGCAGGAAGACATCTTATGGGAAACTTTGCTTCTTTTGAATATGTGGCCCTTCAGCTGAAATGCTCCTCTCGAGCTCTGTTCCTAAATATCTATAGACCACCCAAATACTGTGCAAGCTTTTATGATGACTTTACTGAACTGCTGTCTATAGTGTGTATTGACTTTGACCGTTTAGTCATTGTTGGTGATTTTAACATCCATGTTGACAACCCTCAGGACAGAGGCAAAATAACTGTTTTGTGTTCTTGATAACTATGGACTGACTCAGCATGTGATGTAGCCCACGCACAATAAGGGGCACACTCTGGACTTAATTATCTCAAAGGGTCTGAATATCTCTGAGGTTGTGGTGACTGATGTTGCGCTCTCTGATCATTCCTGTGTTTTCTTTGAGAGCTCTATTTCTATTCACAAAAATTTTCAAAAAGAGGTAACCACAAAGCGATATTTAACTGAAAACACTAGGGAAATGTTTACTCAGAATTTTTCTTCCACACTTGCCCCTGCTAACATCTCAGTAAATAAGCTAGTAGATCATTTTAACTCAAAAATTAAAAATATTATAGATGCCATTGCTCCAACTAAGGTAAAGGAAGTGTCTGGCAAGAAAATATCTCCATTGAGAAAGGCCATGACCGTGAGAGCAGAAAAAAGAGAGTGTCGAAAAGCTGAACGCAGGTGGCGAAAAACAAATCTCCAGGTTCACTTTGAAATCTATAAAGAGAGACTTGGCCTTTATAATTTGGAATTGAAAAACGCACGACAATCGTTCTTCTCTGACATCATTACCAAAAACAACGCACGTGCCCTGTTTGCTACCGTCGACAGACTAACTAACCCCCCAGTGTCAGTAGCCTCTGAATTTCTATCCACCAGGGTGTGCAATGATTTTGCCTCCTTTTTCACTGACAAAATTCAGAAAATCAGACAAGCAGTCAGTGCCTCTGCATCAGGTTCAGTAAATGTGTTGTCTCTGTGTCCACTTAACATCAATTCAAACACCATGACACAATTCCATCAGATTAATCATAAAAACCAAGAGGACATTATACAACTTCTGAAATCCTCCTCCTGCTGCCTTGATATTATTCCAACGGGATTTTTCAAAGATGTTTTGCTTTGCATGGCCTCAGATCTACTTCATATAGTGAACAAATCTCTTCACTCAGGTATTTTTCCACAGGCCCTGAAAACTGCAGTCATTAAACCGCTCTTAAAAAAGAATAATCTAGATGCTTCAGTAATGAACAATTATAGGCCCATATCAAACCTCCCATTTCTAGGTAAAATCATTGAAAAAGTTGTTTTTCAACAGTTGAGTAATTTTTTGGATTTAAATAACTGTTTCGATGTGTTCCAGTCAGGCTTTCGTCCAAACCACAGCACTGAGACTGCTCTTGTAAAGGTCTTTAATGACATCCACTTAAACACAGACAGTGGCAGAACTTCAGTGTTAGTATTATTAGATCTCAGTGCTGCGTTTGACACTGTTAACCACAGCATATTACTAGACCGACTGGAAAACTGGGTGGGACTTTCGGAAACAGTCCTAAATTGGTTTGAATCCTACTTAAAGGACAGAAACAACTTTGTTTCTATAGGTAAATACACATCTGAGTTGACAAATATGACATGTGGGGTTCCTCAAGGCTCCATCTTGGGGCCTCTTCTCTTTAACATCTACAACTGGCTCAGATAATGAAAAACAACAAAATAAGTTACCATAGCTATGCAGATGACACACACATTTACATAACAGTTTCACCAGGAGACTATGCTCCAATTCAAACACTGAGTAAGTGCATTGAACAAATCAATGACTGGATGTGTCAGAACTTTTTCCAATTAAACAAAGATAAAACTGAGGTAATGGTTTTTGGAGCCAAGGCAGAACGTATAAAAGTTAGCGCTGAGCTTCAGTCTGCAATGTTCAAAACAACAGATAAAGCCAGAAATCTAGGTGTAGTCATGGACTCTGACCTGAGTTTCAACAGTCACATTAAAACAGTTACTAAATCAGCCTACTATCACCTAAAGAACATATCTAGGATTAAAAGACTAATGTCACAGCAGGATTTGGAAAAACTTGTCCATGCTTTTATCTTCAGTAGACTGGACTACTGCAATGGTGTCTTCACAGGTCTCACTAAAAAATCTATTAGAAAGCTGCAGCTGATTCAGAACGCCGCTGCTCGAGTCCTCACTAACACTAAGAAAGTGGATCACATCACTCCTGTTCTGAAGTCTTTACACTGGCTTCCTGTGTGTCAAAGAATAGATTTCAAAATACTGCTGCTGGTTTATAAAGCTTTGAATGGTTTAGGCCCAAAATACATTTCTGATGTACTGCTAAATTATGAACCATCCAGATCTCTCAGGTCTTCAGGGACTGGTCAGCTTTCTGTCCCCAGAGTCAGAACTAAACATGGAGAAGCAGCGTTCAGTTATTATGCTCCAAATATCTGGAACAAACTCCCAGAAACCTGCAGGTCCGCTGCAACTCTGACTACTTTTAAATCCAGGCTGAAGACTTTTCTTTTTGTCGCTGCTTTTAATTGAACTATTCATATCTTAAACTGCACTGTAACTTTTATCCATGTATTTCTTCTTTTAATGTTTATTTTATTAGCTTTTTAATGACTGATTTTAAATGCCATTTTCTTAATTTCTTTCATTTTTTGTAAAGCACTTTGAATTGCCTTGTGTTGAAAAGTGCTATATAAATTAACTTGCCTTGCCTTGCCTTGCCTCTGTATGTGATGACTACTTCCATTCTTGAGAGGATAATAAATACATGGATCCTGATATTGAAGCTCAAGCTAGTGACGAGTGATATTTTTCGAACACTACTATACACACTCAATGCCAAATGTTTGCTCAACACACATACTCACGTTTTTTCGTTGGGATTGTTGACTTTGCAAGCACACAACAGGCATGCTCCTCCACAAATGGCAAGTGTGCCTGAAGACCAGCCGATATACAGGCCCTCTCCAATCTCATACCTGTGACACAATAAGAGTGAAAACATTAGAAACAGCAGATATTGAGCCACTGTTCACAACATAGTGATGCAGAATGTATTTACTCACTTTGTCCCTGGATAAAACTGATCAAAGAACTGCTGCGTGATGTTGGCTGCGTACCAAGAAATGGCAATCATGGTGCAAATCCCTTCACAAAACAAAACATGGTTTACTTTAGGCAAGCGGGTGTATTCTGATGAAACAAAGCACACAGATACGATAAAATGAACAACCTTTTTTTAGTCATTTTAAGATTTGATTTTGAGTAAAAAATGAAAGCCATGTTGGGAATATCAGTCCCATTCATGCAATGGTGGATACAATTGGAGAGCCAGTAAGCTAGATTTTTTTAAAGTATGAAACTGAAAACCAAGCTCAATCTTTCCAAGTCCTTCAGATGAAATAGGTAGCAGCACCACCTGCAATAGTCAGCGTTATCTAACAAGAAAGTTGCTAAGTTGGCCTGTCAGCACCTCCCTCTGAAGCCACTCAAAATGATCATAATGAAATGTTTAAAATGCATTTTTGTCTTTGGGTACTTTATTAATTGATTTGCGGTCAGGATGTGAGGACTATTTCCCATCTTATCTTAAAAAGCATTAACCCATTCCATCCAATATTATACAATTATTAAGAAACCTGCAATGGTAGACGTCAGCTTTATATCCACTATACAAAATACTTGAACTTGACTAATTGCAAGAGTTTTTTGCTTGGGACACAAAGTACTCTGAGATCACCAGTGTCCGCTCACTGCATTCATTTTTGTACTTAACATTGCGGGACTTATTCTCACAATCCAATACCTTACTGGCAGCCTTTGTGCAGGCTTGGATAACCTTGTGAACTGGTGAGCCACTTACTGATAGCTTGTCTTCTGTACACAGAGAGGTGGGTGCCAGAAGTGATTGATCTTTCTGGGTGTTTTGTGTGTCTGTGTGTCCTCCAGTGGGCTATTTATTTTCCTCACTCAATTCAAAGTACTACGCGGGGACCTTTCTTCATTACCCAAATACATTTCAAGAAACCAAACATTTTCATTGGTTGCATCGCCATTACATCCATCCATAAGTCTTTACCCTGTAATAAAAAGAAGGACTCCTCCAATGGCTGCGATCCTGCCCTTCAGGACGTAGTTTTCTCCTCCTATCTTTGAGCACTTCATTCCTACGAGAGTGGTCACGAGGCCAAATGTCCCGAACACGATGGCAGCGATCATGAGCGCCCGGGAGGCCTGAATGTACCCTGTGTGCAAACATAAGAAAATACCATAATGTGGACTTGTATCAACATCACAATTGTTTCCTATTGTGTTAAAAACTCAAGTTGTAGACACAGTAATGACGTTTATTGATACAATATTTGTTGCGAGCACCCCTAGTGGCTCACTAATGGTTACCCTGGTCCTTTGAGCACATGCAGAACCCTCTAACACACATAATGAGAGGGCTAAGAATACACAAAATACATCTCAACAAACACATGTTCTTCAATCCATCCAAACATCCACCGTATTCCAAATGATGGAATATGTTTATAGATGTTAATGCCTCTGTAGTTTCAGTGAGTTGATTCTTGCTTCCTTGAAGGGGAGCCACGCAGGTCCGAGTCATGACAGCAACTTTTTGAAAACTTAATTTCAACAAACAGAAGTATGTGTGATTGGAAAAGCATGTACTGGGATGAACAAGATGTTTACTCCAGGGCTCATGACTAGGACTAGGCATCCAGTTCCATGTGCTAAACATCCCTGGTCTCTTGTATCACTTTGCTAAATGCATTTACTGGTGGTTTTCGTTAACAGTGTCCAACAGATTCACAAAGCTTATATTAATTACGAGTCTATTAGTGCGGGTTCACGGTGGCTGTACTTGCTTATCTTCCCTCTCATTTTATTATATCTTATATTACCCATGTTTACTACAGATTATGGCCAGTACAGTAGAACTCTCCTAAAGGTACACTACAATCCTGTCTATGAAAACAAAGGAGAGTAAGGACAGCCGTTTCTCTACTGGTGAGTTTGATCCAGTGGTATAAGATTCAACATGTCAAGAGCAACTCTGTTTTTAATCTGTTCATCATAACCTGTTACAAAAGCCACTTCTCCCCACACAACTTGAATACTGCGTTATGAGTAAGGTCTTGCTCATTGGCTACGTGGCAATCCTGATTCAGAATCCTGACTCCTTGAGTGGGTGGATTAGCATTAAAGCGAGATAAGTACTAATAGACGCTAATAAAGTTATTTATATGTTGGCCACGTACCATTTAGTGCGAGCAGAGATGGAAAATCCCTGCAGTTGTGAACTCCCGTAGAGTCAGTTGCACAGGACATCCATAGGTTTTCATAGATGGTTGATGTAGTGATAACATTACCATCCACTGAAGAAACCTTCCAGTATCGGTTTGGAAGTGCGGATCCCAACCATCAGCCAGGCCAGAAACCCGAAGAGGAAGGCCAAAGCTTCAACTATGGCATTCATACTCGCTAGTTTCCTTTATCCGACCAATGTAGAGTTATCCCAAATAAGAGAAAATAATACAAACGTTTGACTTCCAGATATCTTCCTCCGCAAACGTGTGGATTTGTCGACCCCAAAGTCCCAAAGTGCCAGACCCATTCCCACCAACCCAGATGACACAGAAAGCCACAAATTAATGATTCATCCCCAAAATAGACCACTTATGATTTCCCCTTTTATTCTCAGCCTCTATTGAAGCTATTCAAAGACTCCAAATGTTTACCCAAGTCAAGTTTCACCAACCTTTAAACCTGCGCTTAATAACGTCTGTAGACTCTCAGCTATTTGTCACCTTTTGACGTTTCCTTTGAACACTCTGTCAATAATTTCAAAATGTTATTGATGGGATTCGAGTCACGTTTTGGCTCCTCATGTTACCCAGTGTCCGAGGGATGATGGGTAGGTGAGTGGTGTTGGAGGGTGAAGGTGCATCACACCCAGAAGATGGCAAAAGTACACACATCCTTTACTCAAGTAGAAGTACAGATACTCAGGTTTAAAAATACTCTGGTAAAAGTAGAAGTACTGACTACATTTCTTTACTCAAGTAAAGTAAAGAACTATGGGCTTTGAAATGTACTTCAGTAAAAAGTACCCATAACTAGCAGCTGTTTTAAAGAGTACCTGACCTCCCTTTATATTAATAGAACACTAATGTCATTGTTAGCTAATGAATGTTAAAGAATAATGATCACGCACCAAACACACATTCAGACTAAAGGAACCAGCTGTTTGGAAAATGTAGGAAGTAGAGAAAGTAAAGAGTCGTCAGAAAAAACAAGTAGTGGAGTAAAGTACTGATTTATTTGTACTCCACTACTTCCCACCTCTGCTCACCACCACACCCAGGCCCAGATGTTCCCCAGCTGATAAACCTGTTTGCTTCTCTGACAACTGAGGCCCAGGAGACGTGAGTTACTAGTTAACAAATGAAGCGTTGTTTGTCCGCTATCAGGCCTTTATCATCATAGTGATGAAGTACCTCTGCAGTCTTTAGGCCACACAAGCAAAACAAAGTTGACTTTACTGTATTTCAAATTAATTAAAACTCAACACAAGAACCATTTGTGTTTACTGTTTTAAGTCAAAGACTTCATGGACATTTCTAAAGACATATTTTAGGTGGTTTTGTACAAGATGACATTATATTTATAGCAGTACTCAGTCCCAACAGCTTGACTAACTGCTAAATAAACTAAATAGAATATGCAATTACCACTTAATATGGTAATACCCATTGGTACGCTCTTGTACAATGTAAGGATATCCTAACTGTTTATGAGGTTATTTTGTATTATTGAAAATGTATTCAGGCAATAATATGTAATCAAGTACAATCCATATTGCTAAGTGGATGTCAATTCCTCTTATTCAACCTAAAAAAAATACAATTCAAGCTCCACAAACTTTACAGAGCTAATTATGTATTAGTATTATGCAGCTGCTGTTGTAAATAACACCTCCAGTATAACATTATACATGTTAATAATCTACATTTCTCTGAAGTAGGGCTTTGTGATTCTGTATGTTTAGTTTATATACATTTTTTAACAAAGGAAAGTTGTGCTACAATTGTAAAATCATGTATTTAAAGCAATTTGTCTCTAAGTATGACGTAGATTTGAGAATGCACAGTCAGCTATTACATAAAGCTGATTCATCAAAAACTGAAAGCATAAGTGATGATGTGAAAAATATCTATAGACCCTAAAGTACATTATTATTAATAATTACAGTCACATTTCTTCTTCTTTTTCTACAGAAGTTACAACAAAAGTGACTTGTAAAGCATTGATAAGCAGCTGATAGAATGTAACATGTTCTCACTTACCTGGAAGAGCAAAAAGAGATGGAAAGTCCGGCAGTTATAGATTCCCGTCGAATCACTTGCACAAGACATCCAGAGGTTCTCATAGATTGTGGAGGTTGTAATTACGCTGCCCTCAGTTGAGGATTCTTTCCAATACTGATCTTCCAGTGATATGAAAATCATTATCCAGCCTGCAAAACCTAGGAAAAGTGCTATAACCTCGATGATCTCTTGCATCTTGTGATTGGGATTGTCTATTAATAATTAGCAAACCTAATAAATAATGCCTGTGCGAGGGAGCTCTATTCGCAACTTCTGTATCTGATATACATTTTGGAAGTGTGAGAACTGACTCAGGGTCAGCCCCCCCCCGCCGCCCCGTCATGTACTCAAACCTGGGCTAATTTGAACATTGATTTGTTGGTTGAAGCTTCATTATAAGTTTGCTATTCCCGCCCCAAATGGATGACATTTCACATGTGTGGAATATTACTATAGAGATGTAGATATACATTGAGGTTTCTTTCTCCCTCTCTTTTGATTGGCGGTGAAGGTAAAGATACAATCTTGTAAGACGTTTATCACGGCTTTGAATTTGCGGATCATTCGGCACTGATTGCTTTCATGTGAGGCAGTAAACATTGCAATTCACTATTTTACATTGTTTAAGAGGAACTGTAGTTTTAAATACATTATAGTACATTTCAATATACCCAATAAGACATTTGAAATGATATGATCTCAGTAAGTGATGATATTGTAGGTTATGGGAGTCATTTTTTTGGGTTGCTCCCATCATCTTGTCCTCTCGCTTAGGGAGGTCATTTGAGGTTCTATCAGTAAATACCATTGTTAAAATTCTGAATATGAGGGCTGAGCAAACATGAAAGCTGGGGTATGGTGGGTGATTTATTGAAGACTTATATTTCAGTACTGGTTAAGCATTAACAAATCTGCAGCGGGACAAAAGATGTTTGTGAATACATTATTTGCTCTGGAGCGCATAGATTTAACCCTGATGAAATTCTGTGTTGAAATAGTGCTGCCTTCAAAAAGATAGTGTTTGAACACACCCTAATAACGAATTACTCCACCCTATACATTAAGTACATGGGAGCATGCACAAATCTATACTATATATATTTATATATATAAGTACTGATATGTGTACATTTCTCTAAGATGACTATAACAAGTGAGTCCACCCTTGTTTATCCTTTGTTTGTGTCAAGCTATTTATATATGCGAAACTTCACCATTTACAGTCTATATCTTATCAAATGTGAATTCTGTTTTGCCAACCAGTAATCAGACGCACAGTTCAAAGTACCGTCATATACTTAAAGCATATTGAATAGACATTCAGGCTTTAAATCATAATCTTATGTCTGTTAATATTTTATTTCCTTGCCCTTGCCTCAGCCTGTCGACGATTTATTTAGTTGTTGTCCTCGTTGACCTCCTCGCTCCTAAAGGGAAAGTTCACTCAAATGTGTGTTAAAATCCAAATGCACACTTTTATTGGGTGTTTTTTAATCTTTCAGTGACTGATTTCACACATTAAGTTAGCACATGACTGTTTAATGTACATTATTTGCTAATTTAAATGTTGTTTGCTGGTAAATTGGCCTCCTTTATTGTGTATATTCAACACATACAGTAGTCAACATATCTTTCACTGTCATTATTTATACATTATTACATGTTAGACACTTTATCCAAAGCGACTTACATACTCAGTACTGTGGGCAATCCCCACAGGAGCGAAGTGTCTCAGGGACACAACGACATGCTGACTGCTGTGGGGTTTGAACCTGTGCTCCCCTGATTCGAAGTCCAGCACACTACTCACTGACCCACATCCCCCGTATACATTTTTGCTTTTTTGTTTTGTTTTATTTTCAAATGGTGAGATGTTTGTATTTCATTCTTTACTTTCTAGTCTTTTTTAACATGATGTGAAATGAAAACCTCAACATGGGATCAGAAAGTAAATCTTATATCTTCTTCAGAGGAAACACATGTTAAGAATCATTAACGTGTGTAGCTTTTTTTAAATCTTTATCTTCTGGTATTTCCCTGAGCCCCTGAGTGTCTGAGCTGGGAGTGGAGGTTGTTTTGTGGTGGCTTTTTGTTATAAAGGGGGCAAGAGAGTTCTGGCTGGTATTGGGATCGTTTTGGGAGAGACACAAACACAAGTGTGAGGCAAGAAGCAGGCAAAATGCAAACAGGTAAAACTTTGTTGGCAAAATTGTCAAAAACTTGCTGATGAGCATGGTGGCAGGGCAAAGAGAGAGAGAGGGACACACAGGCAGGAAAACAAACACACACACACACACACACACACACACACTAACTAGGGGGTTTCAGGGACGGGCAGTGACAGCTTCAACATTTGGAATCCTTGATGTTATTTGTAATAGTGAGTGTTCAGCAGACACTGTAGTGATTGGCTGTGGTACCATGATGCTGCACACCATCTGTAACAATGACTGAGGATATTAATCAGGAAATTCATAATTTTCAAGAGTCAAGATGACTTTTATCCATCCATCCATCCATCTTCTTCCGCTTATCCGTGGTCGGGGTCTCGGGGGGGTAGCAGTTCCAGCAGAGAGCCCCAAACTTCCTTTTCCCTGGCGACATCAACCAGCTCTGACTGGGGGATCCCAAGGCGCTCCCAGGCCAGCGAAGAGATATAATCCCTGCACCTGGTCCTAGGTCTACCCCTCGGTCTCTTCCCAGCTGGACGTGCCTGGAACACCTCCCTAGGGAGGCGCCCAGGTGGCATCCTAACTAGGTGCCCGAACGAACGAAAAGATGACTTTTATAGTTCAGAATAATATGTCGCTGAACAAACCTGCACTTCTCCACTGAAGCTAACTGTAGATATGATTCATGTGTGGATTCAGTAATAAGCGTTTAAAGGTGGGTAGGGTAAGTTTCAAGAAACCGGCTCGAGATACACTTTTTGTTATATTCCATGGAATGCTCTTAACCTCCCGATAGCAATGAATATCTTAAATGCTTTGACAAAAAATCCATTAAAAAATGTCATCTGTGGAAGAAGCCAATCTTGTTTAACCGGGCCGCCCTGTCTGTCAGCCTTCCATCTCGTGCACGCACAAATGTATCTCGTTGCCCTCATGGGCAGTGCCGTCATTGGGGTGCATTGCAGCAGTACAGTACTTCAATGACTCGCCCAGCAACAGGCGGCCACTTTCACCAGTCTGCTGACATCATGTGCGGTTCATGTGTGTTGGAGGAGGTGCTCTGTAAGGAAGTCTGAAGGAAGGGGCGGATTCTTTCGGCTGTTGTACGTTCAAATTTGAGTGCACTCGAGCTGGTTTCTGAACCTTACCTACCCTACCTTTTAAAGCTGTATAAATAATGAGACTTTGCCTGACTTTGAACAGTTGGTACTCTGTGTGGTCAAAGTTTCGTGGTGAAGTCAGTGTCATTACCTGGTTTCACACACAAACACCACACACACACACACACACACACACACACATCATCATCACCAGGGTCCCCCACAAATTATTTACATAATTTCTCGCTTATCATGAATTGTGTACAGACATTCATGGTGCACCCACATGATTTAGTGATCCCCTGACTTATTCTCTAGCGCCACCATCAGGTTAACATTTGTTTCTGTACGTGTTTAAGAACTAAATCCTGCAAAACTATAGATAATACTTATCACCCTCGGCTTCACTCTGAATTAAGTGCTGCTAATTAGCAAGTGTTAGCATGCTAAACTAATGTGCATTTGTTGGACTGATACCGCCCAGAGGTGGATGTCCCAAGGCGGCTTTTCTTTTCCCGGATTTTGTTTATACATCTGAGTCTGACCCTTCGCGGTGGTAAAATGTATCCCAGGATTCAATGCACTCTGGTCACAAGTATATGTTTTGTTTTTGTAAATGACATCTCCCGGATCTCAGCAGCAGTATGGGTGTTAAGCATGGCGGAGGAAAGGGAATTAGAATATGCTGGTGGTGAATCTTTCATGAATTGTTCAACGAAAAAAAAGGAAAGCAACGTTCTGGATTCTTTGAGCTGTACAGGTTCTAGCCGGTTGCTATATGGGAGTTTTTCGGTAGACCCAGCCTCTGTCGATCGTGTAGGCTGGGATTGTGACACATAGTAAACTATGTAGCGTTGTTATGTGAACAGGTTAGTTTACATGTTTCCCACCCTCTTAATCTTGTTAAACAACAATAATTTGTTCACGGTTTGAAAAAAACAAAACCATTCAGAAAAATTTTGTTAAAATTGTGTTCAAATATAACGGCCATTCTTAGACAGACTCACTTCTTCCTTTGCCAATGAGCAGGGCCGTCCTCCTACAGGCCGATCATGCAGGGCTGCATGGGGCCTCACATTGCACAGGGGCCTCGCGCAGGGGGCCTCGGCTTATGAGCAGTTCTCAGCGCAGTTCTCCGCACATGAAGAAGAGCAGTCTCTGCATAGCATATAGGCTAATGGAGATGCAGTTATTTCCAGCATTCTTTATTTACCATTCATTTGAAGTATTTTATGCCTTTTATCTGCTAATGTACAGGAGGAAGAGTGATACACTGTCTGTCCAGCTGATTCAGAACGCCCGCTGCTCGAGTCCTCACTAACACTAAGAAAGTGGATCACATCACTCCTGTTCTGAAGTCTTTACACTGGCTTCCTGTGTGTCAAAAGAATAGATTTCAAAATACTGCTGCTGGTTTATAAAGGCACTGAATGGTTTAGGCCCAAAATACATTTCTGATCTACTGCTAAATTATGAACCATCCAGATCTCTCAGGTCTTCAGGGACTGGTCAGCTTTCTGTCCCCAGAGTCAGAACTAAACATGGTTAAAGCAGCGCTCAGTTATTATGCTCCAAATATCTGGAACAAACTCCCAGAAACCTGCAGGTCCGCTGCAACTCTGACTACTTTTAAATCCAGGCTGAAGACTTTTCTTGTTGTCGCTGCTTTTAATTGAACTATTCATATCTTAGACTGCACTGTAACTTTTATCCATGTGTTTTTTATTTTAATGTTTATTTATTAGCTTTTCTTTTTAATGACTGATTTTAAATGCCATTTTCTTAATGTCTTTGAATTGCCTTGTGTTGAAAAGTGCTATATAAATAAAACCTGCCTTGCCCTGCCTTGTCTAGTTGGCTTACATAACAGTTAAAGTTTACAGCCTAAAAAACATGGAGCATTTTTTCCCCTTTTATTCATTTTTATTTCAATTTGCACATTTCATGGTGATGCTCAGCCTCTCCCCTTAACTCCTAACAGTCATCATCATGTTCAACCACAACACAGAGAAATACTGATAGAAATGTGTGAGTAGTTGTTGATACATTGCTGACAGAGGGGAACTACATTTGAATACAGATTTAAGAAATATCAGTTTTTGAGCATGTCATAAGCATGTTTTTGTCTTGACTATACAACTATTATTATAATAAAATTAATAGTATTATTATATTATTTAATGATTATGATTATTATTATTATTTGTAGAAGTAGTTTTTTTTGCATTAATATATTTTAATCTTTTTGAGGCTAGTATTTGGCAGGAAATGCAGACGTATTCACCTGTAAACGCATTTACCATTTACCTCACTGTATAAAAAAGTAACTGTGTTGATGGGGGGGGGGGGGGGGGGGCCTCATCTCACAATGTTGCTTGGGGCCCCAAGTTGGCCAGAGAGGGCCCTGCCAAGTGAGACATGCAGTATTCATGAGATTGGTATGTAATAAATGTAATCACTTTTACTGCTGAATTGCTCTCCGTGTTAATTTAAGATGAACTAGACCTGAGGTGCTCCCTGGTTTAATATTTACCCCTAACAGTAACCCAAGAGACTGAGCCAATCCAAATAACCAAGGCACTGATTATTCCAGTTATTGTTTGACCAAATTAAACACTTTTTAGTATCCTTATCAAAATAGAGCATCTTAGACTGAACCACTTCCATAAACAGTATGATATAAAAGTTGTGGTTAATGTACAAGCTGGAAATAAAGTCTGATATTATTGTATACTGCAGTTTCGAATTCACACAAGAATATCTGCAATGGGCCAAAGGTGTCTTAATGACAATATTTATATGAAGTGAAGATAATCTTTAACCATTGAAACATACAACCTGTTCACGAGCACCTCTTTTCACCCTCTGTCTGAAACCAGAGCCCAATCTATCATTAACTTCAGCTAATTTGTTGAAAAGCGTCAAAATAAACACGTTGATGTGGATAGTAAAAAAAAAGTAGACCCCAAAACCACATGTTGCTTATCAAGCTTGTATTGCTTGCTCTTCCATCTACAATGTCTACCGTAGTAATAACTTTAATAATAATTGGTATATAATATATATTCTTTGCTCTATTTCCATCTGTTGCAACTCAAAGCAGAACACATCCTCCTCCTTTGGCTTCTACAAGCTTGAGTCAAGGTCATTGGCAGCTTGCCGTTCTGTCCCAGTGGTCATCTCCCCAAAACACACCCGTCTCGATCATCTCGTCCTGCCAGGTGATCGGACGTTTGCCGGAAGAAAAGTCGTTGTAGAAATCTGTGTCTTCCTTATCCAGGACCACACCTTTGATCGAGCTGAAGGCGCCCACATCGTCAATATCTTTGACATAGACCGCTTTAGGATCAGGGACAAATGGTGGCGGGTAGCATTCCTAGATGGAACACAGACAGCGAAGAACAAATTAAAGAATATATATATGCTCGTTTTTCGGGTTCATATTTGTATGTAGTGTCTCTACTGTGGACATGTCTCCATGCGTTAAGTTCAAAAAGCTCTTTATTTTTTCTCATACTGCCTGTGCTGCAGCACCTCTTTCACCCTCTGTCTGAAACCAGAGCCCTGTCTGCTCTGTATAAGCTCCCGTTGATGCTAATTTTCGTAGTGGCCAAAGGCGTGGTACTGCAACTATGACGTCATTGGGCCCAAAATACTTTTTTCCTATTGATTACATTGGGAAAGAGACGTCTGTAAATCAGCTGATAATTTAACTAAATCAACTACGCAGCACGAACACTTTTATATATATAGTTAGGGTCTAAAAGTTGTGAAATGTGCTAAAAGCAGAATCCAGAGTTATTTATTCATTTGACTGAACCGAGAGTGGGAGATCGGAGGCGGGGCTTAAGAAAATTCAAGTCTGCACTCTCTATGGGGCCAGATACGGGTATTTGCACTTGAGAATCAGACCATTTTGGCGTTATGCGCCGCTGAGCAACTTTAAAAGGAATAAAACGGGGTCCCGCCTCCAACGCTGTATCCAGTTCTCTTTATACATTCATGGCTGTCCGGCTTTGTTGTGATTAGTCAACTGCGTAGGGATGTCCCGCCCCTAGTCATGTACAATGTGTTGGAGCACTAGCTAATAGAAGTGCGAGGGTTACATTGTGGGGCAGATGTGAAACAGAAACTTTGGGATTTCAGCCTTTGCAGACCATTTACATGCACACAATCACATAAATAACACACTACAGCAAAGGGAAAACCCCCAAAAGCATAATAAAATATGACATATATTTCTTTATTTCTACCTTATTATGCAGATAAGCCTTCTTCGATTGTATTTGTTAGACGTCACCCACCTCCTTCCAAGCACCCCAGTTAATATCTTTGAAGAAGGCTGCTTTTTTCAGCTCCTCACAGTCGTTGTTTTTGAACCCGAGACGTTTTTCTGGGTCCTTGTGCATCAGGCCTTCACAGATATCCTTGCAGTCTTTGCTGAAGACCGTGTGTATGAAACTGGATCATTCAAGATTCTGCGAGCAACCTCCTCATTCTCAACCTAAAGAAAGAGGACATTTGTATGGTTTGGCATTGGACAAGAGCAATTAGGGGATATTTTTGTTACATGTTAGGTACCTTCTCTCCTCGTACTCTAAAGGGCCCTTTGGCGGCAATCATCTCATACAGGGTGACTCCCAGCGTGAAATAATCCACTGTGTAGTCATACTCCTTCTTCTGGAGCAGCTCTGGAGCCATGAAACCTGTATTCATAGACAACATGAGTGGTTTCACCGTAACAATAACCTGGATTAGAGCATTTTATCTACACTTAAAGGTATCCCCTATCATACTGTTTTTCATCAATATATTACAGGTCTCAGATATATATAAACATTTAACTGAAGTGTTTGGCTCCAAACACCAAACAGTTCATTGCAGCATTACCCATAATCCCCTCTGTTTCAGCCCTGTTTTCAAAGTGCTGATTCTCTGTCTGTTACTTTAGATGAAAATAAGGAGCCCCTCCCCACGCCCTCTGAGAAATATTGGTTAAAAAAACACAATGGTGCTCTAGGAGGAGATTCAGGTGATAGGGGGGGGGGGGGGTTACCTTGGTTGGTGATTGGCTAATGGTTACACACAACACAGTCACCAACAAACGATTTCCCAATTTTTCGTGTCACACAGAACGATTTTAAAGCAATGTAAATAATAACAAATTAGAAGGAAATACAGATTTAAAAAAATACAGATTTCAGTATTCTGACACAGAACGATTTTAGAAGCAAAGTATTTCTATCGGTAGTATGTTTCGTGCCTGCACCGAATATAACAAATTAGAAAAAATGCGGAAAATCGTGTTGGTGAACACAAATCAATAGATTAAATTAATTTCGTGACTATAACGCGAAATGCCGTGAGACTGGGTAGTTACACAAGCCAAACAATCGTTATGACATCATAAAGTGGCCAAAATCTGATCAGCTCATTTTCAGACAGGTTTTGATAGAAATCGATCAGGACAAAAAGGGAGAGAATCTTTTTTCCTGAAACTTTCAGAATCTCTTTCCACAGAGGGGACACATGTTGATGTAGAAGACATGAAGAAGAGGGGACACATGCTGATGTAGAAGAGACATGAAGAAGAGGGGACACATGTTGATGTAGAAGAGACATGAAGAAGCGGGGCACTGTTGATGTAGAAGAGACATGAAGAAGTGGATTTTGCATATAGGAGACCTTTAAGCAGTTTTGTTAAATGAATCCAAGAATAGTAGATTTGCTCATTTACCTGGAGTTCCTGCATATCCACTGGTTTTGTCTTTTCCTGGTGGAAGCTCAACAGCGAGACCCATATCTGACAGGCGGACGTGTCCTGAATGAAAAGGCATGGATTTTAACATCATCTTTACTTGAATAGACAACCAATAGGATTACATTACATTTAATTTAGCTGACGCCTTTATCCAAAGCGACTTACAATGACCAATTACAGGGACATTCTCCCTGGAGTACTAAGGCTAAGTGCCTTCCTCAAGGGCACACTAGTGGTGGTGTTCCTGGCGGATTTGAACTCACAACCTTCTGATCTTCACCCCCCTCACTATCCATTAGACCACCACTATCCCTTTATAATGATAAATTTTCACTCTTACTGCCCTATTAGGGTGTGTTAGACAGCCTGGTGTTACTCTTTTTGAAGGCACCTCTTAATAACCCACTACAGGAAAGGGAGAACCCCAAAAAGCATAATAGGGTCTCTTTAAAAAGATTATATTTACTTGGTTCAAGGTTCAAGAGTTTTATTATCATGTGCACAGTAACTACAGTGTAGTTATGGCAATGGAAATCTTAGTTACCGAGCTCCTCCAACAGTGCAACATATTATAGAACGAACAAACATAACATAATAAGACAACAAAATAACAATAATACAAAAATAAATAGTACAAATGAACAGAGTACGATACATTTGAATATGATACTTAAGACCAGATCAATGATTTGGGTTGTAGTCAGTGTTTCCATAGGAGTAAAGAAACATGGTTGAAGAGTCAATAATGGATAGGTTAAGACATAGTGTCGTCACAGCTGTTATTTCAGTACATCCTGCCGAGGAAATGTTTCACCTGCATCATCCAGCAGAACGTTCTCTGGCTTCAGGTCTCTGTAGATGATCCTGTGTTGGTGAAGGTGCTCCACCCCGCAGATGATCTGAGCTGTATAGAAACAAGCTCTCGTCTCATTAAAACCAGGATTCTTTTCATCCATATTGTACATGTGAAACCTGCAAGAGAGGGCGGGTGTTTAAAGTGTGTTCTGAAGAGTTTGAGATCAAGAAGTGCAGAAGTAATCTTCAAATTGATAAAATAATCAATGCCTTAATAATTAGCTCATAACGGAAAACCTTGTACCATGATTGTCTTTCTATATGCTATCAGTGTTTCCTGCAGAATAGTGTTAAAGAATAACGGGATTATTAATGGTTCAAATGTGTGGTGCGACATAGGCTGAAAGACATACTGTATAATGTGTCTGTGTTTCTAATGTGTTATATCATAATGTCCTGAGTGTTCAAGGTATCGGATCAGTGACCGACACAATACAAGACTCTTTATTCTCTGATTTAAAGCATGATGCACTTGCAGGTAAAGTCTATAGTAGTCCCTCAGCCGTGAGCTTTATCTACTGTAGGCTGATTGTGAGCAGAAAGAAACACTGTTCCCATATTTTAACACAGAAACTAGTAAATGGCATGTTTTTAAGTCAGTCGATGGATGTCAGAGAGTGTGCTGTGTGTGTGTTTTGTATGTGAGTGTGTGTTTATGTAAGGCTGTACTCAGTGTTGAAAGAAGTACTTAATCCTAAGTATTGTCAGCTAAATGTAATTCAAGTATCATCAGTGAAAGTACTTGTTATGCAGAATGGATCTTTTCACAGTATTGTATTACCATGGTTGTTATATTATCCTGTTTATATCATGTAAAGCATTTAGGTAATGCAGTTGGTTTGGACCAAAGTGAGATACTTGAAATACTGTTAAATTACTAGTACGATGCAATATGCTATATCAGCACATATGTGTTTATAGTGTACAAAGTAACTAGTGAGTGTTAAAATAAATGTAGTGGAATAAAATGTACAATACATTTATCTCTGAAATGTTGTGTATTAGGAGTAGGAGAATACTTAAGTACAATGTGTCAAAAAAGTACTTAAGTAAAATACTTGAGTAAATCAACTGGGTAACTTTCCACCACTGGCTGTACTTGGTGTTTGTAAAGCTCACCTGAGGTCTCCACCGTTCATGATGGTCATCACTAGACAGAGGTCGGACTTGGTCTGGAAGGCGTAAGCCAGCGACACGATGAAGCGGCTGTGAACTTTAGCGAGGATGCGCTTCTCCACGATTGCTCCCTAAAAACACACATTTAAAAATCAGGAAATAATTTATGTCCAACAGAAGCAAGAATGCCAACTTTTAGAGAAATGAAACCCAGTACCCTCAGAGGCATGAGGCTCAAGAGAGGGAAAGCTTACAGTATATTTGACAAACTATCATAGGCTACTTGTTATCAACACCACAGGAGACGTATGTATAACACAGCAACTGTATGCAGCTACTGACGATTACACACAGAAGCTACAGGGGACTGGATGTTTCTAGGTGCTATTGCATTTTGACGCAACAATCACCAGTACTAATAACTACTACAGAAAGAGGAGATTCAACAATGCCGTGCTAATATTCTACCTTTAAAATGCAGGTTGGATTGTTGAGTGTTGTACAACAAATTACGTGAACAAATGCATAGACACAGTTTATTACAAAAGCGCAAACACAACCACAATCTAAATCGTAGTCTGTAGACATACTAAAGTTGCTGTGAGCTAAAGCGATCATAATGCAGAGGCACCACGGTCAGTGTGCAAACAAGCAAAGCCTGTGTATATATGAACGTCCTGCTCATACATCCTGCTAGCTGCAGCCCGAGGCGACAGAACTTCAGAATATACGTTGAGCTCACGGCACTGAATAACATTTTAGATGCAGCTCGAGAGACAAACACACATTCTATATCCTCTAAGGCAGTGGTTCCCAACCTTTTTTGTCTTGTGTACCCCCTGAGCCTTTTGTCATACCATGAGTACCCCCTCACTCATACGTGCTGATGATCCTTCACAAGTAGAACTTAACTGATTATTGAATGAAAATAACTTTATTTCATCTCCTTAATTTGAACATCTAATTCTCAGGCATTTTCTTAATTTTAACTTAAATCACTCAATAAAAATAAAAAAATGAATATGTTGCCTTGAAAATAAATAATATAATCAAATAAATACATATGAAATCAAAATAATGAACTTATCTTTGCTATATATAATCTTGTAACATTTAGGCTTAAACCATGGAGCCCCTTTGAATAAGTCCCCTTTAAACAGGCATTTAAACTTTAATTCAGGAACAAAACACTTAGCAAAATAATATCCAGAATCAGTATAGGCCTAGCAGTTTCTTTTCACCAGTCATTTACAACTTTTTTTGGGAGGGGTTAAGCAGTTAGTATATGTTTATAAAACGGACAAGTCAAATCAAGCAATCTGATGTTTCTTAGCCGTGATATAATGAGCGTATATCCAGGGAATAGTTGTTGTTACTTTTCACAACTCAGTATCCCTCCGCGTCTGAGAACCGTTATAAAATCCTAAACTAAACTTTATATAGTAAACTAACTAACTAACAAAGCTTAAGATGGAAACATTTAAGGTTAACTTCGCCCTCCGGGTTGGGTTTACTATGGAGGAGTAGATTGAGAAGTGCCTATCTCCAGAAAAAAAAAAGCACCAAAACTACGACATTCGCTATCTGTTATTGTTGTTGCATAGCAACCACCTCGCACTATGTGCAGAAGGCAACGGAGGGACGATTTTATTTTATTCCCTGGCTGATTTTTAGTCCCAGTCCGCCACTGAACGTAGCTATTATGTAAGGTAGTTGTAAATCAAACAAGTGCAGTACATGCTATGTTATAAAGCCGTGGAGGGCGGGAGTTTATAAACCAAAGAGTAACCGCCCTTACGGGACGCTGTAATAAGTAAAGCGAACGCACCCGCAAGGACACCTGGCTTCCTATTGGTTGAGGGATTTTGACAGGATTGTTGCACAAAAGTTTCGAGCGCGCACAGAATAAATCTGAGAGCAGAACAAATCTGTCAACAGCAATATATCTGAATGCAAGCGTACAGTTTGAGCCGAAGCAGAGCAAATCTAAGTGCAAGCAGGCACTATTTGAGTGCAAGGACAGGGTTTTAGGGAAATAAACACATAAAGTATGCTCTCAAATTTAAATGCCACGCTCTTGAATAAAGATAGGGAATAACCCCCATAGTTTATCTCCGACGCATCTTTGTAACGCACGAAGGACAGGAGCTGCGCTTCTCCACTCACATCTGTCATTTCATCCAGCTGCAAAGCGAACTGACCGGCTAGTTTCATTTTGTTCACCACTTGTCCAATTATATTAACAGACATATCATTGATCCGACGGGATACGGTGTTATTCGACAGGGGAACTTTCTCGAGTGCTTCGGCTGCTTTCTTGTCTATCATAATTTCGGCCAACGCAGGCGCTGCAGGGAGAATGAGCTCCTCAACTGGAGTGAGTTTTTTTTATTTAGCCACAAGCAGGGACACGGTGTAAGATGCCTCGAGTGATTTCATTGACACATTCGTGGCTTTCATCATTACTGTTGTTGGGGCAGATATCTCTGCTCTGCGCCAATCCTATAGGAGTGTGCTTTAAAAGAGGGAAAACTCAAAACAGCCAGGATGAAGGTTAAACAATAATCCGCTTTAATGATAAAAGTTAATAATACAATACACTTTCAAAGGGGTGGGGTGGGCCCCCACTCCCTGCTCTTGTTCTGATGCCGGGAGATCCTCTCATCTTGTCGACAGGAGGAAAAGAGAGCGAACACACAACCACAAACAGGAGATATAGAGAAACCACGGGGAGGAGTCGGGTGAGATTCTCCCCCCCACAGGGCCCATTTTGCAGCATTCCAGAGACTTGTTCACAAAGATATACTTATTAATACTCTCATATTTCCAGCTTTTGTTTACACACTGCTATTACTAATACAAAGTAATTAAACACATATATACCATTCAAGATATGTAGACTTCCCTGAAACATGACATACTGGAGACCTTAAAGGGCACCTATCATGCAAAATGCACCTTTGTACGTCTTTTATACATGATTATGTGTCCACGGTGTTCCAGGGAACTCGCCAAGTGTCAGAAAACACAACCCTCTCTATTTTCCTCCTTCGCCAAATCTCTAAAAAAGGGGCTGCAACGGATCTGAAAAAAATGGATCCACATTCCGACACTTTTCTACGTCACAAAGACGTACTCCGCTTATTGGTCAACTCTCCACCTATCAGGGGAATGAGCCACTAAGGGTACGCGTACCCCCGGTTGGGAAACACTGCTCTAAGGCTATCGCTATTGGGTAATCCCACTGCACGTGTGCAGCACTGACAGATTGATTCCACGCCCACCTATGACATGGGCCCCACCTCCGGGCCCACTTCCGTATAAATAGGAAGTAGGCCCTACAATCCACTCCTACAAAATATACAAAAAATGTTGTTCTACCATTGGTAAAATAAAATTATGTCTGGTCCATGTTTAAGCGGATGAGTGGGAAAAGGAAATCCATTAAAATTCCAGCTTTGGTTGATGGGGAGAGGCTGGCAGTGACAGATAAAGGAAGGCAGATATGTTATGGAGACTTGTAGCAGTACATAGTGGGGAGCATCTCAGTGATATTCATAGGCAGCAAAAACAGCAGTTACTAGCAGAGAATGAAAACGTGAAGGAGAAGAGACAGGATAATAGGTCAGCTCTGGATGTGGAATTTACAATGTCAGAACTCAAAATAGCCTTACAAGGTACAGGATATACAGCCCCAGGACAAGACCAGCTATGTTATGCTATGTTTAGACAGTTACCTATGGAAACTATGGAAATGGTGCTGAGTCTTTTCAATAAAATCTGGAGAGAAGGAGATATGCCAAGTGTATGGAAAACAGCAATCGTGCTACCATTCAATAAACCAGGGAAAGATACAGCTAACCCTAGTAACTACAGACCAATAGCTCTTACATCACACCTATGTAAATGGATGGAAAAGATCATTGTCCGTAGGCTCTCACATGTTCTGGAACAGAAAGGGCTGCCGAGTAGTTTTCAGAGCGGATCTATTTTAAAAAGAGCATCTGATCAATTATCAGTGTATACAGCAGAAATGCTTGCTGTAATAATAGGATTGCAGTGGGTTGAAGAGGTCAGACCAGAAAGGGTGGTGATATGCACAGATTCATTGTCCATATTACAAAGCATACAGTCAACAACAACTAATAGAGAAGACATTCTCATAGAACTGAATCATAGCCTGTTAAGACTGCACAGAAGCGGCATAGATCTACAGTTCTGCTGGGTGCCTGCACATGAGGGGGTGAAAGGGAACGAGTGTGCTGATAAAGTAGCAAAAAGTGCACTACAAAAGCAAATAACATTACCAGTTCAACTTGGTAAAGGAGAAGGAAAAGCAATCATTAAGAAAAAAGGAATGGAGATCTGGCAGAAGAGGTGGGAGGGAGAGCAGAAAGGCAAGGACTATCACAAAGTACAAAAGACAATTACAATTAATATTCATAAATAAAGAAACAGAAGGGAGGAAATCATGATGGCTAGACTGAGAATAAATCACACGGCTTTGAATAGTACGCTGTATATCATGGGGAAAAGTGACAGTAACAAGTGTGCGAACTGTGCAGTAAAAGAAGATGTAGAACATATTTGTTACATTGTGACATCTATAAAGCAGAGAAGAGAACAACTAAAGGATCAAGTCTTAGAGGCAGAGAGGGAATGGAGTGTGGTTGGTGTTTTGGGAACAAAAGGAGAGGGAGTAAGAGCTACCAGAAAGGCACTGTTTAAATTCTTGAGTGAAACTGGGGTAGGAAAAATAATTTAACAGTAGGTCAGGAAAGAACATAAATTTGTTTTTTGTTTGATTTATTTCATGATTTATTGATTTATTGTAATTTTATTTTATTTTAAGTTAAAGAGTTGGAATGATGTGATGATTCATACTCATGTACAGGTGGCGGTATGCACCTTTTTAAGTTGTTTGCAATCCGCCAAAAGCAAGAGAAGAATCCACTCCTACTTTTCTTCAGCACTCCGTTGCAGAAGCATTGACAGGCAAAACAAGTTATTTTAAGAGCTACTTACTAAAAGCAAACGTTCCTGGTTCCCCTGGGCCCATCCTCCCTCTCCTCCGGACGGGGGAAACAGGGTGGGGGCCCGGTGTCAACCCGACATATGAGTTACGACCAGAGCTCACGGTGTGAGTCTTGCCGGGGATTAGAGCACGCAAACGGCTCTCACTCCCCAGGTGTCTGCACTCATTGTGTCCGTCTCCCTCTGGCCACAAACAGTGGAGAGCGGACGCTCTCGCTGCTGCGGCCGAGGATGATTGGCTAGTCCAGGAGTCTTACACTGTGGACCAAGCCCTTTATTTATTGGATCCGAGTGGCGGGCAGCAGTCAGGCGACTCCTTCCCCTCCATTCACGGATCACCATGTGGTTCCCCCGCCCTGTCTCCCTCTCCTCCGGCGGGGGAGGCGGGGCCCGGGGTCAGCCCGGTAGCCGAGCCTAGGTTGGGCTGCCGGGCTGACGCCGGGTCAACGGGTCCCTCTATCCGCCATCACGGCTCTGCCGTCGATAGGCGGTATTCTCCAGGAACTCCCGGAGATCATCGGAAAGGCAGCCGCCTAATGAGATCTCCCCGTTCCCCCGGTTCAGGAGAGCTCTCCTCCGGATGACATAAAATAAAATAAAAATCTGCATAAGCGGCTGCCTCAGGGGTTTGTTTCCTATGTCACAGATGTGCCTCCTACACACACCTCCGCTCATTCCTCAAGCAGGTTTGAGCGTGAACCTCAATGTCCGTTTACGAGTTTTCTCCTAAACGGCGACATGATGAGAGCCACTGTGCAATACAGCGTGTGTCCTCCGTCAGAGGAGACGCATGGTGTACATTCCTCCTTCCGTGGGTTGGAATTTAACCCACTGGAAAAATCTCCACGTCAGTGGGGGTGCCCCTGAGCAGAGTGACGTCACACACCGCAGTGTTCACAGACGCATCTCTCGCTGAGGAACGTGCATGTCGCAGGCAGTGGAGGGACAGTGGCCGGGTCACATGTCTCTCCATATAAACGTGCTGGAATTACTATATGGAAAGTAATCCAGCATTTCGCCCTGTTGCTGTTCAAGGCCTACATAAATCGCCAGGGAGGTGATCGATCAGCGCAGCTGCTGAACACACATCCTACACAGCCAAATGGACAATGTTCCGTTTGGTGTGTAGGGAAAAGCCTGGACCCCGTTACGGGCCCCCTGCCTCGTGCTGTCGTTCCTCCAGCTGTTGCTGGACAGGAATTGGCTTATAGCACGGTCGAAACATATGCTGCTGTCATTTCATCTTGCCACATAGATTGGTGTCAGCACGGTGTTTAGTCACCCTCTGACAAAACGTTTTCTAGGGGGAGCACAGAGACTCAGACCTGTGTCACGTGCTTTGGCACCTCAATGGGTTTTGGCTTTAGTGTTACACACACTGAGTAAAGCTCCATTTAAACCTTTAGATCAGGGTCCCCTGAAGTTTTTGTCAGCCAAAGTAGCTCTGCTCTTGGCTCTGACATCAGCTAAAAGGGTGAGTGATTGGTCTGCTCTCTCGGTGGCTCCGTCATGTCTCCGGATCCAAGGAGATGGCAGCTTAGCTGTTTGCGCCCTAACCCGGTTTTTATGCCAAAGGTTATCACAAGCTCTTTTAGATCGAGAGTGATAACTTTGGATGGCTTCTTTCCTCCTCCTCACCTCCTTTACGGCGTTGCACGGAGGAATGACAGTGAAAGACATTTGCATTGCTGCATCTTGGTCTTCCCCCTGTTCTTTTATTCGTTTGTATTTGAGGGATGTTTCCCATTCCTCTCTGACACACTCAGTACCGAGTGTCCTGTCAGAGTGAGTAATGTCAGGGACTCAACTGCGTGCCCTCTCTCCTGCCTATCGGCACTTAGAGAGCTGCCCTTTTTACCCCTCTCTTAATCATTTTTAAACAAGTGAGACTCGATCTCTACGTTTTATAAAACAGGTAGCCTAAGTAAGCCTACCTTCGTTCCCTGATGGAGAATATTCATTTTGTAATGCTATATTTCCCTGGGAATGTGATGCTCCATTACGCATGGCGAAATGGACATGGGTTATTAACTGAGTAGGTGTGTTTTGTGCTTCTGGTAACGGACGGAACCAGTGGGGCGTAGACCTTAACCCAATAGCGATAGCCTTAGAGGGCGAAGCCTTATACGATATAGAACTAGGGTTACGTACTGTAACCCAGTTTCTATGAGTATAGGCGCAGCCCTCTAAGGTTCGGGCCCCACTGGCTCTGCGAATAGCTGAAGAAAAGCTGTTGGAGTGGATTGTAGGGCCTACTTCCTATTTATACGGAAGTGAGCCCGGAGGTGGGGCCCACGTCATAGGTGGGCGTGGAATAAGTCTGTCAGTGCTGCACACGTGCAGTGGGGATTTCCCAATAGCGATAGCCTTAGAGGGCTTTGCGTATACTCATTTAAACTGGATTACAGTACGTAACCCTAGTTTGTGAGTTTGTTTGTTTGTTGTGAGTAACGTTTGCTAATGCGCCACTAACGACATGCTGCTACAGTTTCTACGAGCCTACCTCTGCTCAGTCTGACATAATTTAAAACATAATTAGCACCCTGAAGTTCTTAATAGTTATCTTATCATTAACTCAATTTGTTGATTGTAAAAAACGCGGTCTTATACTACTGGCTGATATTTGAAGTCACTGAACATTTAGCTTAACTATCTTGGGGCCTGGTTTTTCTAATCCTGGCTCTCATGCATGGTTTTCTCACGGTGTGGCAAACCATGTGCCATAATAACAATTTAGTCTGCAGGGTAGTTTAAAAGACTGAAGACTTTCCATAACACATGACACCCTCCCTGCTGGTACCGTATACAGGACAGGGGAATGTACTAATGCTGCACTGAAGCTTTTCTTTTATCCATACAGGATGTCTGTTGTTTTTCCTCTTTTGGTAACGCCTACCAGCTTTACCAGTCTTGCTTTTAGAAGCAGTGGGCCTTAGTTCAGTATCCCTGAGCGGATCTGTTAGGTATTTTAGAGAGTCACAATTCTTTTCATTTAACCATTTTGGTAAAATAAATGTCTGGGTTAAATCCCCTCTAACCTCTTGTTTGATCTCTCTTTGTGTTGTTACTCTTGTGATTGCCACTAATGGTTATTTGCTGCCACATGTGTGCTTTACCTGGTAGCCCCCACGTTTCTTCAACCTCTTTTCTCCAACTTCTTGTTGGCGTACATTTTGCCCGTTGCCTTAGCCTGACAAGCAAACACTTCTCCGAAACCTCCTTTACCCAGGACCCTGAAGTCATAGAACCAGTCCTCATCATAAGGCTGGCTCTCCAACCATTTGAACTGGACATAACGCAGGAAGTACATGCTGTCCTTGAAACCAGCGAGGGCCATCTTCTCCAGGTGTTTGAGCATCTGTTGCTCGCTCTCTTTGAAAAGGTCCCCGCGGGCGTTCTTAAGGTCTTCAATGACCCGAGCAACGGCCTTCTCTTCCAGGAAGCTGCAAAAAATCTTTGAAGCTGACTTATAGTATTTATTGACCATTGTCTGGGCCTTCTGCGCTCTCTTTGCTTCTTGGCATACGGTGTAGTCTTCGATGTCCTTCCACAGCTCTCCAGCATTTTTATGGGTCGCCTCACTCTCCAGAAACTGCAGGAACAGGCGCTTGCCAATGGGCTGATTGACACACATGCTGTCAAAAGCTGTGTCTATAGATGTTTTCATGTGTTCACAATCTCTGATGTGTGGGAGCTTCAGCCTGGCACGCATCTTCTTGTCACGCATGGATGCTGCTGTCGATCCATCAATAGAGCCACGTGCTGAAACGTAGGCAGAGTTTGCCACAACCGTCTCCAAGTCACCGAGGTCCATAGCTGCACCTTTGGCCGACACAAAACAAGAAGGGAAGTTAATGAGAGAAAAATGTCTATTCAAAGGGGCTCAATTACGCTTTTTAGCCTCTGTCTTAAACGGGATCCCAGTCTGCTCTGATTGGTTAGAGATGTCCCGCCCTTACCCTAACACATACAATATATTGGAGCACTAGCCAATAAAAACACGAGTGTGACATAATGGTGTCACTATGTTACGGAGGTAAAAAAAGGAGTCCAATTGAGGCTTTTCAGGCAGGGGGGGGGGAGAAACTGGACAAAAACCCTATATAAAAAACTACAGAAAATCCAAAAGCATAATAGGCCTTCTCAACCATTATGACCCCGGGTACCTAGCACAGGCCTGACATTTATAATGTAAAAAAAATGATGGTTAATGTTGATAAAACGATCTGCATATTTACATTCTATTCTTGATATTTCTACTCTGCTTTTCATTGATCTGGGTTTTACAGTTAAAAGCTTTTTCCTCCTCATTACATTCATATTTATCGTAGAAATTAAACCATAGCAACAGCACAATGTCATCTTTCATATTTTTAATTATTCACTAAAACACGTTTGGACACAATTCTATATAAGTAAAGATGCAGAGTTATTTCCTTTTTACAGTTGAATATAACATTATACTGACATTTTAATATATGACACCGACATGGAGTCCATTCCATAATACTAATTTCTCAGGGGTCTGCCTCATATACAGAATAGTAAAGTTATGAGAATCTTTCCCACAGATGGATTTTGTTGTGACGTGCTGCTCCCTGCTGTTCATAAAACAAACGGCACTGAAGAGGTCTTTATTTCAGTTTCAAAGGGCAGTGAAATTAACCTACTTGCTTGTGAACACAATCACGTAAGGGATTTACGGAACGCTTAGGAAGCAGAGCATCAACTCAGGCTGCGAGCACATTATGCAGATTACCCTCCTAATGATTTAATTTGAACTAAAACGAGCATATCCCAAGCTGAAATACACTGTGCACCAAGCGAGCAGCAGCAACATGAAACACAGCAGCAGGAACCTGAACGCAGCAATAGCACGTGAACACGCAGTGGCAGCAGCGAGGCAGAGGCAGGAAGACCTGGCAGCTTCAATAGAGCGGCATGTTTAGGAGAATGTGTTTGGTTGGTTGTAAGAGGGACGAGGTGCGTCATGTGTTAATGTATCGTTGGTGCTCGAGTTGACTGCCTGAATAGCTCGCAGGCTTCGCCCCATTGAACATTGTTGCAAAAAGACAAGAAAGGAGTTTTGCTTGATAAAGATGGATGTGTGCATTTGAATC